>CM054182.1:21740000-22340000 GCA_028829895.1 Sinotaia quadrata
CTACTTTAGCTAAATCTTGTTGCTACAACTTTGCTTTAGTTAGGTCTTTTTACGAAATCCAAGTTTTAACTAAATCTTGTTTCTAAAAACGGCCTTAATTAAGGCTAATATTATGTCTTTTCTGTGAGATTAATCATTGTTGTAGTAATGTGTATGTGTGTGTGTGTGTGTGTGTGTGGATGTGTGTGTAGATGTGTGTGTGTGTGTGTGTGGATGTGGTGTGTGTGTGTGTGGATGTGGTGTGTGTGTGTGCGTGCGTGCGCGTGGATGTGTGTGTGTGTGTGTGTGTGTGTGTGTGTGTGTGTGTGTGTGTGTGTGTGTGTAAGTCGTTCATTCTGGCTGGCTGAATGTACCCTCAAAGCAGTAACAGTAGAGTGAGTGAATCAGTAAATCCAGTAAGTAAATGAATGAGTGACAGAAGGAACATAAAAATCAATGGTTGGTTGGTTAGTTGGTTGGTTGGTTGGTTGGTTGGTTGGTTGAATGAGTGAGTGAGTGAGTGAGTGAGTGAGTGAGTGAGTGAGTGAGTGAGTGAGTGAGTGAGTGAGTGAGTGAGTGAGTGAGTGAGTGAGTGAGTGAGTGAGTGAGTGAGTGAGTGAGTGAGTGAGTGAGTGGTGGATATATTTATCCCCATAACTACAACAGAAGTCACCAGTGTATAGTCTTTACTTTTTAAAAGAACAAAAATACTGTGAGTTTTATTGCACAAAGGAACGTTGTAAAAAGCACCCAAAATTATGTTTGTATAGCTTAGGGGCGTTTTCGTTCTCAGTTTCGACCTACCCTTACCCACCTACCCGGAGGGTCACCAGTAGGAATGTAGATAATACAAGAGCGAACTCTTGCGCCTGGTAAATACGTAGATGGACAGATATGATGCACAGTCACATAGAGCTATACAGCATGATGTTTTCTCTTTTTAAAATGGAATCTATTTTTTTTATCTTTTGTAAATATCACTTACAGAGGAGTAACTTCTGCGTCAGTTATAAAAACTGAAACAGTAAGTCAACAGAACAATGAACAACCAACTTAAATGTGCAAACAATGATCAGTCAACAAAAACGTACTGACAATATGCATGCAACCAACAGAAATGTATAGACAATGAACAATCAACATAAATGTACAGTCAACAGAAATATATAGATAAAAAATAACCAACAGAAACGTATAGTTAACAGAAATATATAGATAATAAACAGCCAACAGAAATGAACAGTTAACACAAATATATAGAAGATAAAAGGCCAGCAGAAATGTACAGTTAATACATACAGAAATACATAAACAATCAGTCAACAAACAAAATGATAGATTAACGTGTAATGACAATTAAAAGACAAGAGTAATGTAGAGACAACGATCCACAGTAATGTAGAGACAACGATCCACAGAAATGTACAGACAATGGTCAACAGAAATGTACAGACAACGATCCACAGAAATGTACAGACAACGGTCAACAGAAATGTACAGACAACGATCCATAGAAATGTACAGACAACAATCAACAGAAATGTACAGACAACGATCCATAGAAATGTACAGACAACAATCAACAGAAATGTACAGACAACGATCCATAGAAATGCACAGACAACGATCCACAGAAATGCATATCAACAATCCACAGAAATGTACAAAGATCCACAGAAATGTACAGACAACGATCCACAGAAATGTACAGACAATGATCCACAGAAATGTACAGACAACGATCCACAGAAATGTACAGAAAACGATCCACAGAAATGTACAGACAACGATCAACAGAAATGTACAGACAACGATCCACAGAAATGTACAGAAATTGAACAGTCAGCATAAATTATAGACAATGAACAGCCAAAAGAAATATATAGACAATGAACAGCCAACAGAAATATATAGACAATGTACAGCCAAAAGAAATATATAGACAATGAACAGCCAACAAAGTGTTAGATAAACATGTACTGACATTTAACAGTCAACAAATACACACACACACACACACACACACACACACACACACACACACACACAGAGGGAGAGAGAGAGAACAGTTACCACAGAGAAATTAAAACCAGAAATGCACAAATCAAAGATAATAAAACAAATATAAAAATTACGGTTTACAGCTATGACGGCTATGTCCTTCTGTCTAAATATAGTGCTGTAAAAATTATGACACTCGTTTTGTAAGAGCAGCTTATTTCTCTTTCTCTCGCGCACATATTTATACACACAAAATACACACACACACGGACTCGAAGAGGTCGGAGGGAAGGAACCCTAAATAATTCTATATCTAACCCTCTTAATATTTTATAGGTGATTTTTAATATTTTATCATTATTTTCTATACTAAATATGAAAGGTGCAGTATAATTTGATTAAAACTAATAAAGTTCTTGCTTTTAAAGTTTAGCATGGGTTTCTTTGTGAGTCTACCTGAATATATAAATTTGTGCATGTGTGTGTGCGTGCGCCTGTGTGCGTGCATACATGTGTGTGTGTGTGTCTGTGTGTGTGTGTGTGTGTGTGTGCGTGTGTGTGTGTGTGTGTGTGTGTGTGTCTGCGCAAAATGTGTCAGTGTGTATCGTAAATGTATCCCGCTTTGAAAAAGGCTCTGCGCCTAATCACAACATTTCGATCATTGGATGTTTTATGTCTATCTATCTATCTATCTATCTTCCTGGAAATCCATTTACTGTCCACATGGAGGTGAAAAACGTACCTCACCTCCAGTAGAGGTGAAGACTAAGAGTGCATATCCATAAAATCTTTTTCTTTCGAAGATGCACTTCTTTTCTTTATTCTTTTTTTTTTTTTTTTTTGAGGGGTTTCTGTTTTAGCTCCTTCCCTCCTCTCCACCTCCCGTGACACCAAACTTGCTTGAAAGTGATACTTGTATAATTTTTCGACGAATTTCAATTTCTTTCGTCAACAGGTTGCCGCAGCAGCACGCTAGCAACTCACTATAGAATTATGTGGAAACTCTGGTAAATAGATCCAGCGTGGAGAAAGAATTAGTTGTCAGTAGCATTTGAAAAAAAAATTCATTGAAACTAATTTTAGCTTCTCTTGGTTAGCCTACTTCTCTTCCAAATGTATTACGCATAATTTAAATTTCGCATCGTGGCCCGGTTGTGTTGGCTTAATTCTGACTGGACAAAAAATATTAAGATGATGCTTATATCCTCTGGAAATTGAACTCTCAAATCACAACGAATTACTTCTCTTGCTTAGACTTTAGATGATTTATCTCCCTTAACAAAGGGGAAGTAAATCTAAAGAGTTATCTCCCTTACCATGTAGAAGTAAATCTAAGGTTATGTGGATACAGCGACCTATATATCGAGGTCAATATATAAATATGTAAGACGAGGTGTACTTAAGGCCAAACAATACAAGGGAAATAACTCTCATAATATATTTTGTATATTGCAGTCCTATCTGGCGTTCATTTTAGTCTGTTTATCCCTAACTGACTTTCCTCAATGGTAGTCCATTTACTGGTGACTGATTTGTTTCGGCTATAGTTCCAATGCAAATGAAAAAAGACAGTAGAAGTGACTGACTGATTATATTCTAGAGTTATGGATGTTCGCTTCCACTTTATAGCTAATTTTGTTAACAGCCATTACGAGAACAATAAAGAATATATATCCATTCAAAATAAATCAACAGTCTTGACAAAAGTTGTCTGGTTTAAAATTCGGTTAAATTTACAATATCATACCTTGCTGGCTCATTTATTCGAATGAATTTCTTTTAATTTTTAGTTGCTTTAATTGTTTGTTTTATTTGTTTGTTTCTTAATAAATTGCATTTCATTTCCAAAATATGTTGATATTTTGCTCATGGGTATTTCTAATTTAGTCAGTTCAACCGTTTCTTATATTTAAAATGTCGCAGGCTATGAAAATTTCAAAATCATCCGTTAAATGAGAAATGGGTTGGTTTCCGATAATTTATATTTATGATCTCTAACAAACATGACAAGAATAGAAACGACATATACCTAAGTATATCTTTATGAAACTCAGATACAAACAAAAATAAAAATACGACAAATTACATTTGTTTAATTAATAACAAAATATAGGTTAAATTAAAACGACAAAGACTTCTAACAAAAATAGAATGTATATTTTTCTGCTTATATTTTTGAAATTTCGAGAAAGGTCAGTGAATATATTACTGAAAACAATGCTCTCTCTCTCTCTCTCTCTCTCTCTCTCTCTCTCTCTCTCTCTCTCTCTCTCTCTCTCTCTCTCTCTCTCTCTCTCTCTCTCTCTCTCTCTCTCTCTCTCTCTCTCTCTCTCTCTCCCCCTCATAGCACACACACACACACAAACAAACATACACATACACAAACCATATAATTATTGTTTGGCTGGTTGGCTTTTCTATTTTCAGCAGTATTCTGGTGTGACTGGATTTTCTATTTTCAGCATTTTCTATTTTCAGCAGTTTTCTGGTGTGACTGGATTTTCTATTTTCAGCAGTTTTCTGGTGTGACCTGAGTGTCACGCAAGGCATTTCTCTGATACTGATTTTTGGTGTGATTGACAAGTTTTGTTACATCACTTTATTGGCGTCATTCTTTTCAGTACACTTAACAGTGCGGTGCAAATTTTTTTTTTTATCTCATTGATTTTGGTGTGGTTGACTAAGGTCATTATTGGATGCGTCCGATTTACGGAACTTTCACTGAAGTAGTCGGGGTTTTTTTGCGTACAACTGACATAGGTGATGTTTAGTTCTTGTCTTCCCGACATGATTGGTGTGTGTGTGTGTGTGTGTGTGTGTGTGTGTGTGTGTGGTCGCGCACGTTTGTGTTCTGATTTACAAAAGGCAGAATCAGGTTTCAAGATCACCTCTAAATTAGACGATGTTAACCACTCCATAACTGAATTGTCTTGATTCTGTATCAAGCACATCGGGTGAGAAAATACAGCGAGTCCCATGGCATCTATCTTTTATCTATCTAAATGTCTGCCTGTCTATCTATCTGTCTGTCCGTCTATCTACCTACCTATCTATCTCTCTATCTGTTAAATCGAGATTTTATTTCTGTTGACAAAATGAATACCAAAAGTAAACAGAAGGATCTAGAAGTCCATTTGATCTAGAAGCTTTGAGTAGAGTCTTTGTGTGCAATTAATCCGGTTCCAAATGAGCACAGTAAACATCACACACGCCCTCTCTAATCAATGCACTGCGTATTTGCATTTCGGAATTAAATTCCTCTTGATGCTTTGCGTCCAGCTGTGATAACCATGTGACTAAAATTGGCGAATATTGGAATCAAACTTGAAAATAAAATAATAATAATAATAATAAAAGAATGAGAAAGAGAAAGGAGATTATTATTAAAGGCTGCTCTGAATTCAAAACTTATTTAATTTTATTTATTCAACAATCTGTTTTCAAATGTTGGACATCCATAATGGTCGTATTCAATTGAGGTCCCATGGTGGAAGCCATAACCCAAACCAAGATGTCTTTTCGATTTTGTGTGTGTGTGTGTGTGTGTGATCAAAGTGATGAGGATCAGGACATGGATCGCCGAGACTAAAAGAACTGCACATGTGACGATATTGTCACGGGAATTTACTGTTGTTATATCATTTAGTAAAAGGACAGTAGCTAAGAGAATGTTTAATGAGAGAACTCTGTGTGTGTCGAGGCGCTGTCATGGAAATTTACTAGTGTGATTTAATTTTTGCATGATCAAAGAAGGAAAAAGATATGGATCACTAAAGCTACAGTATGAAACAAGACAATGGAACGAAAATTTACTAAGATTGTTTGCCTTTGCATGATGAGAGAAGGCGAGTGTTATGGAATGACTGAAATTGACGGACTTCCGTATGCACTAAGACAATTGTCAATTTGATTTTGTATGAGAGAAGGCGAGTGTTATGGAATGACTGAAATTGACGGACTTCCGTATGCACTAAGACAATTGTCAATTTGATTTTGTATGATGAGAGAAGGCGAATGTTATGGAATGACTGAAATTGACGGACTTCCGTATGCACTAAGACAATTGTCAATTTGATTTTGTATGATGAGAGAAGAAGAATGTTATGGGATCAAAGTACAAAGAGCTCTGTACTCAAAACAATGCCAAGGTCATTACTGTAGTGAAGATTGTTATGGGACCATCTATTAAACACAAAGAACTCTCTTTGAACCCAAATACAATATCCCGGGATTTACTCTTCGGACATCTTCGTGCCGCTAAATGAGGTTTCCTTCGCATTACGTCACCGCTATGCCGCATGGAAATTTTTGCATTACGTCACCGCTATGCCGCATGGAAATTTTTGCATTACGTCACCGCTATGCCGCATGGAAATTTTTGCATTACGTCACCGCTATGCCGCATGGAAATTTTTGCATTACGTCGCCGCTAAGCCGCATGGAAATTTTTGCATTACGTCGCCGCTAAGCCGCATGGAAATTTTTCATTAGAAGAGGATAATGTTTGAACGTGTTGTGTTCCTGTGGACGAGAGTTGAAACTCACCGTCAGTGACAGTGACTTGAACTGTAGACCGCCAAGGCCAACAGTAGTTTGGACAGGCTTCTTATTTCACAAAGAAGAAAAAAAGCGACAGTTCAAGGTCGATTGGATGTTTCTGAAGGTCCTTTAGTACTAGTCTGACGTTTTCTGCCAGGTCAAGGGTCAGAGTATTCTCCAGCTGCTGTGACTCATCCCAGTCGCTCTTTGCTGCGTTCAACAGCCAGCTCTTTGCTGCGTTCAACAGCCAGCTCTTTATTGCGTTCAACAGCCAGCTAAATTTGTCCGACCATGAATGTACATTTCGTTAGTTTACCATTTTCCGTATTACAATCCCCCGACATTACAAGATTGATTTAGGACTTTAAGGTTACTGACAGATTGATCGTCTTCTGGAAACGTTGAACGGTGGTCTTTTTTTTTTCCTTCTCAACTTTCAACGAGATCCTCACTGAGGTTTTACATTATCGTAATGAAGTTAGCGATATTTGTTTCAGTACCTCTTGCTTTTTTCTGGACGTATTTTAGTATTATTGTTTTAAATAAGGACATGTAAACTGTAATTCGCTTGAACCTGTTTTTATTCTGCTCCTAGCTACTTGTGTGAAAGGCGTTTTATTTATACTATTAGCTACTTGTGTGAACGGCGTTTTATTTATATTTATACTATTAGCTACTTGTGTGAACGGCGTTTTATTTATATTTATACTATTAGCTACTTGTGTGAACGGCGTTTTATTTATATTTATACTATTAGCTATTCGTGCGAAAGATGCTTTCTTTTACACCTAACTATTTTGTGGAAAGACTTTTTATTCGTCTCCTAATTACTCGTAAAATAGACGCTTTATTCCTTTCTTAGATGCTCGTAAAAATTACGTTTTATTCTGTTGCTAGCTATTTAAACGAAAGATATTCATTCCCAGCTCTTCATACGAAAAAATTTAACTCTACTGCGTTTTATTCTATTTCTAGCTATTCACATAAATTACATTTTATTCTCTTTCTTGTACTCCTATGAATGACATGTTAACCTACTCCAAACAATAAAATCATATATTAAGATTACCTGATTTAAAAAGTTACAAATTGTACTAATAAAACATATATCAAGAATAGCTATTAAAACCACAGCTACAAACTATATTGTAGATTTTACGTAGACTTTTACACAGACTGGTGCATTAGCAATTAAAATAACAGCTACAGATTGTATTATAGATTTACTTAGACTGATATCTATTTAAAATCATAGCTACAAACTGTATTAGAGATTTACATTGATTGACGTATTGGCTATTAAAATCATAGCTATAAACTGTATTATATTTACATACACTTATATCTATTTAAAATCATAGCTACAAACTGTATTATAGATTTACATAGAGTGACATCTAATATAAAATCATAGCTACAAACTGTATTACAGATTTACATATATTGATGTATGGTTATTAAAATTATAGCTACACATTGTATTATAGATATACATAGATGATGTCTATTAAAACCATAGTTACAAATTATTTCATAGATTTACATGGACTGGTGTAATGGCTATTAAAATTATAGCTGCAAATTATATTATAGATATACATAGATTGATGTATTATCTATTATAACAAGAGCAGCAAATTGTATTACAGATTTATACAGACTGATGTATTAGCTATTATAACATTAGCAACATTTTGCATTATAGATTTACATAGACTGATGATTAGCTATTATAACAATACATCAAATTGTATTATAGATTTACATAGAGTAATGTACTAGCTATTATAATAATACATCAAATTGTATTATAGATTTACATAGACTAATGTATTAGTTATTTTAACAATACATCAAATTGTATTATAGATTTACATATACTGATGTATTAGCTATTATAACAATACAACAAATTGTATTATAGATTTACATAGACTAATCACTAATGTATTAGCTATTATAAAAACAACAAATTTTAATAAAGATTTATATAGATTGATGTATTAGCGATGAAAGAACTCTTGGCATTCCTATTCTACTGGTCAAATATTTAAAACTTCTTGGATGAGAGGCAGTTGGGAGTGTGTTTTCTCGATAACAAGAAGCACATTTTTAAAAATGTAAGTGCAAGCAAAAATACAATTTCGCAGATATGTTTTCTTATCACCATCAGTGAGAAATTAAGCCGATTATTTAATCTTTGTTGCACAGCTGTTTTGGCCATTCGAAATCGGTGATACTTTTTTTTTTAACCTCTTGCTTTCTGCAAGCAGCATAATTTACACTCAAATTACATTTTCCGTAGTGTGTGTGTGTGTGTGTGTGTGTGTGTGTGTGTGTGTGTGTGTGTGTGTGTGTGTGTGTGTGTGTGTGTGTGTGTGTGTGAATACCCGTGTATCTGTCTCAGGGAATAGAGTAAGTGAGTAGACAACTATTTTCACAATTGTCACAATTGCATAGATGTCGATCTGGTGTGTGTGTGTGTGTGTGTGTGTGTGTGTGTGTGTACCAATGTATCTTTCTCAGGGAATAGGGTGGGTGAGTAGACAACTATTTTCACTATTGTATAGATGTCGATGTGTTTATTTTAAGCGTATGTGTGACTGTGTCCGTGTACTAAAGTGTGCATGTGTCTTAGGGCATGATACGACATGAGGAGTAAATGACGTAATTTCACTAAGGTACAAGTGTTTGCGTGTGTGTATATACCTACAATGAGTATATTTGAAGAGAGGCGGGAGTACGTGTGAGAACAGACATCGTATTTAATTTATACCTATAATTTTGAACATCTCTTTATCTGGTTTTTCCAAGGATTCTCATTTTAAGCCCAAAAAATCATATATCAATGAACTCGTCTTGATGACCGGAAGCTTTCAGACTTGTACCCAGAAGCCTGTCTGGGATTTTAGACTCTCAAGCCCCCAAACTAACGAACTTTTTAGTCTGTCTACTATAAAACCTAAAGATTTTCAACCCAACATAACATATATCAATGGATTCATATTGATGATAGGAAGCGTGTAGACAGGATCCGAGGCCTGAATTGGGAATTTAGATTGCAAAACCAAAAGAAATAGTGAATTTTTCACTCATAAACAATGCATTTCATTTCTTCATATAAAAGCAGGCCTGGTCAGCGGGCTGGATGAGGCATTGTGTGGTATAGGCCGGGTAATTTTTCATTGATAAAAGAACTTTAGAAACAGAACATGTTTATGGAGGTGAAGGGGAGAAATGTTGGATAATGGAGGTGGCCTTCTAATAGCTTAGCAGTTTAGCATAGTTAAAGTATTTGGCTCTAAGGTGGGCATCAATTGCCAGAATTTTCACAAGTAGACTTTTCACCCTAGGATTTTGGGTATATCAGTCATTTGGTACACTCCTGAAGGGTGGACATTTGGTACACTCCTGAAGGGTGGACATTTGGTATATTATCTGAAGCACATTTGGTAATTTGGTAAACAGTTTATTGAGTAAATTTATACTTTAGACTTGAGATATTTTGGTAGACAGTTTATTGAGTAAATTTATACTTTAGACTTGAGATATTTTGGTAGACAGTTTATTGAGTAAATTTATACTTTAGACTTGAGATATTTTGGGCTTAAGCGATGTTCCCCTTCAGGTAATCAGACTGCTCATAATGATAGTTTTATTGGATCAAGTGAATATATAATATACGCCACAATCTGTTAACTGTCCTCATCCACAGTCCTTTCGTCCAGTGTCTTCCATAAGCACCACACAAACAACCTATAGTTCATCAGGTGAGTATTAAGCATTTACCCATGTGGTCATCTGCAGTCACACATCAATGCTACTGCTCTTGTCAACAAATAAAACTGCCCCAGCTGGAAAACATCACCCCATAGAGTAAAAAAAAATGTATTAACCATTTATTTTTAATACGACATATATTTTTATGCAACACAATAAAAGTACCATAGTTTGTCATGTGCTCAACTCGGACTGTTAAAAGCTAAATATTTCTCTATTAACAGTTATGTTTGTTATTCGGGCAACGCCGGATACATCTCCTAGTGTTTATATATTTTTGTGTGTGTGTAGGCATGCACGCCTGTGTGTTTGTATATCTGTAGTGTGGGACAGCAAGTGTGTGGTGAGATGGAAGAAGGCTAAAAGAGAGCAAGTTGGCTGAACCTTGTATCACATTGCTTTGAGTATCTTTATTCTTTCCTGGGGGGGGGGGGCATTGCTTTAAAAGTCGTTTTTTTTCCCTGGAGCCCAATGCTTTGAAAGCTGGGTTGTTCCTGGAGCCCATTGCTTTGAAAAGTTTGGGTTCTTTCTGGGGCCCATTGCTTCGAAAGTCGGGATTTTCCTGGGGCCCAATGCTTTGAAAATCAGGTTCTTCCTGGAGCCCAATGCTTTGAAAATCAGGTTCTTCATGGGGGGACTCATTGCTTTGAAAATCTGAGGGAGCCCATTCTTTTGAAAGTTGGACTGTTTCTGAGACCCATTGCTTTGAAAGTTTGGGTTCTTTCTAGGGATCTATTGCTTTATACGGAAACAGTTTTATTTTCTTCTCCCACCTCATTCCCAGTCTCTCCCACCGCCTTTTGTAAATCCTAAGTATATCCTCTTTCTTTTTTTCTGTAGGTGGGGTGCGTGTTATTTCCACAAGTGACTCATATCACTTCATATTCAGGACGCTGAGTGTGTATTATCATCAAAGGAAATTATGTTTGTATCAGTTTAGTCAAGTTTGCTAATCCTCAAGCCGACAAAACATAGCGGTATCCATCAACTTGTAGTTATACTTTCAGTTGAATGTTAAGTCCTGCACGAGTATGGAACAGAGAGTGAAAAACTGCTCAAAGGGCTAGGCACAATAACTGTATCACGCTATACATAATTTAATCAACGATATACGCCAGTTACGACCCAAAAGGCTATATTTAAAGATGTAAGCCAGTTGTGACGTCAAGAAGGCTTAATCTAGTAATCATTTGCGTAAGGTATGTTGTACGTCTTGTGACGTCAAGAAGACTTTAATCTAGTAATCAACAGTTGATATTACCTTGCTGCAAAGATATCATATCGAATGTGTTCTTTACTTGAGAAGCTGATGTACGTTTCCCTATCAAACGATACTGTTAGGAGGCGAATAGCGGGAATGTCTGATAACATACTGTCGCAGTTGGTGCCAAAGAATTCGATTTTCAACTTCTTTCCGATCCAACTTGATGAAACGACGGATGTCGCCAATTTAGCACATCTAAGTACATCACACCTCACAAATTTAACGTAAAGGTACAACACACTTCACAAATGTAATGTCTAGATACATCACACCTCACAAATGTAATGTCTAGGTACATTACACCTCACAAATGTAATGTCTAGATACATCACACCTCACAAATGTAATGCCTAGGTACATTACGCCTCACAAATGTAACGTCTCTGTACATCACACCTCACAAATGTAACGTCTAGATATATTACACCTCACAATGTAACGTCTTGGTACACCACACCTCACAAATGTAACGTCTAGGTACATCACACCTCACAAATATAATGTCTTGGTACATTACACCTCACAAATGTAATGTCTTGAAACATCACACCTCACAAATTAAATAGCCTAGGATTTGGAATATTAGATTTTACTCAATGTTGATGAATAGATATTTCTTATTTCAATATTATTAATCAACTAAACTGCTTGATATTTTAAATAATTTTGAGAAGTCTGCTACTTCTGCTAAATTTTAAAGCTGCAGTCAGTAAAAAGTTAAATAAATATCGAAAGAGTTTGAAAGTGCTTAAAATTACAATTTCCACTGATGGTATCTGCGGTCACGTGGCGTCATAAGTCTAATGTTACATTTGATTCATTGCCGGAAACACAATAATCTATATTTAAAGTAGATCTAACAACTTCCTGTGTCTTGAAATAGATTCCACACTCGTCCTTTTCCCAGCATACCGTTAAACTAATCGAACATAGGTCTGCTACAACCAATTGTTTGGAATGCGAGAGAAATGACAGGTGACATACTTCAATTAAATTGGCGTTTGGAGTTGATGCTACGTCGTCACAACGAGGTATGTGCAAGGGAAGAAAACAAGGAAATATATAATCTGAGCTGTCTTGAAAATCGCAGAAATTATAGTCAGACAAAAAGTCACAGCCAAAGTAAATAAATCAAATCAATAAATGAATTAAATACGAGTGCTTGTACGGTTTTATTAACATGCACTCTGAAACCTGTAGCTTAATATAGTAAGATTTGTACCATTTCATGCCATTTTCCCACACACAATGACATTTCCCAATGATTCATTTCTAGCTAAAATTATGGCTTCCTTTTCTTAGTGACTTCACTTCTTCCTCTCACATTATATTATTGATTCCAGTCGTCACGGGACAAAAGAAAGGTTCGCGATCTTCCAACTGCTGAAACAACGTTGAATACTTTGGGTTTGTTGTAGCAATTAGTCAGTCTCTAGGGGGTATAGTACAATATATAGACCAACGCGAACACGTCAGATGCACAACGGAACTCCGTCACCATGGAACTGCTAAATGGCAAACCAGTGGAAGAAAAGAGAAATTGTAATGACGTCATTGTAACACGTGATCCATATGAGTGAATGCTTGCCAGCATGACGGTGACTTTATGGCCTTGAGTGTTTGCATTCTGGCATTCCCATTTACTGATATACCCAAGCTGGCAACTTGGCTTCAAGGTGACGATTTTTGCCATACGACACGTACGACAGTTAAAAGCATGTTAAGGAAACAACAAATGTGCAAGGACATGTATTAAGTTCGTTATATACTAAACAAGCAAATCAACAAGTGTGCGAGTCATGTTTGGGTTGGGGGTGGGGGTGGAGGGTGTCATACCAATCCCTTCAGAATCAAACACCAATAGCACTAAGCTGCTTTCGAGGTTTCAAATAATTTTTTTTTTAGTTTGTTTCCATTTTCGATCAAGGCGGCTGAAGTCATATATTATTTTACATTCTAAGTGTATTCTAACAACATAATTTTTCTAAGATCGGTTAATTTTAAAAGCATCGCTTTTCAGATTCACTCCCAAACACACACGCCTCCACATACAAGCGCGCGCACACATTCTTTATTATTTATGTTTCAGTAACAATTACACTTGCACAATTCCAGAGACATAACAATGACGTCAGACGTTTCAAAGACGACATATGCATGCTATGGTTTGTATAATCCATTAGTGGCGATTTAACGCCATTAGTGTTACCTAGAGTACAAAAGCCAGAAGGAAAAAACAATGGACTATAGCTGAAATATGAACCGCGCGTCAGAAGTATTCGCGAGTGGGAGGAGCGGAGGGGGAGGGGGGTGCGAGCGCATGTATTCATTATGTGCGCAAGTGCGTACGTCCATCGTACACGAGTATCTTTTATTTGCGAATGTATGTATAACTGCTTGAGCATTTATGTGTGTGTGTGCAAATATGTATATACGTGGACAAAATACGCATAAACGCACGTGCGTGTGTATATGTGTGTGTGCGTGCGAGTGTGGTATTGAACAATGCTCAGCAAGTCACTTTGTCACACGCCCACACTCGGCGAAATCTGTCCTTGAGGGACCCTGTCAAATGGCCGCCCGTGGGGCTGGTCGATGACGCCGAAGTTATAGCATCGGGTTACGTGTACTTTACTATTCCGGGTGGGCAACTGGGGCATCTTATTGTATCTACCCTACTGTTGCTTTTCCCAGCCAGCACCGTCATGTGCATGCAGGAAACAGACTGCACAGCGAACCTAAGTGTTGATTCAGTAAAATAACTATAAGTCAGTTTAGTAACTGATTATTTAGCATAAATACTTAATAACAATCGTAGCTGATGACTTTAGCATAAATTCTTAATAACAACAGCTCTGACAACTTTAATGTAAATAGTTAATGACAAGGGTAACTGATGACTTTAGCATAAATAGTTAATATCAACTGATAATTTTAGTATAAGGTATTTAGAAGTGCACAAACTGATAGGTTAGTATAAATTGTTAATACAGAACAGTAACTGAT
This sequence comes from Sinotaia quadrata, assembly GCA_028829895.1. Lineage (NCBI taxonomy): Eukaryota > Metazoa > Mollusca > Gastropoda > Architaenioglossa > Viviparidae > Sinotaia > Sinotaia quadrata. The sequence continues at coordinate 21,754,570 of CM054182.1, forward strand.
ATTTTTAATATAAATGTTAATACAGAATAGTAACTGGTAACTTTAATATAAAATTAATACAAATCAGTAACTGATAATTTTAAAATAAAGTGTTAATACGGAACAGTAACTGATAACTTTAATATAAAGTGTTAATAGAGAACAGTAGCTGATAACTTTAATATAAAGTGTTAATACAGAACAGTAGCCGATAACTTTAATATAAACTGTTAATACAGAACAGTAGCTGATAACTTTAATAGAAAGTGTTAATACAGAACAGTAGCTGATAACTTTAATAGAAAGTGTTAATACAGAACAGTAGCTGATAACTTTAATATAAAGTAATAGTAGAGGAAGAAGATCGGAAGCCTTGATATAGCACTTAAATTTATAAATGCTCTAGGCCATGAAAATAATTACACAAAATATATATTGTCTTAATACATTTTTTTAAAACACGTAAAAATCTAAAGAATATATATCACAAAGCAAACTGAGTTTATAACAAAATGACAATATACAACAAATAACTGTATTTGCAAAAAGACAAGTACAAATAAAATTAATTTACAATGCACATTTCTTTATAACGGTGACAAAAAAATGTGAAGGTGTCATTATTGCTGATGAAAAAGATCTTGAGATCTAAATTGTGGAAACGACCATGTCTCTTGGTGAACAGGTAGCCAGTGAGGACTGCAGACAGGTAGTAGTGAAGACTTCTGACTGGTAGCCAGTGAAAACTGTAAAAAGGTAGCCAGTGAAGACTGAAGAAGTAGCCAGTGAAAACTGTGAACAGGTATAAAGACTTGAGGAGGTAGCCAGTGAATACAGCAGCAAGTGAACATCTCAGAATTCTGCTTGTTCTGCGTGTAATACGTTTTCTGACATGTAATGTAGTTTTGTGTGGAAACATACATTTGCTGGTGAACTAAAGATGAACATTCGAAAAACTGAAAATAATTATAGCATATGCGAAATTAAATCTGTAGATTGCTGACTTATATAAAACTAACTTTGTTTAGTAAATACAAATTTCAAACAAACAATGATTATTTAGATGTACATTATATGTATTACAAAACAATCACCAATAATTTCCGGCCTCCCTATATGTACCGAAGACTGAATTAAATGGCCGACCAAGGAACGTTTCTCAACAGACTCTCCTCACTCTTAAAGGATTTTCAAAATGTTAATTAAATATTAGATTAGTAATTCTGAAATGGATAGTTAGTTTATTAATTAACATTTTAAAATGAAAACGTTATTTTGTGATGGGAATGTTAGCTTTGGGGGGGGGGTGTTTGCTTGTGTGTGTACATATATCACACGGGACCCGCTTTATCGTTCAAAGAAAGAAAGAATAATGCATCCCGATCTGAGTCTTACGAATCGAACCCTAACTTCTCGAATGTCATACTTCTGCTCTGGTCCACCTCTGTGCCAACTGCTGCCTACGACAGTGGATTTGAGTTACTGGTTCATTTCTGCCTAAAGTGGGCTCATTTCTAATGTCTGTTGATTTCGCGGACAGTGATGAATAAGCTTGGCACTGGGGTGCAAATAAGGTGATCGGTCATGCGTGACAGTTTCGCAGTCAACAAAGCCATCAATAAAGGCTGAGTTGGGTTTTTTTGGGGGGAGGGAGGTTGTCTGTTGTGATTTTATTTTTCTCAGAGCTCAAAATAACTGGAATAAACGCTGCTTAACATTAATTCTAGCACGGGGGCGTACAGCCATGCGGGAACACTCGACCTCATGATACATTTAAAAATCGGGAAAACCGAAAAGCCATTAATTATTTATCACAGTGTTGCCGCGATCAGTCCGAAGAAAAGGTCACCCACTCGTAACACTAACAGTGAATTTCCATCAGAAGCTCATTCTAGTGATTAACCAATGACATGCCTAAGCCTAATTTGGGGGAGCATTTTCTGCTGGGGTGATGGGGGGGGGGGAGAGATTTCGTGCTGTGGAGGAGTGAGGAGAACTGCTCCTCTTTTCTGTCTGCTGACGTTGTGATGTTGTTTTTCATTAGCAGAACTCTAGTGGCCATTGGTTTCTTATCGGGTGGGTGGAAGAGAGTGCATTAAAGAGCCCAGGCTAGTACCACACCAGCCTGGAATGTTGTTGTGGTTATCTAGGTGGCCACTGACGTCTGCTTTTGCCTCTCAATGTTGCATTGTCTCTGTCTCTATCTTCGATAGTTTTCGTACAGTTGAATTCATTGATAGTTTCTCCAAGATGGTGGTAGGGGTGGTCGAGCAATAATTGAAAAGGTCTTAAAATAAATGAATAAAAAATATCCCCAAAACTGTTATTGATGCTTTGTTTATATTGGTGATTCTTTTGTTGCTTTTGCTAATGCTGTTTGCTTAATGTTGATGTAGTCTGTTGCTGCTTTATTGTTTACTGTTGTTTTCTAATGTACTAATATTCTTTTTTTTTTCTTCCGCCTGTTTTATTTCCTCTGCTGATTCTAGTGTTTCTTTTAGTTGAATCTTAGAGAGTTGATGATAAAAGAGAAGGGGAACTGTGTTGAAAAGAACTCAGAAAGATGTCCTCGACTATCTAGCCGACTTTCTGATTGTGTCTCGGTGTGCGGTCTCCGAGATCATGCCATAGAGCTCACAATCATCTCCTCCCTCAAGCAGACCAGGCCATGGCAGTGCGGTTCAACCCCCAAATCTATCCTACCCAAGACCATCTGGCATGAGTAACACGTTTAGGAGAGGATGTTTCTCTTGTCCATATCAACCTTTGCCCTCACTATAAATAGTTTAAAGTAAAGGGAGTGTTTAGTGATGACGCAGTTTATTTTAGAAGGATTGATAATGTTTTTTGAAAGAGAATATTCTTCTTTTCTTTTGTCTTCTAATGAAATTAAATCCTATGTCAATAAAATCCTGCCTGTCAAATGGAATTAAATCCTGTCTGTATATGTCAATGTTCTTACAGTCTAAGATGATGTGGTTCTCACGGAGTCTGTGTTTACTATGAGCAGTTAGTGTCAAGGCAGCGGCTGCGTTCACTGCCCAGAATTAATTTTTTGTAATTAAGGAATGACTTATCTTTATCACAGACATACCGGTAATACACATGGACCGCGCCAAGTTCGCCACTTAAGAGACACATGTTGAACTGCGCATAATTTTCGCACAGGTGTGTCGCAATGCTTCCGGCAAGAATGCATCTTTCTCATTTGTTTTCATTATGAAACTGGATAAGTGATCCTGATTAAGTCAGGCATCTGTCGAAGCAAAAAACGATGGTAGTCGGCACCTCTCACAGATCTTTTCCATGTTGGGAGACCGTTACAAATGTTTCTATTCTGTACAGATGAACTGTTGCTCTAATAAATATTGAACTGTGACTCTAATAAATATTGAACTGACTCCTCTAATAAATAATGAACTGTGACTAATAAATATTTTACGCACTGTGTTTGTGTAAGTATAGCGTTTTCATGGCATATTTAATTTGAATTTTTATTGCACCCCAAGATCAGCTCTGTGAGAGAGGCATGACCATACACCTTAATTATTAAGTATAGTAATTATATTATAATTTTCATGTATTATTTATATAGTACAGTAACATGAATTATCTATTTGTTTAATAATATAATTTTCATGTATAATTTTATAGTATAGTAATATGAATTATCTGTTTTGTTTAATAATTAAATTATATTTTTCCATATACGTTTTTGTTATTGTGTATAGGTTATTAGTTATGTTTTTCCGTGTCCATATTCCTGTGTAGCATAGGCACAGCTGTATTTGTTGCTACTGTCTTTTCCCCGTCAATTACTTTGTTTACTTAGCAGTGTCCATCGTAGTAGAGGCCCTTGTTTTACTGAAGCAAATATTGGCTTGTAGAGTGTGTAGGAAACAAACTTTCCTGTGAAGTGATTTATATTTCTCTCTCTTTCAACTAGTGTCTTCTTAGTGGGATAATTTTGTCTTTGGTGATTAATTATCAACTGCTGTTTATTTCGAATTTTCTTTCATGGTTTCTTCCCAAGTAATGGTGGCCATTAATGGTGCTGAAATTAACTTATTGTTCTAGTGTTCATTTCAGTAAAATACCAATTATGAAATGTAAACGCTGCGCGTAAAAGATTTTTAAAATCTTGGAAATTGCTGTTAGTATATTAAGGCATTATTACTTAATAATTTTAAAATATACTTTAAATTTTAATTGTTTAAGTAAATTATATATTATTATTTAGAATCTACAAGTCACAATTTAATTTGGATTACAGAAAGCTTGCCTCAGCTTTCATCATGTTTTTATACAATTCGGCAAAGTACTTGAACGCATTAATGTTTTAATAGCATTAAGATACTATTGATTTTATTATGTATTTAATTGGAACACTCGGTCACATGAATCAATTTTTGCTTGTGTCTTGAATGTATTAAAGGAATTCTGGTCCCAGATTAAGAATAGATTTAAGTGTTGTGGGTTTTTTAAAAAAAAAAAAAAAAAAGAACCGGTTTAGTAAGAAGAGAATACGTCTTAGATTTATTTTACATAACAATCTACCAAATTATGAACACGGCTTCTTGAGACTAGCAAATGAAATAGTGAAAGCCGTAGGAGAAATTACCTGCGTCAGTCTCTGGTTCCCGGGTGGCTATTATAAATTAAAATTTTTGGTTAAATTCTTTCACATATATTTCATTTGCAACCAAGGCTATTATCTGAAATTAAATTCAAGTTGCTATTTTTTTTTTTAAATACGAAACTGCATTAAGTTTTTTTTAAAGGTGAAGGACGAATAGGTAACGCGCGCCAACTTTGTTGCCAGCAACAAATTGAGATAAAATTTTCGTATTAAAGGTGTTTGTTCTAAAATATTTTCACCAGAATTGCGTAAGTTCGCAGATTTCTTTAAAAATATAAAAAGTAAATATGTGCTCTTATAAATAAATTGATTTTGAGAGTTATATGCCACTCATTTTCGTTTTACCTTTCAGCAGTGCATTTACGTATTGTACTAATTACAATTATTTACTGCAACATGTTTATTTTCGTTTTGCACAGAATACCCATTTTAATGTGTATTTAATATGACATTATTCAAACACTATTCATTTCGTTTTTGAATGCTGTATTATAGATAAAGGTGTTGAAATGGAGATAGAACCGCTATTGTCCACTTGAACAATATTTGATCTTTTATATAACTAATAAGTTTTAAAGTTTTGTGCTTTTCATCAAACACTAATACTAATAGTAATACCTTATAAATACATGTGAAATCAAAAATATTTTTATTGATTTGAATATGCTTTTAATAGGTAAACTGAACCTTTTAATTAGTATTTGTACAACTAGATGCTATTGAGATAGCCTGATGATAGTGATACAGTGATAGTTGATAGGAAGTTCATGATCTCTATCAGTATCACATTCACAGTATCATCAGGGTGCTCTTTGAGTACTATAAAAAAAAAAAATCCTGCAAACTAAGTTCAAATTTAAGAGATTCTATAATGATAACCTTTAACGTAAAAGTTGGTGATATCAAACGTGGATATTTAATGAAAATTTTATAAATTTTAAAAATGTTAAGTTCAGACAAAACAGTATCACTAATCACTCAATCAGACTCAGAGACTGACATTCAAATGAATTTTTTTTTTAAAAAACAACTAAATATAGTTTTAAAGTTATGTTTAATTTTGCCAGAAGTCTGAGAAATGATCATACTCCCCACCCCCACCCAAGATCTAAAAGTAAAAACATTGTGAATCTAAATGAATGTGCAATTGTATGACCAATGTCTGGAGTAGTGTGAACTTTGGTCATTTTTTATAAGTTCCTTTTTGTTAAAATAAGAATTGTGGGATATATTTATTTACAAACAAGACATAGTAATAGCATAGTGACTGTCCTAAATAAAACTATTGTACTAATTAGTGAAATTAGGATAAGTGCACTAAAGCACTCTAAAAACTTTGATTTTCATAAATGTTGCTTTTTCTAGTTATTCAACTTATTGCTTTAATTCAATCTGAATTAGATTTGCATTCTACCATGTTCATGTAAAGTATACTTCTTATTTTTCTGATAGATAATTGATACAAAATAGCATTGTCCACCTGAATGTTACAGTAAATTTTGACATTTCTGTCTCCTTTGCATGAAACTGGAACATCTGACATCATATTTCCTTATAAAACTACTTAGTTTTTCATTCATATTCATAAACAATAGCTTGATTTCTTTCTTACATTCGATCCTTGGTGATCCATGAATTATAACTTCCCACTTGTCAGCATGAATTTGATGTCATCAGTGTTGACCTTAGAGAACACCAACCGTTTCTGTAATTTGACCTGAATATATGGGATTTTTCTATATGGAACAAATAAAATAAAAATTCTACAAATAGAGCTAATTGACAACATACCTTAATCTCATTAGTTTCTGGTAAATTAACAAATTATTAACATTTATTTCATCAGGCTATTAGAATTTAGATTGAAAGCAGACTGGCAACATCATTGATATGTGTTCTTTTGTATTAAGCTAAGTTTTTTAAATAAAAATAAATAAATTATATTACAGTACTCACCAAATTAGTTATATATAAACCATTGATGCCACATAATGGCAACATTATACTTGCAAGATGGAGTGGTGAGTAGAAAATAGTCTGTTACATCAAGATTGTCGTTAAGTGCCAGATAAACAAGAGTTTATATGACTTATGAGGTAGATTCAGTCTAATTTAAATAAATATAAATTCACTATATTATCATTACTCACCAAATTAAGTTATCCAAAAACCATAGATGCCAGATAATGGCAGCAATATGCTTGTAAGATGAAGTGGTAAATAGAAAATAGTCTGTTAGAGCAAGAGTATTGCTAAGCACCAGATAAATAAGTTTATTATATGCAGTAGATTCAATCTAATTAAGATTGTACTTAATAAAATAATAATAGTTCCCTTTGAATAAGGTCAGACTTTATGCATCATTTGAATTAGGAATTTCTCTGATATATTTTCTAAGAAATGTATAACTAAGAGTAACACTGCCCAGAGCCAATGACCCATAATTTGTTGAAGTCTCATATATCAGTGATGGCTTATTAATATTATACTATAGGAAATTACTCACTTAAGAGTTTGGGCAAAATTTGTATCACAGCAGAAATATTTTGCCAATTTTACAAAAGTGAAGAATTTTTTAATGTGTGCTTAGCAATAAGTACTACTAATGAAAAAGTAATATTATTTTCTTTCTCTCCACTACTCCAGACATTTTGCTTATGCTGTAGTAGAACATGGATTATTCAAACTAATTGGGACCAAGGTAGGTTTGATTAATCAAACATACATATTACATGAGAATAACCAGTTTATGCAAAACAAAATTTAATTAGTCCTTCAGTTAAATTATTTAATGTGCAGTTATTCCTGTAATTTGAAATATAAAGTTTTTTTTTATTTTAAATTGTTGATTTAAGAAATAGTTTATAAATAATCAAAACATTTTGAAGAAAAAATATATATTTATTTTCAAGTATTCATTTTAACCTAGTTGTTTTACATGGTTTCACCTATAAATCACACTTATTTTAAAACTTAAAGTTAAACAGAAAGTGATTGTAGACAAATAAGATTATGATAAATCTTGAGAAATTTCATAGCAGTATTACTTCAGACAATGAAGCATCAGGGTCATGAGGTGGGTAACAAGGTGATATGCGTTTCAGATAATTATAATAAATAAAAAATTTAATGTTTGGATAATCGACATTCTACTGTATTGAACAGTTATAAATATAATAATACACACCCATGTTACCATTATTCACTTATTGGTGACTTAGTTACATTAGAATCATTGTTTTTATATACTATTACTAATGATTAAATTTTACGTGTTAATATATAATCTAAATGATTGGGGTTTTACCCAGTTATTACTGAGAATGTGTACAATTTTGTTGTTATGTTAACCTTAATTTCTTAATATAAAATGTTCGTCTTTTAATTTATGCATTTATTTGGTTTAATTGTGTAGTTTTATAATGCATGGATATAATAGCACTGACTCTTTAATGTTATTGTTTGATCTAGCTGTATGCATGTAATTGTAAATTCGTGTTTATGTTTTTCTTTTATAAATATATAGTTTGTTCTGCTGTTTATAAATTCATTTTAAATATATATGTTTCTCTTTTATAAATATATAGTTTGCTCTGCTGTTTATGAATTCATTTTATATATGTTTCTCTTTTATAAATATATAGTTTGCTCTGCTGTTTATGAATCATTTTATATATGTTTCTCTTTTATAATTGCATTTATTTGTTGCATGGTCTGTAAATTCATTTACTTGTGTTTCTCTTTTGTAATTACAATTTTTGATTGTGCTATTTGTAAATTCATTTACTTGTGTTTCTCTTTTGTAATTACAATTTTTGATTGTGCTATTTGTAAATTCATTTACTTGTGTTTCTCTTTTGTAATTACAATGTTTGATTGTGCTATTTGTAAATTCATTTACTTGTGTTTCTCTTTTGTAATTACAATTTTTGATTGTGCTATTTGTAAATTCATTTACTTGTGTTTCTCTTTTGTAATTACAATTTTTGATTGTGCTATTTGTAAATTCATTTACTTGTGTTTCTCTTTTGTAATTACAATGTTTGATTGTGCTATTTGTAAATTCATTTACTTGTGTTTCTCTTTTGTAATTACAATGTTTGATTGTGCTATTTGTAAATAGTTTGTTTCTATTTAATAAATTCAATTACTTATATATTGTCAGTTTCTTCTTACTAGTCCTATAATACTTTTTTAACTAGTTTTCTTATGCATGTATATTGTAATTGTAAGTAGTTGATATATAAAAAAAAAAAAGATCTTGTGTGTTTTATGTATAATTAAATTATTATAAAGCACTTAAAAGTTAAAGTCTTTTTCTTTTTTCAGTTTTAGATGTTAATGATTAGCGAGAACTATAATTAGTATAAAATAAATTCATAAAGTTTAGACTGCTTTCATATATCAGTTTTTCTGATTGTTGTACATTTTTATAAATATTTTATTTGTTTTTATAGTTGATGGCATATTTTTATTAATATGTACAGTTATTTTATACTTATAAATTTCCTGTCCATTTGTTTGCAGGAATATTCCTCTGTTCAATGGCAGCAGATGTTGCTGTTCCAGCAAAACCCATTATGGACATTTTCAAAGGATCTTCAGACTCAGAACTACAAAACTCACCCAGGAGTAGAAGTAGAAACTCCAGAAAAGCCAAAGGCATCCTTGACTTTTTTAATAGTTCATGCAGATCATCTGTTCCAAATGCTCAAAAAACAAATATTTGTGACAGTGCAGTAGATCAGGTTATGGATACAACAGACTGTCAGATAGTTAAAGGAACATTTCATGAGGTGGCTCAGTCGGATAAGCACTTATCCCATAATGGTTCTGAGGATATCAAAAGGAAAAGCCTAAAGAAAGGTAAAAATACTGAGACTACATTAACAAAGGAAACCTCAAAGCCAAGGAAACAAACTAAGACAAATAAAAGAACTGTAGTGGATCTGAAACCAGATTTAGCATGCACTGAGACTGAACCAGAAATAGTTGAAGAAAATGAAAGAAGCTTTGGGAAGCAAGAGAACAATTCTAGTCGTCCCCAAGAAATTGACTACGAGGATTTCAAAAGGACATTATTACATAATGGAGAGGAAAGCACATCAGTTCCACAGATTGAGTTAGAAAGTAACCTCACGTCTCCAAAACAGTGCTCAAAACATTTTAATATTGCTGATGAGGAAGAACCAGCCAGCAAAATACAAGTGATTGAAAAGGAACAGTTCGATACCCAGGAAAGTGGCTCATCAGAATCAGACAGGCGTCAGTCAAGGCCGCGCATGAGAAAGATATATCATCAAACAGACATGTGTGGCTTTGCTGTCTGTCCTGCATTGACTCCTAGTCCAAAAAGTGCCACAGATAAAGACAAAAGTGAGAGCGACATTTCTTTGCAGGGTAAAGACATCTTGGAGATGACTTATGAAGAATATTTAAAAAGCATTGGCGCTTCTTTTGAAGATGTGGATGAGTCAACGAACAAAGAAAAGGTTATTGACAAAACACAAGTTAATTTAGTAGCAGAGAATGTGCAGGGAACAAAAGGTTCATCTACCATTTTGAATTATTTCAGTAAAGCACAAAGAAAGTCAGAGGAGTCAAGCATTGTTATTATCCATGCTGATGTACACAGTCAACCCAACGTTTCAAAAGAATCACAAAAGAACACTAGAAAGCCTGTGTGTAAAAGGGAACAATCAATTCACACTAAACAGCCTTCAAGTCTTTCTTCAGACATGGAAATTATTTTCTTGGGAACTGAAACTCTTGAACAAAGTGTGGAAGAAGAAAAGTCAAAAATGGCAGAAACCAACAATTCTGACACTTTAGACAAAAACACAGAAAACTATAAACAGTCTCCTGTGAAAAAGAAATTAAATTTCTTAACAGAGAAGAGCACTTCTGTTGGCACATCATGGAATAAAGCACAATCAACTTTGCAATTCAAGCAAGATGGAGAATTAGAAATGGTCAAATCGGTAAAACCTTTACAGCACTCAACACCTTTGGTTGATGCAGATACTACCAAATCACAGACAAAAGTAGATATATGCAAAAATATATCAGTAAGAAAAGGCAAATGTGAAGAAGCTTCTGATCTCTGCAATAACTCAATCTGTCTGTTGGATGATGATAAACAAGATGTGCATGCAGATCAAGTCAGAACTAAGGCACTTAACAAATTTGCGTGAGAAATTTTTTTGAACTTTTATTATTTAATTTTATTTTTTTAATATTAAAATGGCAATCTACTCTGTGTAGATTTTACCTCATAAAAGCATCATTTTAAGCAGTAGAATTGTCCAGCAATTACAGCCATACCTACCGAATCTTGGTTTTGATAGTTGAATTAATTTTTATTTGAATTTATTTTAACTTTTAATACAGAATTTTTATTCTTAAAGGTGTTACTATTTTTAAAGTTTTTTAAATAGTGCTAGTATTTTAGTAGATTGCTTTTAGTATTATTATGTTTATCAAGATGTTATTTTATTAATTATTTGCTTAACTGTAGTGTAATTTTTTATTCTCAATTATTTGATCAAGATAGTTTGTTTTTTCCCTTCTTGTTTTGTAATAGACATAAAGTGGTGAACTTCCATGACTAAATTAATAATAAATATTTCTTACAAATAGTTATGTAACGTGTTTTTCAACAGAGATAAAATCTGTAGATTCTGCATTTAGCAAATTGAACACTGTAAACATTTCTTCATTTTAATTTTTGTTCAGTAAGGTTTTTTTAAAATTTCATTTGCACAGAAAACATGAAAAGGAAATGGATGATACGAGTGATTCAAAAGATTTTACACCAAGGTCTAGACGGGTAAGTCTAGTGTGCAGCAGTTTCCTTATAATAAATGACTTAACAATAAAAATATTTTACCTGTTATATGACAGATTTTACACCAAGAATCTCTGGATTTCCCGGTTTGTTGATTATAAACTGCTACAACCATGGTAGATTCAGGAAGTCTCTACCCCAATGTGTAAATGTAAGGATACACTGCACTTTGTTATTGTATTATGGCAAGGAATGCTTGTCTACTTCATAGAATTTCCGATATAAGAAAGTTACTGGACATTGCTACATTGTTGTTCTGCTTGAGGAAACTAAGACGGCGAAAGAGCACCCAGATTAGTCTCGAGTGAACAGCAGTTTATAGAACATTCTAAAGCATGCTAGAGGAATGCATAAAGAATTCACTTTTCTGTTGTGAACAATAAACTTGTGATGTAGTTGTGAAAGCACATGAAAGACTCTTGCAGCAGCATCTTGATAAGGTTATGTACAAACTATTATTGCTTACATTTCTGTTCTCTGATAAGAACGATCCTGTGATTTATATTGACTCTAATCTGCTGAATTATGTTTTAGGATTTAAGACTGTATAACTATAAGAATTTAAAATTATTCCAACATGGTTTCGTGAAAATATTGATGTCAAATAATCTTTTCATTGTGTTTGTTATATGTATATTTGATTGTTGATTTATTGAATTTATAGACCTTCTTATACATATTGATAACCATATGTTGGAGAGATAGTGGGGGGATGGGGGCTCACTTAATATGATAGATTTATCTTCTCCTTTGGTAAGAAGTTTTCCACCTAAGGAAATATTGTGTCAGTAAATGTTTGTCTTTAATTCTGTGGAAGAGAGAAAACGTTTACAGTACCACATATCTGCCAAGTGAGAGAGACAAGTGGTGTCTTCTGAAGAATTATTAATAATATAAATTAAGATTCTCATCACTTGTAATTAGTTGTGGATGATTAATAATAATAATCATAAACAATAACTAGGGTGGTGTTGTGTCACAGATAGTTATGCTTGAGTTATTTATTATTAGAAAATTACAATTTCGAAATTAATCAGAGGTACAAACTAATGATATATTCCTAGTCATCAGCAGGGACAAAGCCAAAATCAACTTACTCGGATATAATTTTAACATTTGGGAATGTTTTAAAATTAAACTGCACATAAACATTATATATATACATAAAATCACTGTGTTTACATTTACATGAATTGCTATCTTGTTTACAGGGTGATAAGAAATTAAACTTATTTGTCAGTATTGTTACTTACTGAACTGTTAGAATCAAATGGGAATGAACAGATTGTGTCAGTGTCGTGAGATGAGCAACAACCCATTGTCTACTTTGAGATATACCATTGCCCGAGCATTAATTCATATTTGATTTTTTGGCTGTAATCATTTAGTGACAATATTGACCTCACCTAAAAGAAAAATGTTCCAATCGATAGACATTGAAGTAAAGAATTTTATCTTTTTATTTAATGAAGAGTTCATACCCTGAAATAACTGACACCGGCAGACCATTTCTTGTTCTTGTCCTTTTCATTAACAAACAATAGCAGTCTAAGGGTGCAGTATTTCACCTTTGATATGAGTAATTGAAATTCCCACTCCCCAATTTAAACATTATATCCTACTTCCAAAATGAGGCAGCTTTTCAAGAGTCACGGTCATAGTCATTTTGAATTATATTGATCACAGCAACAACATTTTTGTACACTTACTTGTTTTCTTTCCTTTAGCAAGAAGATGATTGCCAATGCCATTCAACAGATACATAAACTGATCCTGTAACAAATTTTTTTCTTAGGCTAGTACTGTTGCAGACATTAGCAGGTGTCATAATAATGGAATTTTTTTTAATTAGGCCAGCACTATTGCCCAAGCAAGAGCACAAGAACTCCAGAAAGCCCAGCAGCAAGTTCAGCCTGCAAACAACAAGTCTTCTAAAGAAGAAACTCTTGAAAGGTCTTCAGAAATAAGTTCTCATGGTGAATCAAATGGGAAAGACTGCAACAAGAGGCGACAGAGTTCCCGCCTCATCCACCAACACCAGGTAGAAGGGCAAAAATTGTACATTGAGGTAGAGACATCAGACAGTGAGGAAGAAGTTGATCACAGTTTGACATATAAATCTGCTGGTGCCGACTGCTCACTACTCACTAGATCAAAAGAGAAAGCTGTGCAGGAAAGTTCTAAAAAGCTGGGTAAGTTTTCAGCAGACAATTATAGTGATAGCAAAGACAGCTCTGTGTGTGTGTGGTGTGTGTGTGTGTGTGTGTGTGTGTGTGTGTGTGTGTGTGTGTGTGTGTGTGTGTGTGTGTGTGTGTGTGTGTGTGTGTGTGTGTGTGCGTGCGTGCATGGGTGTGGGTGTGGGTGTGGCTTGAATTATATAAATTTGTCAATTTCATTCTAAGTAATATAAATTATAACTCGTTGTTACAATTTCAGAGTCTGTATTTGTATGTAAATTGTCGTGCGTAGTCAGTTGCACTACAGTGTTGATAAATAAACTGTAGTGCATTGTCAGTTAAAGTGTCAGTTTCCGTATATAAATTGTTGATTATTGAGTCAAACTCAGTATTATAAACTGTAAATTGGTGTCAATTACTATGTCTCTATCAATATGTAAATTATTCATTGATGATTAAATGTCTGCATCTCTCTTAGTGAGATGCATATTAATTTTCAGTGTGGATGCTGAATAAGTTTGTAAATTAATGAGCAATTCTGAGACAGTAATTATTATAGTTCTTTTTTAACAGCTACTCTAAACATTAAATTTGAAAGTAAATAATTTATTGTGCTGAATGTTTAAAGAAGACATCATTACTCCATTTAAATTTATTTTTAATTGTCATTTAATTAATTATATTTAAGGTTTTATACATCGTACATAGAAATTTGGTTTTAAATCTATATTTGTTCTCTATTCTATATTTGTCATGTAAGATGTTTTATATCTGTTATTCTAGGCACTGGTAAATTAGCTCCCATTTTTTCTAAGAAAAGATCCACTAATCAACCAGAAACAATGGCCTCACAGTCTTCAGAGAATCCAGAGACTGTAAGGAAAAGGCGTGAATTTTTGATGAGTGGTGTTCCATCAGAATTGAAATGCCAGATCCAACCAATTGAGCCATTGTTGGTTGGTGCTGAGTATGCACCTTTACCAACCATTTCTCATGTCCAGCAGAAAGAATTGGTTGAAGATGGAAACTTGGATTTCTGGTCACTGCCTTGTCCAAAACATAGGCTTAACCTGCTTAGTGAGAATTACATAGAAGATATATGTAAAGAAAATGTTAAATGGAACCTTTTAGGCTGGACAACTCTGTCACAAAAGGAAGACAATTTGCCTGTAAGTTTCAGTTTTTCTATATTCCTACATCACATGCATGCATATTTATTTTTTTTTGCTTTGTTTTGCCATTGAGTAATTTTTAAAAGCCAGGCTAGTTATCAGTGCAAAAATATTTGTTATTAATCTTTGGCATGCCTGCGGGCAAAATATTCCAACTGATACAGGTACTCAGAATTCTCACTTCATGCACTCTGTATTTTGCATAGAACTGACTGAAGACATATCCTGCATCCAAAATAAGGCTCCTTTTCAAAGTTCAATAGCCAGTTTTGAATTATACAGTTGGGTTATATCTTAAAGAATTTTTGTGAAAATTAGTATTTATGTTCACTTATGCACATGCATAAACACACATTCACTTACTTTCAAACCTTGGAACTCTCGAGTTTGATTTTTTTAAATTTCACTATAACCAGTATAATGTGTGACAAAATTTTATTCTGTTATTGCCATTCATAATAAATATTTGTGCTAAATGTAGCACTTTTTGAACCCAGATAGTCGATAGATGGGGTCCAAAGTAGGACATCCCACAAATGTCTTAACATTTTTTAGGTTTGAAAGGTTAACAGTTTATTGAATCATGAAAGAATTTGTTATATTGGAATATGTTTATTGTGTTTTAATTATGAGGGAATCTAAACATGTTGATTATTTATCATTGCTAATTCAGCAATTTTCCATTTACTCTCATTTGCAGCATTCATCATAGTAAATTTGTATCACTGTATAATGGATAAGAACATTTTTATTGACATTTATTATGTATTTTTATTGACATTATTTATTATGTTGGTTCCATATTTAAGAAAATTTGTCTTTGTCCAAAAGTTTGAACATTTTATTACAGACTAGCTTAATGGCAATTGTCTAATATTGTTCAATCATACCACTAAATCACACACAAAAGAACTCCTATTTGAAAGTAATTTTTTTTTCAAAAGTACATTTCTCATTACAGTAACCAAACTTACAAAATATAAAATGTATGCATTTAATAGAATTCACCATAAATATTTCTTACAGTCCAGTATTCCATTTTATTTTATTCATATCAATTTTAAAATTAAATAACTTATTATAAGTAATTTTAACAAGTTACAATTATACATTGGTATTTATTATCCACTTATATAAGATTGGAAAACTTGCATATTTAATAAAAGTAAAATTGCCTTCACTGTTGGTGCATGTTGCTCATTCTAGCATTACAGTGAAAAACAAACACAGCATCTTGAGAGGCTGAATAATTCTTTTGAAGCTGGGTACAGAATTAGTAGTGCCTTTTAATTTGAACATTTAAATAATATTCTTCCTCTTCACATAATTTCCCAAGCCTTTATTTGTAGTTTTCTAATTCAATTCTTTTCTGGCTTACCTTGATTTTTTTATGTTAGATAAACTGTGTATTTAACTTATAAATTAACTCTGAAGACTGGTTCTATGTACTACAATTCGATTGCATAAAGCAATAATGTCGGCTGAAAGTTAATATCATTAAATTAAAGTGCCCTTGTGCTATCTGACATGCTAGTATCAGAACCTTGTAAAATGACTTCCAGTTATGACTAAATTCAAACATTCTAATTATGAACTAGCCTAAGCTATTTGTTTAATTTTGTTCATTTGGGGTGAATTTTTGGTTTATTATTATTCTTTTTAAAACTTATGCATGCTTTATTTGATATAGTAAAAATATAAAAATATGTTGAAATAAACTTTGAAGTAAATACAACAAATATTTTGATTGATGATGTTATGTTTTGCTATGAATCATCATGCAAGCAGTTAAGAGGAATCACGTATTAAGTTAGCTGCATATGTGCGTTCATAGTCTTAATGTAACTGCCTTTCAAAAGATTGCATGGAACATGTGTCAGAAAGAATAATAGAGTATTGTAAAGTCAGAAAGTATTCATTGAATCTGCTTATAAGGTTGGGTAAAGGACACAATTGTCGTTTGGATTTTTAGCAAGTTGGTTTATATAATATATTTTTAAATAGTTGTCTAGTTTTGGTAAACATACACATACTGAATTCTTTACATAAATTAGTTTGTAATGCTAATTTGATTCTCAAAATGAATCTTTCTTACAGTATTAGTCCTGTTGTTTAACTTTCAAAAATTATTTTAGAATCTACCAGCTCTTGATGAAATAACCACAGAGCAGAACCATGCACTACTACAAGTATTGTCCAAGTCAGATCCATCTTTTCCATTTGCTGGCGTATATGAAAATCTTAAAGTCCGACTTAACAAGACTTCAGGGAAAAGAGGAATTTTGAAAGGTAATAAAAACTTGGGATCTCTTTTCAGTCTATATCTCTAATCTTATACTGCTGGATTTTATGGTTTTTCTCTCGACCTGAGATGTGTAAATTAAAAATGTTCATCTGTATATTTTATTGTAATTTTAAATATTTTTTTTTATTTTTAAAACAGGACAGATTAATTAAGATCATAATAATATGTTGCTTTGTGGTTATGGCAACTAAATCTTATAAATTTAACATGCATATTAAATTACATCAACCAGATCCTAGCAATTTTTACATGCTTACTTGTAGTGTACTAAACAATATAGATTTTTCCTTTTTAAAATTTTATATCACTTTATTAGATACCATAGGAGGCACCATTGCAAAGTCATCCAAAAGGCATTTATCTGATGACATAGATGTGATGATAGTTGATGACATAGAAGAGCCTGCAACATTGCAAAGTAAGCTTATGAATTATAAATTCATATTGTTGCCTACATAATTGCAAATTTACATATATTTAATTTACCTAAACTAGACAAGAATGAAAGCATTTTAATTAGTCAGAATGTTTCATTTGCAGAGGTACTGAATGCTAGTTACCTTACTTGTTTAAATAGTTAAATCTTACATTGTCTTTTGCAGACAAACTAGTTGTTGCACATATAGCATCCGTCTAATACATGATATTTCTCCTATTGCATTGCTTGTATAATCCTTTTTTTTCTACTATAAATAGTTAAATCTTACATTGTCTTTTGCAGACAAACTAGTTGTTGCACATATAGCATCCGTCTAATACGTATTTCTCCTATTGTATTGCTTGTATAATCCATTTTTTTCTACTATAGCATTGCTTGGGTGATCTGTCCTCCATTTTTTTGTTGACTAGTTTTATCAAAGCACATCTAATACATTTTAGAGGAGTCTGGAAGAAGGACATGCCGATATTTGTAAATCCTCTCATATTGACATTACAAATTTGTTTACATAACGTCTTCAGCACTAATAATTAATAATTCTATTTTCAACTACATCAAGCAGTTTGTGCTTTCATGGCACTATTCTGCCATGTCAGTAAGCAGTGAATACATTGCATTGTTTTGGGCACTAACATTGAAAAGCACTTTACTTGGGTGGCAGACCTGCCACATCAGTCTGCAGTAAGATAATGGTCTTTGTAGCATTATATAGTTTTAAATGTTATTGATGTTTAAAATCTGTAACTTTTCTATTGATTTTATTAATAAAATTTACAATTAAAACAAGTTACCTAGCAGTTTAGAAAGGTAGGTGGAAAGTCTTTAGCAGTAGTGCTGAATTAACTTTAAGTCAGAAGTGATAAGAAATAGAATTTTTTTTTTTTTTTTTTGGGTGGGGGACTGTCTTATTATAAATAATTTGCAACACATACTCACAGGACATAATCAAAAATGACTCAAGAAGAGTGTACCTTCCAATTTAACTACCTCTCATTCAATAAAATAAATATAGTGTCACAGTTTAGGCACCCAGGTCCCAACCCTTAATATTTACCATCTTTTGAATGAAATGTACTATTATAGCTTTGGCACTTCCTTAGGTCACCAGTCTTACTGTCTTTTGAATGAAATGTACTATTATAGCTTTGGCACTTCCTTAAGTCACCAGTCCTTGTGCTTACTGTCTTTTGAATGAAATGTACTATTATAGCTTTAGCACATTGGTCACAAGTGCTAGTGCTCTTAAATATCTTTTTCTCTTAGAGGAGGGTAGGCAGTGGTGGTGATGGTAATTAATTTTGGATAATGTAGTTTTGTAACCTATTCATGTGGAGAGTTTATATGGCACATTAAAGAGCTTTATGATCCTGCCAAATGAGAACATGAAAGATGGAAGATTTATGTTGCATTATACCCTAGGCTCTTGGACTTGATCACTATTTATCATATCTCTTCATTTGGAAAAAAAGAAAGGGGTGATTATCCATTCTGATATTTGGGTCTTCAAGCCTGGCTCACTTAGATACAAATTCCAATGTTTCTCACCGACCTTTACAATACCAATGCATTATGAGACATTTGTACTATTCATGAACTTCTTTCATCATTGCTTCAGATTTAACTAATTGTAGTATTTGTTTATGCTGAATAATCACCGTTTTTTAATTCTACTAATTCACTAATTTGAAACAGCTCTTGACTAACTACACAATTCCTCTTAGAGATAGATAAAAAGCTTACAATCAGTTCTTTGCATGTGATTTGACTGAAGTTTGGTTTTCACGCTCACATATCACTTCCTGCTAAATTTCAGTGTGCCAGTTTTCAGGTAAGATTTTGAGAAAAATTGGTTGTTCACTAGTCACAGTGAACAGTAACTCTTTTTTTTTCAAAATCTTTCTTTGAATTGTTTCCCATAAGGGATTTGCATATATGTAAATATAAATTACTTGTATGTATGAAGACTTTATTGTGCACTTAGTAATTTTATTGTATACTTATCAAACAGTTTGTTCATAAAGACTTGTTTGTACTCTTAAGTAATAACCAAATAATATAGATTTCATAATACATGCTTGCCCTCCATGTGTACAAATGTTCCATTCTCCAGAAACAATGTGAATGTGAAATTCATAACAGATATAGCAGTAGAAGCACATGAAATAATTGGGTGGTTCTGGGATCATTCCATATTATAACTATATGTGTGTGCATATATATATATATCACACACACACAGATTGAAAAACACACTACAAATAAAGCACTAAAGCAACTGTCTCATTTATGATTGTCGATGGCACAACTGCTCAAGAACAATGCCACCTGATACTAGTATGAGGTAAAGGGAGACAATCCATGACAAGTGCGAGGTGCAGGTCTGTACTGTTGATTCCGGTCATTGTCATCCCAAAAATCTGTCTCTCCTTTTTAGTGTACCTCAACTCACACATTTATGAAATGACATAGTATGTTAACAGCAGTGCTTATATTTGAATTTAAGATCACATGCAAAAGATATAGAACTTAACAGAAAATTTGCATGTGGTCAGATTCATGCAAATAAAACTTGTACACTTGGACAGTTAGTTGTACTGTAATGTAAATTTCATTTTGCACTTATGAATTGGTTATTTTTTCAAATGGATTTGATGCAGCATGCCAGTGGACAGAAGCATTACAACCCACACTTGTGTCAGAACTGGTAGGAAATGTTGATAGCCTTCGTCGTCTGCAGACTTGGCTGGAGGAATGGAAAAAGCACATTCAAAGTGAAGTTCGCAGATCTTGTGAGTCTTACATTAGCCTGTTTATATTACACTTTAGGTAAATAAAAGTTCTGTTGTATTTTGTTTGGATTATATTACTGTTGAAACTTCTAATTTTATTATTGGAAAGAGGGGTGTGGATGTGAGATACTCCTATAGTATAGAAATCCAGTGCAACACAAATTAGTTGTTAAATAACTTTTAAATAAATAATACTTCTGAACATGTTCTGTTAATATTTGGGGTAAAAATTTAGCTCTCCAATTGTCCTGGCTAAATAGAAGGATGGTACACACCGATTTTGTGTAGATAGACAGCTGAACAAGTTGATTGTTTTTTCAACTGAACCAATTCCTGAACCAGAACACCTTTTCACTCTGCTCAGTGAAGCAAAATATTTTTCTAAACTAGATTTGACAAAGGATTTTTGGGCAAATTCCAATCTGTGAGGCAGACAGGCCGAAATTAGTATTCAGTACACCTGATGGCCAATATCAATGGCAGGTAATGCCGTTCAACATCCTCACAGCCCCAGCTGTTTTCACTAAGATGATGATATTGCTCTTCGAACCCATAAAAGTGGAATCTATCTCTAATTTCATAGACGACGTGTTGGTGGCTACAGACCTATAAGAACACATCCAAGTGTTACAGTAGGTATTTCAACATTTGAAGGAAGGAATGTAACCTTACTGCTCGACCAACCAAATGTTTCTTTGGACATTTCAAACTTGAATATTTGGGGCACACAATGGGACATTTGTCCCACGTCCTTGTGCATCCCATTTTTTTAAAAAGAAATTAACTTCACAAGTTTGGAACTTAGGTCCCAACTCTTAGTGCTACAATCTTTTCATGTGTTGCTGAAAGTGAGAGTGGTCTAGATGATGTAGACAATGACAAAGATAGTTGTTTTTTTTTTTATGTTTAGCTGATTGTGAGAGTGGTCTAGATGATGTAGACAATGACAAAGACAGTTGTTGTTTTTTTATCTTTAGCTGATTGTGAGAGTGGTCTAGATGATATGGACAATGACAAAGTTGTTTTTTTTTATCTTTAGCTGATAGTGAGAGTGATCCAAATGACATAGACAGTGAAGAAGACAGCAGTCAGCTATGTAACACTATGTTGTTAGTAGGACCTCATGGTGTGGGCAAGACCTCTGCAGTTTATGCTCTTGCACAACAGCTCTCATATAAGGTACAATGATTTTTTTTAATCATTTGATTTTACTCTTCAATTTGTGTTTGCAATATTCATAAATTTTTATGCAGGATATTTTTTTATTTTTGTCAGTTACTTTTTAAGCCACCCTTGTCTTTTACTACAGATCATCAAAAATGCAAGCATTTGGATCGTGATTATAACCATTTTGTTGAATAGAAAGCATAAGATCAGATTAAACAAATAGAGATTATCACCATTTTGTTGAATAGAAAGTAAGAGGAGATGAGATTATTATCATTTTATTGAATAGAAAATAAAAAGATCAGTTCATTTTGGGGGGGGGGGGGAGTACTGTTTTCTCTTGCATTGAAAAAACTGCCACATGATTTACCCTGCTGAAAATCTGTTATAATAGATTTGTTTTATATGTGACCTGTCACCACAAAAAGATACTTAAGTCGGATTTTGGGGGTATTGAGATATATATATCAATAGAAAGAAAATTGAAAGGGCTTTCTGTTGATATAAAAATAAAGAGTGTAGGACAAAATATGGAAAAGTTATGTTTGTTTGAAGTGCACTACTGTCCGGACGGCCATTTTGAGAAAATCGGCCTCAAAGATTGAACACATTTCTGAGAGGTTAGCAACCATATATTAATCTGCTTCATTTGCAATCAGAGTTGAAGAAGACACAATAGCTAACACTGTAATAACTATAAACAACAAATATATTGTTACATCATTTACAGACAACAGTCTTTTTAAGCCATAACGATTAGAATTTCTGTATGCGAGAATGATTATTGTGGCTCAGGTGGTGTAGTGTCGATCTGTTTGCACCCACATGACCAGTTTTCACAATCTTTAAGTTCACTGTCTTCACTAGTTTCGCCTGGTCCGCAAATGCTGACATCTGGCTCTTCTATTTCAGTATCACTATCAGTTTCACTGTCATTAAATAACACACTTACACTGGCACCGCTTGTGCCACTGTCGTCTGCTTCGTCTTTTTCGTTGTTCGATCACGCGATTCGCTGTCCGTATCACTTTCAGATGAAAATCCATCAGCTACATCCTCATTAACCAAATAATCAGATATCAAATCTTTAATCTGAATGCTTTCTTTTTCTAAGATGTTGCTTTCTTTACATGAATTCAACAAATTAGCGATTCGTTTCTCCATGTTTACATTACGCATTACAGGACGAAACTGTCTCCCTTGTGTGCGTTTCAACCAATCGCGACCGTCTTTTTATGAGAGCATGCTTGGTAACCTTGCAAGCTTTGATAAAACTCTGCGGATTGGCTGACGCTTTTCACTTTGTTTACGCCAAGCACAGCCTTATAAAACATTCTGATTAGACGTTATAAATAAATAAATAAATAACCAGTGTCGTCAGCATAAAAATAGGCTTTTTCCTGAGCATTCTGATATACAACATGATGAGGTTCAGCCAGGGGTTCTACCGTCTACGATCGTCAGATTATAGCACTTTTGGGCCATATTTTTCCTTCGAAGTTAGACAGTAGGTCACAAAAAAATAATAATAAAGCTATTTCTAGTTCGAATTAAAGAAAAACACGCTAGTAATTTGTTGTTCGATGGTTTGGGAACACGCTAAAATGAAAATCTCAATTTCACCCATGTAGACCCCCACCTTCGTTTTTGCCGTTTTTCTCGGCTTAGCCTTGCGCGACTTAAGTATCTTTTTGTGGTGACAGGTCACATATTATTTTTTTCTCAATCTAGACAAAATCTATCAGAGAAGGAGTAACATCCACAATATGCTATTGTGAAACTGCTATGTCTTTTGATGTTTTAATTTAATTCTTAATGTTATTTTTCTTAATTATTATTATCTTTTTTAATTTATACCTTGCAGGTATTTGAGGTCAGTGCATCATCATCTCGCCAAGGTCGGCATATCCTGGCACAACTGCAAGAGGCTACACAGTCCCATCAGGTAGCTCAAAACAAGGATGGCATTATTCACAAACATTCAGTTCCAAATGGTATGTTTATATTTGCATATTTATTTGTTTATGTTAAGATTTTAATGAACTCTTCACCTTCTTCGTTTGTTAGTTGTTATAATTTGTGTGTGCACGTGAGCACTAATAGGTCACTCAGTTTTATTCAGAATGACAACTTTAAACTTATTTTGAAACTAAGAGTATGTATAAATTTCGAAAAATTGTGTTTACCCAAAAAAAACAAATCTGTCCTTTCATGAATTAGGTTTTGTGCATACTTTGTACTTCTTAAGTGATATTAATTAAAAGGATGCCAGAATGAAATTTTTAACGTATTATAGATTCAGAAACAAATGCAACTCTCAGTTATATCATTTAATTTTTTTTTAAAATAAGTAAAATATGTTTTTTCTTTTAAGTACTTGAAATGTGCATGGTTGAGCATATACAGTTGCGAATGCATATCTTACCTATATGAATGGTGCAAAAATTCTTCATCAGAACAATAATAACAAAAACATTTGGGGTAAAATAGTTATACCACTATATAAGTAATATAACTCTAATATTGATTTCTTTTTAATGCTTGGGATTTTGTGTACATGAGTGGGTTTTTTTGTTTAATTATTATTCTATAAATCTGTCGAGAATAAATTATTGTTTTCCCTACAATCTGTTTTCCTCAGAAAAATCTCCTACAAAACGATGTGTGAAGAAACCAGAACATGGAATGTGCAAAGCATTTGAACATTTTTTTAAGAAAAGTACTAAAGATAGTCCTAAAAAAGAAAGTACAAAGAAAAGAAAACTGGAATCAAGTCTAGAGGCAGGTCTGATATAGTTTTAATATACTAATGCATTTTTATTCAGATTTGAAGATTTTTTTAATTTTTTTGTTGTTGCTTACATTATCAGAGTGTCTTCATTAATTCCTTGGATATTTTTATTGGTGTACATTTGGAATTAGATGTCTGTGTACTAATTGACTTTCTTCTGTTCAAATAGGTTTTGTTTTGTTGGGTTTTTTTTTTTCTTGAAGGGGCACATACATGACTGATTACAATGAGCATTCTTTATATCAGGCCAGAGCCCTAAAAAGTTACGAGACGGCAGGGTGAACAAGGAGGAGACAAAGAGAGTTACTTCAGCAGTAGATGATGGCGGCTATGCAGGATGCATCAACCTAATGAGTACATCACTTATACTCTTTGATGAGGTATTTTAATCTGGACATAGATTTACCACGAATAGCTAATAGTAGTTTTAAATGCATTTCTGAGAAATTGTGAATTTGTTGATAATATGTATTCAATCTCTCTCTCTTTCTCTCTCCTTCCCACCCTCTCCCACTATCTGAATCTTTTTTCTGTAATTTTTGTTCTCCTCTCCTGCTAATTCTTCTCAGCCTTACATCATGTGCATATTTTAATAACTCATATCTCCTGCATTTCCACTCATCCTTAAGTTTTCACTAACTGCCTGACATTGATAATTGGCAAAATAGAGAGGGGTTTTTTTGTTTGTTTTTCAGGTGGATATTGTGTTTGAAGAAGACAGTGGATTTCTACAAACAGTGCAGCACTTTATCAGCACCACAAAAATCCCAATCATAATGACGACCGCTGATCCTGGTTTTGGCAGGGAGCTTAATGCTCGATTTGAACAGCTTATTTTCGCTGTACCCCCATTGGTACATTAACCATTGTCTTTTGTTTCTCTCCTTCTTCTGTACAATTAAGACAAACTCGTTAATGCATAAATTGAGGTGCCCATAATTATTGTTGTAATTAAAATTAATATATATTAATTTTTTCCTTTTTTTAATTTCAAGTAAAATCTACAACTGTAGATATTTACACTAAATTGTAACTACACTTCACATTTTGTTTTTTTCGAATAAGTGTTTGCAATTTGTAAAATGATTAAAGTGAGATGTGTGGAACGGATGTTTGCCAAATGATAACTTTTTTCAAATTTCATTGTAGCACTCCATCAATAGTTACCTACAAATTATAAGTCTAGCTGCTGGAGTGCGAACATCCCCTGAAGATCTTCAGTCTTTGGCTACAATGTGCGGTGGAGATTTGCGGCATTTAATACTGACCTTACAGTTTTTTATACTCTCTGGCGGCTCAAGAGTACGGGAATCACTCCCGCTTGACTCCGTATCTATGTCAGAGAAAGGCAGTGGTGATCAGGATACTAAAACAGAACTTTCTAGACTCGATCCTTCACAGTTTCCAATTGCTGCCAAATGCAGCAATGACTCTGTGGATTTTATTTCTCTAAAGCTCAGACGGAAACGTTCTCGTAGAATACAAGATGATGAAGAAAGCGATAACAAGGTTATCAATGATTGTGAACCTGGCAAAAGCAACCTGCTGAAAGCTGGGATGTCAAAGAGTGGTGCTGTTGCGCTGGACGGGCAGACAGTACCAATGGTGCATTCACATCTCTGTGAATCAATGCTGGGTGTGTCCCAAGACTTGAAATCTCTTCTCTTGCAGTGTTTGGAGGTGGGTGAAATAATTCTTAAAGCTGTTCTTCCTGTCAAGATATTTTATTTTTAAATTTCCATTTTTATTTTGTAAGGAGTGTGTGCTGTTATTTCTATCTGAAATAAATATTTCTTTAATGGTTTATAAGTGTGTTATAATTTCACTGTTTATAAATAAATATAAAACATGATTGACAATTGGAAAATTGCATTTCCTAGGAATAAAAATCAGTATCATGAATAGTTAAGTGCAGTTCATCTTTTGAGTTCAGCAAACTGTCAGTATCAGAGATGTTTGCATTGACTTGTTTGCATGAACAGAATGTTCTTACAAAGTTCTATAGTTAACATTGTTGGATCTTTTATTATTGTGATTTTATTATGCCCTATTTAAAAACAAATTTTGCATTAATCTTATCACAGTCCATACTATCACTTATGTAAAAGCATTCTTATTTCTTTAAAAGAAATGTATGGATAACAGAGTATATGGATATAATTTGTTTCTGTTATCATCTGGGTCTTTTCAGCACATGGACAGTTGAGTGGTAGGCGAGAAGTGTCTTCCTTACTCTTGTAATGAATCTCAGCTAGCTTTCAGCATAAAATATGCTGAGCATTATATACCAGGTTAATGTGTAGTGAATCTCAGCCAGCTGCCAAATTAATTTACACTGAGCGTCTTAATGCCAGTTCAAAATTATGCTTTGAGGAGAAACGTACATTAGAGCTCGATGGTAATAAAATAATAAAATAACTCTACCCAATCCATATGAAAAATTAATGTGAACTTGCTAGCTTTCAAAGTTTAAAGACAGTTGATATAATCAAAACCCTGAAATACAAAAGCAATAATTTTTGTTTGTAAAGTTAATAATTTTGAAATGTAGCTGTTTCAGATATATCTTCGCAGCATTTTCTCACATTTGTGCTAAATTGGTATGATATTTAACGTCAAATGTTAAAGAAATTAGAGTTGTTGACCATTACATTGTCTGTTTTACTTTGCTGTTAATTAAAAATTGTTTTACTTGTTTCAGGATTCCACTCTCAGTCCCTCAATTAACAAATTAGTCAGTGAATGTCTGAAACTCAGGATACATAAGATAGATGTTGTATACTCCAACCTTATGCAGTTACTTCCCTTACCAAAGACTGTCATGCCCAACAGGTCGCATCCCCCACTAACTTCAGATTGCGTGCGGGGGAGAAACAGAATTCGTATAGCTGACGTTTCTGACAGTGAAGCATCTGATGATGAGAATGTGCTGAAGATAGCTAAAGTTGCAAGGACCAATATAACAGTTAATACTGACCGGCATGGAACTCATGGAAAACAAATCACAAGTGATAGAAAGAATGCACCTTCTGATGATAAGAGTGAGGCAAAAGAAGAACAAAGCAAGAGTGGGGAGCATTTCAGCGGTAAAATTTTAAGCAACTTTGCTCACTACTATGATTCAGTTTCCTTAGTTGACATGTGGAAATGTACAAATAATAATTTTCCAAACCCAATGACAGACAGACACTTCAGGCTGTTGTCAGGACTGGCAGACGTTGCTGCACTAGAACCTGATGATGATGACTCTTGTAGCTTGTCACAGGAGATAAGTGTAGAGGTAGGTGTTCAAGCTGCTAGACACCTGTGGCAGACTGTAAAATGTTATATTGATACATGGAAGCAACTTTCTGGCAGAGAGACTATTGATGGCTGTTCTCTCCCCCTGCATTCCAACAGATCTACAAAGCTGGTTTTAGAAAAAGAATTTGAGGAGATAAGGTAAGTTACATTAAAGCTTAATGGTTGATGGATTGATTGGATATTTAAATACAGTGAGCCATTAACTTCTATGTCTATCATCCACAATTGTAAAGATTGCTTAATTCTGACAATTATTTTTAAATAATTAACAACTTTTGTAGGTAATAACAGTAGGAGCAAGTGTAAAGTGCTCTTTTACTGACATCACTATTTACTCGCATATTCACAGTTTGGTTTATTTTCCTACATAATCAGTAGGTAAAGTGTTAATTTTTTTTTTACTTTCTAGTAATTAAATTATTTTCATTTTGTATAATTACATATTATAAAAATTAATGTACAAAATCTGCACATCTGTATTATAAGATGATCTCAGGAAAAACACTTTAATTTTTTTTTTAAACAATATATTTCTTATAATTTTAGATATTTAGAATTCAAACATTCAGAATTCTTCTTCTTTATTCAGACAAGTCAAACACAAAGGAAGTCTTGGTTTTTTTCTTTCTTTAGAAGTAGAATATTGTTTAAATCAAAAGTTTTTTTTTCAAACCAAGGTGTGCCTCTTAAGTGCATTATTTTAATGTTTACAATATTTTCCTGTAAAGTATAAATGAAGTATTATAATCTGTAATGGATAGAAATTTAGGATTATTTTTGTAAAATTGTTACAATAGTATTATTGTAAAACACATTGTGATAACATTTATTTTGCCATGTATTATTTTGAGTCTAAGAAAAGGCAATTCATGAGAATAGCACTTTCAGTATAAAGTATATTGTACTATAAATAGAAATTTATTTAATTTCGTTAATTGGTGATTCCAAATCCAAAATTTAGAAATCATAAGAATAATATTTCAGTATAAAAAAAAATATTTTGTACTATAAATAGTCACAAGAGATGGCAATTCTAAAAAACGGAAATAATTTTCTACATCTTTGGAAATCTCAGAATTGTTTCTGCCACCCCTCTGGTCTATTTCATCATCTAGTAGGGAAAGGTCAGGTAATTTCTGATTCATTTTATGGTGGTGAGTCACACACTGATTCAAATGCATTTCAAAGGCATTCTAATACTCGTGTATTATGAAATACAGTACATCTTTAAACATAATTTCACGCTGATGCCTTACAAGCTGTCAGACTTGGTATTGGTATAAAGACAGTCTGCTGTATTTCTCTACATTTAATTTTAAAAACAATGGACTAATTCAACTTTGAACTTCTGTTTTGTTTTTCATTGTTTGACTTTTAGGCCATGTCTAATGTCATTTTTATTATCTTCTTTCAGAAATTCCATTGACTAATGTATAACTCCATAAAAATTAAAATGTTTGACACAAACTTAAGGATTGCCAGGTGATTATTTAGTGTATAAAGTGATTGCTTATTCCAGTCTTGACATTGTTGGTTGGTAGCATGTTTAATACAAAATCAAAGACCTAAGTTAAAGTGACTATTTATTCCAGCCCTGACATTCGATTTTGAATGCAACCTTTACAACAGTTAATGTGCCTGGCCTAAAATAAAATTAGTCTTTGTTCTGACTTCCAGTTCTGGTCCATCTTATTGAACTTTCTATTCAAGTTTTGAGTGCAAGCTGCGTTTCTGTTGCAGCGTTCCTAAGACATACAGAGATGTGGTAGAAAGTGTTACCAGCAACCTGCCTCTAACTTGCTACCATAGCCATCGCCCAGTGTCTTTGGACTACCTACCTACTCTCCGTTCCATCAGCAATGCGGAAAAACTCCGACAAGTAGCCAAGGCAAAACGCAGGTCAGTTATTAATTTAATCCAAATGTCCTAAGTAGTAATGAATCAATTTCTTTTTAAAATGACTTATTCACTTATCATGTGTTTGCCTTTTATATATATTTCAGTCATGTATGTATATTAGGATACAAGTGTATAGATGGGTAGGAGGTTTGTTCACAGCAGTTAACAGTCAAAATTCTATAATATTTGTTAACCCAACCTAATTATGAAGAAGGGTGATTTTTTTTTTTTTAAGTTTGTTTTTTTTTTCCTAAAGTCTGTTTAGTAAAACTTGAATTTCAATATTGTACAATTATATTGGAAATAATAGGTGAGTGCTGTAGATCTTTTGAAAAATAGTTAATAAGTGCATTCTTTCTCAATGTTTTTATTTGATCTTACTGTTTACCAAGAGATAAAACCATATTAACTGATATAATAAATCTTTTTTTCCCAATTTCACAGATTTCATCATTATTTTGACAACATTGGGCTCTGTTTGAATGCCACAACATTAAAAGCACTTGGTAGTAGTTTTCCTACAGTTCAAGAAACTGGTATTGAAAATTGATTTTCATAGTTGAAATTTTCAGCAGTGAATAAAAATGCACATTTTTGTTCTGCCTTAATGTACATTCTGACACGACTATATTTATTTGTAATTATGTAAGATTGTTTTTATTTAGTGCAGTTTTCCACAGTATTGCATGATCAGACTGATTATCATGTATTAATCCACAATCGATCATCAGCCCCATTTTTTACGTGTAAATAAACATATTTGGTTACAATTATTTCTGCCATCAAACTGTTTATAGTGCCTTCATGCTACTTTAAAATATTCACTTAGCAAAGTAAACTGCAGTTTTATGCATTACTGAAAATAGCTGTGTCTATGTGTTTTGTTTCTTTAATAGTGCTTACCAGTTTTATCTGTTTGGGGTGTGTTCTTGAATCATTTTTATGTATTTATTATTTTTATATTTTGGGGAATATTTGTCTCGTTAGAGTTTCAGTTTTGGGTCTGATCATTACAAGTGCTAATGTGTAAAAGATTAAAGTATTTATTTGTAAAATACTGCCATTGTTATTTTATTATTGTGGAATGGCATATAATATTCTCAGATTACTTGTACTAAATATTATATTTTTATAAATAAACCATTGTAATATATTTTCATCGTTTTTTAAAAGCTGTTTCTGTAATAAACCTTAGTAGTAAATGTACTGGTAAAGAATAGGTAGCACTAACATCGCCCAATGGTACTGATATATTACACATTTGAAGATGTGAATGTATGTACAGATATTATTGTAGCACAAGTTCTGGGCTGCCTCTTTCTAAATCTTTGCTTTCAGTTAAGCTGAGTAACTATTTATTGCAAAACAAGATGAAATTTACATGTACCTAATGGATGTTATTTATGAACCAAACGTTCATTTATTTGTTTAAAAATAAACTAGAAGACTTTCTGTGTACTATCATTGAGTAATTATTAAAAATGTGATTAAATTTATGAATGAAATAAAAGTTTTACAATCTGTATGAATGAAATTTTAATAATAGTCCCCATAAATACCTCTCCAATCTAATTTGATTATTTTTTAAGGGGTGGGTGGGGGTTAAAACTTTGAACCTATTTATTCTAAACATGAGGATGGTCATTATAACTCAACAAAATTTCCTTTAGAATGTATGACTATTACATAAACAAATATAAAATAAATAGATTTAGAGTTCAATAAAATGGCATGCTGAGTTTTTTGTTTTATGCAATGCTGAAACTGCTGCTCACACTTAACATTGTAGCTTGCTGATTTTGGTGCAGTTTGGCTGATGAAAATCAATTTATGAAACTTGAGATATTGAAAGAACAAAATAAAATTGTGCTTCTTTATTAAATCTGATGTTTCATTACACTATGTGAATTTGGTTTAATAATGACAATTTTTGAACTGTTGTGTTCCATCTCTGTGCAACACTAACTGTTAACAAGTGATTTATTTGTACGTGGAGAAAAGGGCTTTTCAATACCTTGGTAAACTACCCTGGCTTTTTTAAAAATATGTATATTTTGTATACAAACAACAATTCCCAAAGAAAGAATACTTTTATTTTCCAAAATTTGTTAAGAAAGTGTTTGTAAAAAACATGTTTTAAAATTTAAAACAAAATATAACTAATCTCCCTTCCCCCAGCAAACCTGAATATCAGAATGGACACTTGGTAAGTAATCAAGAAACTATTTACTTAAGAGTCATGCATGTATTTATGTAATCAGAAGTTAGTTAATTTAAAAAGTAAACAATTTTAGTTTGTGTACTCGGATCAGACTATATCCCTGGGTATATATTCTCAACCAGAATTGTACCAGAGCTCCCCATAAAAACCAAAATGATAATCAATGTAAATATGAAATGAAAAATTATTCTTTGGCTTATAATGTAATTATATATATATTTTTTTAATAAAAAAAACAACAGAAAGTATGCACTCTGTGATATAATATGCAATAGAATAAAACATTTATTCTTGAAATATAAGATCTGGTTCTATTTATTACTGTTACAATAGATCAAATACTAGCAATAGCATGCACACAAGTACAATAAGAAAATAATTTCAGGTTTATTCACAAAATAATTATACAAACTTGTACAAGGGCATTACTAGTGGTATCTTTACTGACTTGTTAACCAGCTTTCACACTTAAACACTTTTGTTCAGTCTACTTTAATACCCTGCCACTCTCTCAAATGGAGAGAGGAAAAAAGACTACATCTTAAGCCTTGATAAGGCAATTTTTCATTTGTACATATCTATGTACATTCATTTCATTTTGACAAGCTCATGCAAAGTATTGAAAAGGATATATATATATATATCTGCAGCAAAGTAATTTATTAACTGCAATTTTCCATCTAAAATCAAAAACACCATAAAACTTTAAATGTAAACATTTCAAAACTAGGTTAGCTATTACATTAGTTGAAGGTTTGAAAATTCTGTGCATTTGCATCCAAGGATACCTACCATTAATTTTTATTATTATTTTACAATCATAAGACCCTACTGATGTCCTTGCTAAAGATTAGATACTTTAGAATGACAAATTTACACATCAAAATTTAAAAAAAAACAACTAAATAAAGACATTAAAGACTGGTTATGCAAATCATTAAATAAACACTACAATAAAAAAAATAGCTGTCAACAGATGATAGAGATAATCTATTCATTTTGATGAAAATGAAATGAATATATAAAGAACAGCATAATTAAATAAAAGATGACTGCATAACAAGAACACAAAGTCGCCTTTATATCCTTATTCTAGCATATATAGATCAATACATTTTCCATTGAGCTGACCTGTCAAGGACCCCCACACCAAATAATCGTTAGTAATGCACCCCCACAGTAGTTTTAGAGTGTCTCAGTAACAAGAAAAAATGTTTTCCTATTCTTGTTCAAGCAGTACATCTTGCTACCATATTAAATATACTTTTCTCTCACTTATCGAATTCATTTTTGTCTATACTCAATTAAGCTCTTCACATAATGGGGACGGGTATGTACACTATTAATGCCATACTAGCGTCAATCTTAGATAACAAGGAAAAATGGCACAAAATCAAGAGCATTTAGCACGCGTGTTGATCTTGACATTTATTTAACATGTTTAATTTTGTACCACATTGCATGGCAAATACAGAAATACATAAACTGATTCAGTTTCATGGGAACATCAACATACTGTTTATATCATGAGAGACCAGGCCATGCCTTTTTTGTATACAACCATACACTAATGGGAAATACTACAGTAACAACGGCAAACTACAGTAACAACGGCAAACTATTAGTCCTAGGCAGATCTGATTAAGTGGTTTAAAATGCCACTAAAAGCATTCCTATCTTCCGGAACATCTTCATTCACTGTAGGCCTAATCTCTTGCTAGTTTGCCCATTTATTTTTATTTACTATCCTCCAACAGTAAATGGTGATTCATAACTGTGCATCAGACACGAGTATCATTTTTGTTACTGCTATGTAATATCTTGCACTCCCAGCAGTAAATGCTGCTTTTACAATCAAGGCAAATTGTGTGTATTTATGCACAAAGCACCTTGTGATTTCGATTGCAATTAACATTCATATATTCTCCATTCGCACATGCATAATATATATACACACAAAAACAAAAAGGTTTTTTTGCACAAAGAATACACCAACATACAATATACTGAAAAAAATTTTTTTTATCAGTTTTTATTTTAGTAGCGCTGGCAAAAAATCAACTCATTTCTCAAGGGTCTCCCCCCCCCCCCCCCCAAACTACATATAGGGCCTTCTGAAACTGATTGTCCACAAAGTGTCAAGTGAACTCAAAGCTATGAGTGTAGGACTAAATATCATCAATCTAGACCTTAGCCAAACAAAATAACTCAACACTTTTAACAGCAAAACGTGTTGATTTAGCCATGAAATCTACCAAATGGCACACAACATTCTATTAACTTTTCCTTCATACAATGGTTTCATCATATAAGTAATAAAGGTCCTCGTGTTCTGCAAGTTAGAGATTATCTTAAGGAGTAGGAAAAACAATACAATTCAAACAATTTTATATTATTGAAACTAGTTCATAAAGTAATCTGCATATATGTTGCCAGGAGTTCCATAAACAAAGAACCTTTTGTAACAGCTGTCAAACCTTTGCCTTCACTGAGTACTGAGTGATCTTGTTTACACTGACAGAATAGCCCACCTTAGTCTTCGCTATATCCAAAATGAACAAACTTTGTATTCACCATGCAAACAATAAAACTGCAACATATCTATATTCTCATATTGAAGAAAATGTTATCCCAAAAAGTAATTTTGCCAAGTGATCAAGTGATTTTTAAAACAACAGATTGGTTAACCCAACAGTAAAATTCTGTTTTTGTTCAAATCAGACTTGCTAAAATTTAAAAAAAGATTTATAGAGATTAGATTACATTTCTTAAAATGTTTGATCTACCAGCAACCTGACCATGTTTTATCCTCCTAAGGATAAGGGTCTCCATCATTTAAATTTCAAATGAGATCTGAAATAACTTTCTACACATTTCAATTTCTGAAAAATATTGTTTTTAAAACTAAAATCTATGGGATTTCTATACAATTATGTCAAATGAACAATAACCAACATTCTGTTCATTATGACATATCAAAGCAAATTGAAAAACAATATCAGTTTTCACTATGGTGAAATAGTGTCATAATACTAAAAACAAAACAAAAAATCAGGGATCACAGAGATTAAATAAATTAGCAAATGCTTGTTGTAAGAAAACAAAACTGTTTTTTTTTTTTTTTTAGCCTGGAGTCTTAAAACAAAATTTTTAAAAAATGTACAAATTTTTTAAAATAATTTTAAAATCTTCATTCACCCTCGCAGAGATCACATCAGACTTTAATTGTTTTCCCCCACCCATCCTAAACTTCCTCCCAAAAGAACGAGTATGAGGATGTAGTGAGCAATGTTAGCATATGGCATATATCTTAGATAGACAGATTAACCTTTTACAGCACACCTGCTCATTTAAAATTTTTGCCACAATCATTCAAAACTGCAATGAACATCACCACCACAATCTGCTCACATCACAAAATACAGAAAGTGAACGTCCAAGTAGACCACATTGGCATTTTTTAGTCTGTAAGTCCAAATCCATTATCAATCCATGAAATATTCTCTTGCCTGAAGGTTGGAAGGTTAACTCAGTATGTTGCGAATTTCTTTGTGTATGTGGCAAAGGAAGTCCACGTAGGAAGAGCTCCCATTCATTCCCTTGTCCTCTACCAGGAAGTGGTTAAACCACTGCTCCAGTTTGTCTCGCTGCCGTACAATTGTCAGCTAAATAAACAGAAAAGAAGAATCAGTAAATAATATTTGGAAAATATAAATTCAATAACAAAACATTAAAAAGCTTGAGATTTGTATGCAAAGTTTTATAAAATATCAGAGAAAAATGTGTATTGAGAAGCCTAAGGATCATTAATGTTGCTGAAGCATTACATATATATTAATAATCTTCAACAGTGTGCAAAAACGCACTGAAATATCAAAACAGTCTTTCAAAAAAGCTGACAGATTACTCTATCAGGTAGCAATCTCCATTGTCTGTTTTGCATTGAAGGTCGAGCTAGATAAAGCAATATATAGGAGCAACCAAATAATACTAAACAGGCTTCATAACAGTGTTGGGAATTTTGTGAACCAACTTTAAATAATATTAATTTAGCTGACATTAATTAAACGTTACACTGAGGTACAATTCTGAACTTATCCTACTGGATTCTCAAGGAGTTTGGAAAGGGTAACTGACAAGACCAACATTTAGTGTGGTCATCCCCTTTTACCATATATTACACTAGCCATATCAAAAGTAAACAGAAACAAAAAAAAACTGTAAGGTGGTTTTATTTTTTTAAATACTGACTAATGAAAAATATCTGAAAATTAAGTGTAGGTGACAGTAGCAAAAAATGAGTTAACAAAGAATATCACAATAGATGAAATAAACAAACCTGACTATACCTCAAGCACCACTAAAGTAATAAGTTGGGACTAAAACAGACGGGATTTATAAACTAAACATGTTCTGCTATGCATTTTTTAAAAAAATTATTATCACTTTAACATTTTACAGCAATGCCAACCCAATGTAAATAGTAAATCTTGACAATTTTAAATATAACTATCCTTGCTGGGATGTACTAACACAAGTTGACTCAGTGATCATCTTGTTTGAAAGAAGAATGTTATTTGCAGAGAATAAAAAGATACACACTATTTAGCTACATCAACAGGTAGAAGTAAAGCTAATAAAAAACTGTGTATGACAACTTTTGAGTGAGTTAGGCACACACAACAGCAAGAGTCATATGTAGTAAACTACAATGAAGAATCAGTGAGGGAAAATGCATGAAAAGATGATGTGCCTTGGTTGATGTTAGAAACTGGTAAAATATGTTTGCTGGCATGAATATAAAATATAACCAACAAAAATATGGCAATATTTTTTTAAAAAAATAAATCTGAAATGGAATAATTCCATATAGTACTGAGAGTTCAGCATGTATATATTAAATCCTTAAAATCTTTGTTCTGATTAATTTACTATTGGTACTTAAACAAATCTGATTAAAGCACTGATGTCATTCAGTTCCATGTGTTTCTTATATTTGTAGTTTCATAAACTATTTAAGTCACTAATTTTCCAAACATACAAATTTTCGTTTGGTCCATATGTACAAAGCTTGTAACAGACTTGTTTTTAAGTGACAAATCCATTTAAAAAGTTGGGTGACTTGAAATTTCTGAATGGATATATCAAACAAGTTATGAATTTTAATCTACGGATAATGCATGGCAGTTAATGTTTGCAACTGAAAACAAACAGTACTCTTTAAGCACAAAAAAATTGAAAAGCAACTTATAATAATTTCACAAAAAATTTCTAATAGAAGAAATGCTCTTATACCTTAAGATAGCGAGTACGTTCTTGTCGTATTTTTTGAACCATATCACGAAGTTTGCGCGATGCAGGGTTATCTAGATCCATAAGGTGAACCTGTAGGAATGAAACAAAACAAAAAATTAAAACATTATCTTACAGTGCTTGTGTAAAGGACTAAATAATTTTCATTTTGTACTTGTTGAATTATGGTTTTATTCTCCACAGATATATTTTAAATAGTCTTTTAAGTTATGCACATATGCTCATTATTATTAACTCTTGTTTGTCTCAAATCATTTTTTAAAAATATCAAATAACTGGAATCTAATAAATTTTGTATTGAGAGTACATGACAAAAATTTAAAACGATAAATTCTATAAGCAGTAAAAACAAAGTATGTACAGAGTGAAAAGTACATAAAGACAAAATATGTTAAAGGAAAAAAATCTACAAAATTCACTAATTTATTAATAAATTATTCAGGAATTTTAAAAAGGCAGAATACTTAAATTTAATATCACAGTAAGACACTTTCCTGAAATGTTTAGGTTCTGGAAAGGTAACTAGCTATATTTTGCATTAAGGACAAAATCATAAATTGCTGCACATAACATTGTTATGAGCTTTTTTGAGTTTTGGTTACTGGTTCAAATGCTGAAAACTTTAGCTACTGAAAGAGACATCAGACAACTTTTACAGAAAACGGGAACCCATTTCAAACAAATATATTTATTTATTTTTTTAAAAACAACAGATATTTTGAAAAATTCTAAATGTCCTGGCAAAGTTTAAACAGTCATCAAGTTCTGTAAGTATTATTTTAGGTTGTTTTTTATTTAAAGTGGAACTGAAACCAGTACCTGATTATGAATTAGTCTGCCACATGATAACAAAGTGGCTAAAATGCTCTGAACTATATAATCCACTTATGGTTGTTTCTTTGTGCAGTTAAGGTTTGCAATAGCACAGGATATTCAAGAAGTGATCAGTTTCAATGTTTGTAGCAAAAACATTTGTCATAAAGTAAAATGGTAAGCACCAATTTCAATGAACATGAAAACTACACAATACTGAAAAAGTCTGTTCTTTCACAAGCTAGATTACAATAACACTACCAAACAAAACTTCCTAATGGTGGAGAAAAAAAGAATAGCACTGGACTAATAATATATTAGTTTTAAAACAAATGAAATACAGATGGGAATTAGTTTACAAACACTTCCGACTTGATAAACATTTTTTTTTAAAATCTGCAAATGTCAGTAAAAGGGTTGAGACTTAAGCAATGTAACTTTGCATGCATGATCTGCAGCATTTTTCTTTTTGACATTAATGGGAAGGGGAAGGATATCTGAACAATTAGCACATTTCATATGAAATTCAAACACATTGCATTTAAAGTGTAAACACTAAACATTATTATGCATTCTGATTTTGATCAAATTTAGAACACATTACTTTTTTTCCTGTTGTACTGATCTGCATTTTATTCCTAGTTCTGGTATATGTTAAATATGGCAATATAACCTTT
The DNA here is from genome assembly GCA_028829895.1 of Sinotaia quadrata. Lineage (NCBI taxonomy): Eukaryota > Metazoa > Mollusca > Gastropoda > Architaenioglossa > Viviparidae > Sinotaia > Sinotaia quadrata. The sequence goes on from CM054182.1 coordinate 21,793,101, forward strand.
TAGACTACAATGCTTTTCTATAAGCATAAAAAACAAAGTATGCACAAAGCAAAAAGTACATAAAGACAGAAAGAGCACTTCATTTTATTCGTAGTTCTAGTATATCCTAAATATGGCTGCAGAACCTTTTAGACTATGTTGCCTTTTTTTGTACTGATTTTGATTTCATTTTAGTTTTGATAGGTCCTAAATATGAGATAATGCCTTTATACTGCTTATTCTGTACTGGTATGCATTATCCCAAATTTGGTATGTCCCAAATATGTAGTAATATGTTTGCTTATTTCTGTAATGATCTGCATTATTCTAGTTCTTAGATTATCTGTACTACTTATTGCCCTGGCTCAACAGAATCCTATGTTTATACACTGAAATTAAATTCACAAGCTTTAATTATAATTAATTACTCCTTTCATGTACTGCTCAAAACTGATTAACTCATTAGATTGTTTATTAACAGTATAGTTCTGAAAGTTAAACTATAATTTTTTGACTGTAGATGTTTTACCTTGTCAATATCCACCTGTGCTGCACTGGCCACACCAAATACCTGATGAATCAGGTCTCGGTCCACATTAAGCCCAATCCATAAGAACATAGACAGACCATTCTCTGCCAACAAAAATAAAACAACAAACATTACAATGTTACAAACAGTAATTTGTAATAAAATATTTAAAATAAATTTAAATTATGTAATACCAGATGATCGGGTCATTTGTTACTGACGTTAAAAAAATTAAAAGTTACAATCATCCCTGAGAGCATGTACTCTAACAAGTTTCTGTCGATGTAATAAGCAACAATAATTATGCTTACATTTTCTTCATAACTCTTACCCAATAGGTACATTCCATTGTCTTGCAACCTCTCAACTGAGCATCGAATGGCAGTTGGTAGTTCACTAGATTCCAAATCTGCTGTATGCTGACAGAAGTAGAATGAAATTGTTAATGCTTAATAATAATGACAAGTAAGCATTACAAACTAAAATAAGAATCTTTAGTACAGTAAATAATTGTTTTGATGACTATTATATACAAACAAGATTTATAAATAAAATTTTACCAACATTCTCATCTTGTATTTAAATAACATACATTAACATAACAACAAAATATTCACATTCTGACGTTTTCTTTTACAATTGCGACTACAATAAACCTCATCCAATTTTGGAGTTATGTTAAACAAGAAATGCACACCAGACTAATGTTGGAATTACACAAGAAATGCATACCGGACCAATGTTGGAATTACACAAAAAATTTACACCGGACCAATGTTGGAATTACACAAGAAATGCACACCAGACCAATGTTGGAATTACACAAGAAATGCACACCGGACCAATGTTGGAATTATACAAGAAATGCACACCGGACCAATGTTGGAATTACTCAAGAAATGCACAGTGGACCAATGTTGGAATTACACAAGAAATGCATACTGGACCAAAGCACACTGGACACATCTAAAACTATATGGGTTTAATGGACATGTAAAGTGGGGTAAGTGAAAGAAAGTCCATCTAAGCCTCACCTTTTTTCACAAAGTGGATGAATAAAGAAACAACTAGGCCTCACGTTAATAACCCATATTACTGACATAATGGCCCTCTTATAGAACTGATGGTGAAGATTTCTACTGATGAATGATTTCAAGTATATATGCCCAACCATTTTTCTGCCTGTTTCAAATTCATTTGTACTACAATTATTTTCTCTGGCAACCATAATCTATGCACTTTCTCTTAGTGATACCATCAACTTTAACCAGCATAGTGAAACATTAAAGAGTAATATATTCTAACAAATTGTTTTACAAAACAATTCACTTTAAAAAAAAAATGATTCATTCATATAATGTAAAGAGAGTACTGAAAATGTTCCTGAAACTACTTACAAATGGCAGAAGTCGAGGATAGAAAAACACATTTGAATGTTTCACATCCATGCCATTGATTAAATACATTAGATAACTGCGATCATCAGTAGAAATCTCAGAACCTGAAACAAATTTATTCGTAAATACATCCAACTTGTATTGTTTTAAAATACAAAATTCAAACAAACAAATATAAACTTATGAGATGATTTATGGGTATCAATCTAATTAGATATTTTCCCCAGTCTTGTCAAAATAATTAGTAGTTTAGCTTCATTCAGCCCAAGAATGTGAGTAAAATATTGCTAAAGGCGTGATGTAAGTAAAATTTAAAAATAAAATATGAGTACATAAATATATTATCATGAGCCAAAAATTGCTCAGGGCATGATGTAAGTAAAATTTAAAAATAAAATATGAGTACATAATGATATTATCACGAGCCAAATGTTGCTCAGAGCATGATATAAGTCAAATTTTAAAATAGAATAATAGTAAATGATATGAGAAAAATGCTCCTAAAGGCAGAGATATAGGTAACATTTTAAAATGAAATATGGCTAAATAATGACATTTTCATAAATGTTTGTTAAAAGGCATTAAATAAGTAATATTTAAATATCGCAGTATGAGCAAACAATATTGTAGTTGTGAGTCAAAAATATATAGTTATGTATATAAAAGAACTATTTTTAACTTTTTCACCCCACCAGGATGCAAAAATAAATGTATCGTAAAACAAATAAAAAGACTGAGTGGAAAAAATTAGTAATTATGATGATAAATAAATCTATATGAAATGATACATCAAAAACGTTCACCACCAAATTCTTACCCCCCTGAATGCCATCACTCTTGAGAATGCAATTGGCATACAATGGAAGCAGTTTCATACACTCTGGCAAAATGAGCTGTCCTGCTGAGGATGGGTTGGCACAATTCTTGCGATAACAAGCCAAGATCTGGGAAACCTCATTCATGATATGTTCCCGCACAAACTTTGGATTATGATTCAAAGTTTGCCGGATAGCTGAAAATCAAAACATACATCAGCATGCAAAGATTGAGCATGACAATTACTCTGCTGACAGATTGTTATATGTCATAAAATGTCAAAAGTGGTTGTCATTTACACTAACAATTACCGTGAATTTCTACATGTGCAATTCTTTGTTTGTTTAGGATATATATCTTGGTCTCAAGTATCTATAACTGGTTGCTCTCACTCATCACATTTGCAAAATCCTTTCTACCAACTAGTGCTTACAAAATATATTAAATACATAAAACTAAAGGACAATGGTCTCTAAGGAACTTCATCTTGTAAGTGTACAAGAAAGATTTACATTAAACAACAACAAAATCTGTATTTAATAATGCTAAGATTGTCTTAATATTTAACAGTTTTACAGTATTTAGGTTAATTTTCATTATTTATTATCACTGTTTTCAGGTTATTTTTATGAATGAGAAAGCTAGCATTTATTATAGTATTGTGATAGAAACACTTCAAATTATTATTAGTGTGATTGTGTGTATTTGTGTCTGTTTAATTAGTGTCACTGTGATTTCACACACTTCCACTGACAACAGACACAAATCTGTTCACTCAGAATGGACAATGACAGAATTATCTATCTAAAATAAAAATTGTGACTACCTTTACTGTTTTCTGCAAGGAGATGTGCACCTATTATACTTAAAGTGTTAAATCAAAGTTCTGGCAGCAACTGCTTCAATGAAGTTAGACATGCATTTGTGGCCTGGCAGAGCTTAAATGATTTTTTTTTTTTGTATAAAATATATTACAATGTGAGAAAATAGAAAGGATCTGTAACCAGTTTTACACGAAGAAATTAATATATAAATTACTATAAAGTACTATATATATACCTAACCATTAAAATTGCCCACTTCTATCCTCAGTTTTCGCTTCTAACTTCAATTTTTACCAAGCCAAAAATTAGGTGCTTGACTTTTTGCTGTTATTGTTGTTAAAGATAAAAGCTTTCTGAAAGGGCATTTAAAAAATTAAGTCACTCACCTTGCTTTGCCAAAAAGTTGATCAATGTATCCAGTTCACAGAAGCGGAAAAGATCAGCCATCTGAGTACAGCAATTAAAAGCCTGATTTATCACTCTCAGTCGTCGCTGTCCGCTAATGCTGGTATATAGAACTGCGATCTATAAAAGAAACGAGCGCATTGTATTTCCTAAAAAATCAACTAAAAAAACCATCATACCATCATAAACCAGATCTGCATACAATGGGAATGCCATATATCCACACAGACATATAAGCCAAGGTAAAATACTTTTAAAATTCTTTATTATGTTTAGCATAGGTAGGAATTTAAATTTTCTAAATCCATTTATAATTACAGCTGCTTTTCATTTTTTAGTAAGCTCACCCATTTAATTAAAGCTGAGCAGCAAAACTACCCCTGCCAGGATGATGCTAAGCATAAGTTTGTGACCCGACAGGCAAGAGGTTAAACTCTCAAATATGTGAGGAATGATTGATATGAATATACAGCAACACAAGTAAGTTAGAGCAAGTTTTTAAAAAATATCTTGTGATGCTTACAGCTTTGATTATTATTTGGCATATATGAAGTACCAGTGTGGATTGATAACTGAACTATTATTATGGTCATAAGATAAAAAAATACAATAGTTTACAGGTATATTAGCACCAAAAAAAAAAGAGAGATAATTAAAAATTCAATTCAAAACAAAAAACAAAGCTTCAAAAGTTTTTTTTAATATTATATAAAAACAGTATGCACAGTTTTAAGCGACATTATGGAGTAAACTTTAATAACCAGGCAGAGTAACATCACAGAAAAGTTATTTATCTCAAAAAGGTTTTGTTTTGTTTTATTTTGCCCTGCTATAACATGCTATTAGTATTACTTGAATAAATAAATGGAGAAAATATACCCAACTTTCCCGCAGGGAAACGTTATTACAAACGTTTCTACCTGAAAAATATTCTAAAATCTCCTGCAGATAGTTTGTTACAAGCGTTCCTCTCTCTACCTGAACAATGTACCCACTTTCCCACTGACAATTTGTTACAAGCATTATATTCTCTACCTGAACATAAGCGCCTTCAGCTTCTGAGAGTTTGTCATCGTGTTTAATTTCCACGGCAACTGACTGCTCTGAATCCATTGCTGCAAGCTCCACATCAGTTGTATTGGACATATAGAAATTTCCGTAGAAGTCCACGGGACGTATTCCTGCAGACAATCTTTCTTTTTAAATATTTCACTAACAAACACAAAATAAAATCTCTTCATAAACAAATTTATCTAAATTTTATTTTTTTAAGTTCCCTGCACTGATAATTTTCTGAGCAAAACAAAAATCATACACCATACCTGTGCTTGTTCGAACTCGCAAAACGGCGTCAAATGCCACTGGTCGTTCCACATTTCGTCGTAAATCTTCCATGAATCTATCCCCATCAAGGTCAGCCTATAAACAAGATCAGAAATTAACAGATGCCTCATTAATATGCAATTTATATACTAAGTAAGTTATTTACCACATGTTGACAAACAATAGAATAGTCTTACCTATACTAGCATTCAAGCAGTCTTTCTTGATGGAATGCTAGGACATGGGTAAGCCCCTGCCACTAAATGTGAACAGCTATCTTTCTTATTGGAATGCTAGGACATGGGTAAGACCCTGCCACTAAATGTGAACAGCTATCTTTCTTGATGGAATGTTAGGACATGGGTAAGACCCTGCCACTAAATGTGAACAGCTAGCTTTTTGGTGGAAGAGCAAGAAATTAAATAAAGATGAAATGCAGTAAATTAATGCAAACCAAATTCTTTTTATTTCCAAATATTGTACAGATATCAGAAAATAACTTGACCTTACATCAACAGTTTGTCAAATAGTATATTCCTTTAAAAGTGAATTCATTTTATTTTATATAAAATCATTTCTTACCTGAAAATAACTATACTTGTACATATTGCCACTACTAAGCCGGACCACATCAGTAATGGTGGCCACATCACAGTATGAGTTGGGGAAAAGAAAAAGGTCCACACTGCAGCCAGCTGCTACACACTCCTGCCCAATCTTCTGGTATATATTTGTCTGTGGCGTCAAGATTGTCTGCAAAGAGCAGGTTTATTTTTCCAATATGTAATAATGTCTACACGCAAAGAATCTTATAACATCAAATGAAAAAGCAAAGACCAGAAATGCGTCAGGCATACAGAATTTCACAATCACGTAAGTCATCAAACTTTGAATTGCTCTTAAAAGTGTGAGAATAATATTTATTATCAAATAATATAGATAGCATTTATTATTATCCAACTTTCTTTTTAGCTACGTGTTTTTCCCCCATTACATTTAGTATCCTTATCACAAATTAATTATTGAAATTAACTCATTCTGTAGTAAGTAACTATCAAATAAAACCACAAACATCAGAAAAGCATAATGATGATAAAACTTAACAATGGCAAAATCTTAAAATCCTAAACTATGATGAAAAATTGAAATAATTACATTTTTAATATTTATCTTACTTTTTCCTTCTCTGTGCCCAACAGTTTTCGATCATCTCTATTTTTCAGTTTGCCAGGAGCTTCAGCAGAGGGGAGAGAAGTGTGAAAAATATACAAACGTCCACAGCGGTCTGAGGACTTGAGTGCATCCAAACCAGCCTGCACCACTGGTGCAAGTACAGTTTCTGTCTCCTTACAGTCAGCAAACATCTGTGGAATCTGACTCAGTAAACTACAAAAAGAATATAGAAAAAGATTATTTTCATTTGAATGTGCAGTTGTAATCTGACTCCAGATATTGTACAAATTATACTGCTAATGTTTTATGTGCAAAAAAAAAAAAAGCAAGTGAGACTTTTTTGGGGGGAAAGTGAAAAAAGTTTCTGAATACTTATCAGATGCAAAAACAGGAGGAAGTTATATATAAATTAAATACTATTTACTTTTATATATAAGATCTAATATCTCTGCAAACATAAGTGACATTACAAATATTACAAATACAATCAGAATAAACCTAATTAGGAACAATTTCTAGTTGATGCATTAATCATTTAAATATTTGCTGTACATTTTGCAACCCTTAGTGTAAAAAATATCAACTGTGGAAATAAATTTAAGATGGATATTAGAGGTCTGCATAGATTTCACAACATTAGTTACAATGGTAATAAAAAGAAGTCGGATATTGCAATTGGAAACACCAGTTATGATAGGTGCATAAAGTGGACTTTTGGTGAATACTACGATACACTTATAGTTTAAAATTTTATCTCAATTTTCTTTCTTTTGTACCTCCTTTAGTGGTATTTACTTAAGTTTTTAGAAGTTACAATACCCCAAGTAGGAAAATCGTAATATTTGATGTTTGTATAATAAGAGATCATTCATAAATGTTGCTAAGCAACAGCAGGAAGGAGCAGTTTTAGGAAATGGGAAAGGTAAAAATGGTAGAGAAGATTAACAAAAACGGGGGGGGGGGGGGTAAATTGGTGATGGTGGTGTATCATTCCAGGGAACAATTACGACCTATCAGCAGATGGGTGGAAATGGGAAAGGTATTATGTACCACACACAATTATATTCCATATATGACTGGAGCAGCATCAGACCTGCTTAGGTTCCAAATGTTTATCAGTAGTAATGAATGCCCTCTTCTGTCAATAATTTTAGTCTTTCCCATTAGCATTATCTCTTCCCAACACTAACAAATGCAAAAAACAATTAAAAATGTGTCTTTCAAATCTTCAGCCCACAACATAGGCCTCCTCACTACAACAAATGCATTTTGCTCACAGGGCATGTATTAATTTTTGTCTCTATATGCAAAGAAACCACGGACATTATGAGAAACAAAATCTCAAGCAATAAAGTGGAAAGCATGCAGTACACAAGTACTGTAATCATGTATCTATCAATCTTGCAGGTCTACAGCATAAAAAAATACCTTTCTGATTATGATCACAAACAAATGCATTATAAACAAATTCTTTATAAACAAATGCATTATAAACAAATTCTTTGTCTGCATCTAACAAGGATAGTTTTGTACCATTTTTCTTATAAATACACTTGTAATGGAATCCAATGAATGCATTGATAATTACTTCAAAACTAGTTATAACCACTACATTACATTCTTAAAGAATCTTTCTTTAAAGCATCCTTACCTGTCAATAATTGCTTCTGATTCAGATAACTTGACCAGAAAACCATCAACCAGAGGCACGAACATGTCTTCTACATCAGAAACTACCATCATCTGAGGCTGAGCTAGTGAACTCTGCAAAACAGATATTGGTTAAAAGTGACACTGGGTCCATATCAATCAAGTAGAACAATTCACTTTAAAGAAACCAATCCATACTTCTGAAGAAGAAAATTTATATAAATTTATATGTTGTAGACTGAATAATAATGGATGAAATTATTGTTAAGTCTACATATAAAATACAGAAAAAATAAATAACAAATGATCATTGATAAAATACTGAAACTATTTGACTAAACTTAATATGTAACAAGTGCTTAATGAACTAAATACATTAATAAAATTATTTGGGATTCTGGACCTCAAGTGATGACTGAACTTTGAATAAAATTATTTGTAGCTTTATTTAAAATAAATACATCTATATAAGCATAGAAATAAACATACCTTGACGTTGTAGAAATGCAATTCCTTGTGATAAGTCACAAAACCGACCCTGATTTCAGATTCTTCTGCACCACTCTCTCTGCATAATGAATTTTAAAAATAAAAAATAAAATAACCTGGCGAAGTGAAGTGAGTAACTATTAACTCCATCATAACAAGCATCTATCCACAAGCAGTACAGTTAATCAGTAAACTACTTAAGTTATTTTTTAAATCAAATCATTTTTTCTCTCTATTTTCTGATCAAAAGAATAACTGAAGGGCAGGGATGTAAAAATTAGTTAAATATTGCCTCTTCTTAAGAAACAGACTAAGAATACTAACTTTGGCAAGTTGACAAGAATGTCATCTTTCAATCGTTCACAAATGAGGCTGACCAGTCCACTCTTCACGCTGTTGTAGGAAACATCTATCATAAAAATGAATGCTGGTTCTTTTGGTAAAACATTATTCTGCAAGGAAAGGAACAATGTGAAAACTGTGTTATTAAGATATAAAACTTTAGAACTGTTTAGGTGCATGTAAAAATGCTGCTAGCTATTTAGACTGGGAGAGGGAGGGGGGGGTATTTGATCCTCCAATACTGCACTCTGCAACACCACCACATTTTGTAAAAATTACTGACCAAAGCTAGATTGCAGGAAAAGAGTATTGTTTTATTAAATCTGTCATGGTTTGCTGTCAATGATGGTGATTACTAAATAACTGTTTGCTTTCCAAGCATGAATCTCTTAAATTCAAGAGCTAAATGCATGAATATATTGAAAGAAAAAGATGAATACAACCAAACACAAAATTTTAGTTTATTTAAACCTAGCTGAAGTGTGCATAATTTCTGACTATGACTGAAGTTTCATTCTTGAAAGTATTGGTGTATTTGTTTTGACTCTGATTTCACACCGTCTTAGTCTAAAAGTAAAATTATTTTCAACAGAAAAAGCAGGTAATTTTAAAACTAACTGAAATTATGCTGTCAAACTGTCTCAATATATAACCGGAATTGTGTTCTTTACCATATTCAAACAATTATTATACATTTCTCATTTACAAAGCTACCTTTAAGAATGTATGGCTTTGACACTAGTGTAAAATTTGTCTGGAAGGATTCCATAAGGACGTGTCTTAATTCATTTTTCTTTCTTAAACAATTGTCATGTAATTGTGCCATCTCCCCACCCAAAAATACAAAACAATATCTAAAACATATATGATCATATATATGTATACATCATAGTTTACTTAACTAAACAGTGTACCCAGTGCTAGAGTAGTAAGTGTTAAAAGATTAACAAAAAAAAAAAATAATAATAATAAATTCTTCCAAAAGTATTTATTCATGAAGAATATACATCATGTTGCAGCTGTAAAAATAACTGTTAATAATATCTAAAATATAAATACAAAACAATATTTAATGCAGTAATTTTTATTATCAAATATATTCAGGTCAATGGGCACATCTCAGATTTAAACATAAACAAACACTTGAAAATATAAAATAATGTAAATAACATCTAAAATATAAATATAAAACAATATTTAAATTAGTAATTTATATTATCAAATAGTATTCAGGACTCTGAGGTACCTCAGAATTAACATATAAACAAACATTAAAAAATTTAAAACAGTGAAAAAAAATGTTCACTATAAAATACTTACTTTGCAGTAGTCCTTTGTAGCAATTACTTCATAAGTGCCTAAACAAAGCTCTGCTCTGTTGTAACAATCAACCCTTCGACCAGTGTGGTCCAGGTGTGCAAAGTATTCATTTGGCACTGTAATTTGATATGAAGTCCGTTAAGGGGAAAGAAACACAGCATTCAAGTGATATTGTAATTTGGGAATTCGAGTTAAAGGAAAACGTTCACTTGCTACTGTACTGGACTGTAAATTGTGTTAGGCAGAGTATTTGTTTTGCACTAAAACTAAGTACAAATTGTGCTATACAAATTATTTATTTGTTACTTTAATCAAAGCATAAGAAAAATCAATGTCAGATGATGAGAATAAGTAAGGTCAGTTTTAGGCAAAAATCTGACAAAATGTAATTTGAAATATTACTAAAGATGTATTGCAATTAGATAGTATTCATTTGACACCTTAATTCAAATTGTTAGTAAATCCATATTAGGAAAAGTATTAGTCTGGCACTGCAATTTAAAGTATAAGTGTAAATTAAATCTGTCACTGTAATTTAAAGTATAAGTGTAAATTAAATCCGTCACTGTAATTTAAAGTATATGTCAGTGTTGTGCACTTTACTCAAATGGCCTATAAATAAGTAATAGAAAGCTTTAGGCAAATGGGCAATATACATTTGGCACTGTAATACTGAAGCAGGTAGATTTAACTAATTTTAAAAATTTGATACAAAATAAAGCAAATTTAAATAAAAGTATTAGATGCTGTATGGTTTAATACAGAATCTCAAAGAAAAAAAATCACAAATAATTTCTATGGTCATATGAACAAGTCTGCTAGTTGGCAATGCTTTTAGATGAATACATTTCCCTTTTTGGATGGACTGAAAACAAATAATACACTCATTTTTACAAATGCAAAAGCAAGTTACAGCAAAGATGCATATACTAAATAAAAATCAATTTTTCGTAAACAGTGTGTAAATATGGTTTATCGTTATGTAACTTTGTTTGTAATACATTACGAAGCCATTTTAAAGACATCATAAAATTTATCAAATATATTATTTGTGCAACTGAAACAAGAAAGTAGTAAATATAATTCAAAAGTTGAAACCTTTAATTTATATCTCCGTGCTGAGGAAAAAAACACTGTTAAGTTAAATTTAGCTTGTTTTGAATAAAAATTATTAAATAGGTATCTATGTTGGTAAGCACTGAGCTTTTCAGTATTTGTATAATTGATTTAAAGGATATTCAATGAGCATTTTTATTAAAAAATACAATAGGAAAAGAAATCTGTCCAAAGTTAAAATTAAATCAAAACCATAAAAAAATAAATTTTGAACAACAAAAACAAATCATGCTGTAACAAGATGTTAAGATCAAGACACAAATTTATTTACCTTTTAAAATAGTGCATATTGTGGCAGTATCAGGTTATTTTCTAGGTGAATATTCAAACTAAATCAATACCCAAAATAAATTTAAACTGTTGATTACTACTATAAATGAACTTGTAAAACTGATCATTACCCACAAGAGATTTGATATAATTGGATTGTATAATAAATTAAGAAAAATGTAATCAGTGAATTTTCAGTCGCAGCCTCATCAGGACTCATCTATGTAAACCCAATCAATATCAAGCCTACCATCAGTGGCAGCGCTGCAGAAGACACACTGAAAGCGACGACCACCATCAATAAATTGCATATATGGATTCATGTAAGCTTTACACCTTTTGCAGCGCACCGGCCCAAGTTCTCCCAAATCGACAATAGGAGGCAATACCTGTTAAAAATTGGTACAAATAAAATTTTCAAATCATTTTCTTTATCTTTTATCTCAAATACATATTACTAGATAATTTTTTTTTAAATGTATAATCCCTAATTTCCATTACAAAATCTTTAATTACAATGATTTAAGTCATTAATCTTTTACATCTGTATATCTGGTGCTAAAGTATTATCAAAATAAAGTGCTATATAAATTAAGATATAGAAATGTGCACCCATCACATCCAACTGGTATGATTATATTCATATAATATGGGAAAGTAAGATATTATCAGCAGCTAGAGTGCTGTTATATATAGCTACTCACCTCTTGTGGTGTTAATGTGGCAAAAGGTGTAATGCAAAGGGCAAAGGGTATGTGGCTAGCTTTTAGCATATCACTTGTACATGGCACATTATACATGGTAGACCTCAAGAATTTTGGATGTGCAAAACCTGAAACAGATACAGAATGAAAGTTTCACTATTTGGTGGACTTTCTCATGTGATTAAAATAATTCCCAACACTTTAATCACTTAAGATTAAATGTGTAGCACTGTATAATAATGAACATGGTGAAAGACAAGCCCTTCACCCATCAGATGCTTTCTGTTAAGAATGCAAATGTTATGTTGTCCAAATTCAATAGTGGGGTGACAGGTAAGGGTCACTGTATACTATGTACTTTAATGTTGTGTTGATTACATTTTGTACTGAGAATGGTAAGGACCACTGCAAATTTTGGACTTGATTAAAGGACATGATAGAAAAAGGTCATTACAAATTATAGATGTAACTGTTAATATAATAAAATTTAATAATGGGAATGATATATATATATATATATAATGTTTACAATGTACCATAAGAGACTATGGAGGTGACGCAAGATTCTTCTGTAGAACATATCGAACTGTTAAAATATCAAGGTATTCCTCAATATCTATTTCCAATACCATCTTTATGTGATAGTGTTACAAGTGATAGAAAAACTAATACAATGACTTAAGCAAGTTTTAACTAGTCAACTTGCTTTGCATAGCTCTTCTGTTATCTGGGTCTTTCTCAAAGTTTTCAATTCACTAACCAGTAAAAGATCTTTACATCTTTATTCATATGGGAATAAAGTGAATTTCAAATTATGAGATTGAACTCAGTTTAAACGGGAATGATTACTGAATAATAAGAAGAAAGTTTTCAATTCACTAACTAGTAAAATATCTTTACTCATAAAGAAATAAAGTGAATTTCAAATTATGAGTAAACAGGAATGATTGCTGAATAATAATAAGAAAGTTTTCAATTCACTAACTAGTAAAAGATCTTTACTCATAAGGGAATAAAGTAAATTTAAAATTATGAGTAAAGAGGAATAATTACTGAATAATAATAAGAAAGGACTGCCTTCCACTACTAAATTTTATGTATGATGTTAAATATTTTATTTTAAATTAACAGAACAAGATGTCCTCTGGTAATCTTCAAGTTTAAGTATAGTCTTGAAAATGAACCAAAATTACTTCTCATTGGCCGGAAAAGAAGTGTTATCCTCTGTTCACTCTTTCTATATGGATTATGATACATAATACACATGGTTACTTCTGCAAATTATATACATATTAATCAAGAATGAGCAGTAATACAATTATTAATTAAATATCCTTAGACAGGGTAAAATCTACAGAAAACTGCTGAATTTACTAAAATAAAAGAGAACTGTAGTGGAATACAATTCATCTGTGAAAGTTACCTTGGTCTTGCATAATAAATGGTGTTGTTACAAGAGGAGGCAAAGTGCCTTTCTGATTTGCCTGGAAAGGGCCACTTCTGCTGCGTTTATCATCTTCAATCACTTGGATCTGAACCCACAAAAATATTTCTTTATTACTTTATTAGATTAAACCGCACAAAAGAATTTATGTCTAAGTTTAATGTATTTCTCTGAAAGAACAAAGAAAATGTAATTATAAGCTTAAATATAACAAATGAATTTATCTCATTTAAATTCAGAGTATTTTTTTTTTTTTAATGAAATGGTAACCTTTGCATTAATTCCTTGTTCTGGAAATCTGCTGATTCTAAGATTTTAATGTAAAATGCAAATGATGTAGAAGTGCAAATCAAAAAGATAAACATTTTATGTTTTAAATAAACTGATTTTTTTTTTTTTATAATTAAGTTGGGCTTTGCTATAGAGAAACAAAATAAATTAAATTAAAGACACAATTTTTTTTTTTTACTATATAACAAGAAGAAATATTTGAAGAAAAGGGCAGCTATAGGGAAAATTTTTAAGGGGAAACAAAGTAATAAGAGGGGAAACAATTTCTTATATATAAGAGATTTTAATGGGAAACAGGAACAATAAGGAAAACAATTTCATATATATGTAAGAGGAAAGATTTTAAGAAGAGAAAATCTAAAAGGAAAAATTTTAAGAGTGTGGGGGGGGGGGGGGAAGTAACTACAGAGAACTGCTTTTGTTACAGAAAAGAATAATATAAAGAAAAATAAGTAGCGACAGGAAAAATAAAATCTTAAATATAAGAAGACAGATTCTGAGATGGGGAAAAATGTAGCAAACAAATAATTCAGGTTAACAAACTCAATTTAAAAAAGTGGAATGTTGTATATTAAAGATGACAATTTTAAATACTTTAGTTTGTATTTTTTAAATAAATTAATAATAATTCATTAATATTTTATTAAATTTAAACTAATGGTCTACAAATGGTGCTGCTTGTTGTCAATTAAGTATAACTAAAAGTAGTTTTCAAGAGTGTGTTTATGTGTATGTACCATTAGTTTTGTTTTTAGCTCTTTTATTAAACAATAATTTATATCTTCAACAGTTAAAGCTTTAAAGTTATCTTAGGGAAAATAATAAAATGCATTAAAAATAATTATTTAGACATTATTTCAAAGCTGTCTTAAATTTATCATTATATCAATATAGCAAGGGAAGGCTCTCCACTTTCTACTAAATCAATCAAAAATTAATGTTAATAACTATTTAACTCTAGTTAACAATTGTTTTTAGGAAAATTTATTCTTCTGGTTTACCGTTTTTCCCCACTACAGTTACTAATAATAACATGACAGTAGAATCTCAAGATTACTGGAGTGTTCATTAAAATTCAGAGATGAATAATTTAATCTTTTCACATTCAAGTTAATCTAAAACATAAAATTCTAATATGTAGATATTAAGTAGCTGAAAGAAAATGCACATCACAGAAGAAATAACATTTTCTAGAACAATACAAACTGTTTATGATGGGATTACATGTGTTACCTCATCTACAATACATTTTCAGTAATTTATTCTCTGCCATATATTCATTAATTTATTCTATCACCGATAAGTTACTGACTCTTTCTTCTTTGACAATAAGAATAACAACAAGAACTAAATAAAACAACCACTATTATTACTTACTGGACTAGGCATTTGGTCAGGATCAAGACGCCTTGCTTGCTGTTGTGGCTGTGTTGCTAGTCCCTGTTGTTGAGGTTGTTGCATATTGTACCCTGGTTGAGGTGCAAACCCTGATTGTTGGCTGCCTGGAAATCCACCAGGCTGAGCAGGGCCCATACTGTGTGGGGCAGAAGGCATGCCCCCGTACATGCCATGTGATGACACAGGTCCAGACATGCTAAGAGGACCTGCTGGTGGTGCTCCCATACCATGAGGTTGGTTAAAACCAGTTGGCTGTTGCCCAAAACCATGTCCTTGCATTACTTGTCCAGGTGCAAATGGGGTAACCTGAGGCGTAGAACCAGGAGGTCCCATACTACTTAAGGGTGCTTGCCCTCCATAACCTTGACCTGACCCTGCCACACTATATTGAGGCTGAACATGAGACAAGTGTGAAGGTCCCCCCATCCCTCCTTGTGGTGGAGGTGGACCCATTCCACCCTGAGGATGAGGTGGACCCATTCCACCCTGAGGATGAGGTGGACCCATACCTCCCTGTGGTAGAGGTGGACCCATCCCACCCTGTGGTGGTAGTGGTCCACCTCGTCCCGTTTGTGGAATCCCAGCACTGGAAGATTGGGGTCCCACTGAAGGACCTGAACTGTGTTGTAAAGATCCCATTTGTGGTCCTGCACTGTGAAGTTGAGATCCCATTCCACCAGTATGTGGAGGCATACTGCTAACAGGTGCAGGAAGATGACCACCTGATCCATGCTACAAATAAACACAAAATACAATAAGTGCATGTGTGTGCTTTCATGAAACCATTTCCTAATTTGCAATTAGTCAAGAAAGTAAATTTAACATTAAAATTCTCAATATCAGTTTCCATTTCAAAATGAGTTTACACTATATTGTAAAATCATGATCTCTATTTTCAGTGTGGAACCCAATACAAAAGATATTAAGTTAACTAACGATGTGAAGGAAAACAGAAAAGAATTTGAAAGATTCTTAAAGAAAATTTACAAAGAAAACAGTTCCCATATTACAACTATTTGTGAAAACTGCTAAAACCCAATGATTTGAAGAGAGTGGTATGATACTGTAATAAAACAAAACTTAGCAAATCATTTCAAATAAACAACATATCACCAAAATTAATAAAAGTATATTTGACATATTTCATAGCAAATCATTTCAAATAAAGAGAACATCACTAAAAAATTAATAAAATAAAAGTATATTTGAACAATTTTGCAGCAATGCTGCTAGCTATTTCAAAATAAAAGTGTTAAAAACAATAACAAAAATGTATGTAAGAACAAGTTGTTAGACATGTAGCATTCCTTTCAAAAGTATTGACAACTATAAAAAATTCTTCATTTACAAAAACTGTACCAGTTATTTATCTATAAAAGTAATGATTCTCATTGAAAATACAAATCTATATAATTGAAGAATAGTCTTTAAAAAAAAATATTAAATTAAAATGATGGTATTTAAATATTCCTTAGAGAAAAATATAACCAAGAATGAATTCTCCAAATGGAAAAAAATAAACATCAAACATAAAATAGCATTTAACCATCACAATTTATTCTCTGTTGACACTCTCTCAATAACAATTCTTTATATTTTTTTAATTATGAAATCATTAGTCTAATATTTTATTGTTTATATTATTATCAAATGGAATGGAATGGTCACATAAAATAGGATTATTTTTCTTATTTACTGTTAAAATGCATGTGCATGTGTGTGTGTGAAATTTTTAATACAGTAAAAAAAAAAAAAAGATTCATTCTCTTATTTTAGTAACATCCTTCATAGGGTACAATATAGCAGTATTCTTTCTCATATTTTAAAGGCATGTTTTTAGTTTGGTACATTCTAAAGGGATCTTTTCCCCTTCTATTTTATAACTATGTTGTTAACATGATAAAATATAACAGAATTCTTTCTTTTCATTTACAGTCAATCTGTTAGTTTGTTATAACAAATCTTTCTCTTATTTTATAGTTATGTTATTAGTATGGTACAGACTTATACAATTTGACAAAATTGTTCTCTTCTTAAGTCAAACTGCTAATAATGTACATTAAATGGCATGAAACAAGGTTAGAGAAAAAAACACCTCCTAATTTCAAATATTTTTGTGAATGAAAAGCAAATGTCTAGTATATTTAATTTATTTAAATTAGCAACAAAGAAAAGTTATTAGGAACTTACCATCTGTGGTGCTGGTGGACCAGATAATGACATATTCTGAAACTAAACAATTAAAAAGATATTTTTCATTTTCATATATTTATCAAAAATGTACTCCATATCTTTTAAGACAACAAATTATAAAATATGCATAAGTCTGTACGGCATTTCCATCCAAATTCAAGCTGTCTGTCTATATATTACTGATCACAATTATTATTAATGGTTATTTAACCAGAGCAAGAACTGCAATCTACGTTCAACCTAATCAAAAGCATGAGTCTAGCAAACAGTCATAAGCAGAGGATCAAATCATTGATAACATGAATATTCACAATCAAAAGCACGAGTCTAGCAAACAGTCATAAGCAGAGGTTCACAAATCATTGATAATATGAACATTCACAATCAAAAGCATGAGAGCAGCAATGGTTAGAAGTTGAGTTTAACAAATCATTTGATAATCTGTCAGTTCCAGAATTCTGACAATCAATAACTCGACCTCATGATCCTTGTGCAAGATACTTCACCACTCCAAAACTGACATTCTTGTATGAAAACATATTTCCATAAAAACATTTTTTTTTTGTAAATTAAAAGGTACTTTACATCTGTGACATTTAACTAAATGCATATTATCCACAGAGTGAGATTTCTCAGATTTCAAATTGGTTGATATTCACACTATTGTGATTCCTCACATTGTTTTAATTTTGCATCAATTAAAGTTTCATAGTGTTAATTAGTTGCATGTTTATGGATCAGAAACCAAATGAAGATCAGATGTTAAGAAATATTTAGATTTTTTTCAAATTTTGGTTGCCAGCCTCAGAATGTATGTGCCATTGAGACCAGGCACCCATGATTTGTGAAGCCTTGGTTATAAGTAAAGCCATTTATAAAAGATCCTCACCTTTAACTTTGTGAAATGTGTATATGTCATAAGACTCATAAAAATAACTGAAACCCTTTGTACAATTTCTCAAGTGTATAGGACTTTAACTTTGTTAATTGTCATATATAATTAAGCAAAACTATTTTACAACGATCCCAATGTGTAGGTCTGATAAATGTGTGAATTGAGGACAATAATAGATATAATAAGCAAAATAATTTGAGCAACTATACTTTAAAATTGTGGAAAACAGTACATAAATCATATATTAACATTCTGCAATAATGATTATTATTACAAATAAGACGTTTTACATCAGGGGTGCACAAATGTTTTAGGCCAGAGGGCCAAATTTCCAAGTGATAGTGCATGGAGGACCGCCACATGGATGGCTCAGTAGAAAAACAACACAAATAATGAAATAATGTGCTTTACATTCGTAATAATGGTAACATCCAAAAGTCCTCTGGGGACTGTATAAAGCCCTGTCTCGGGCCGCAAGCGGCCTGCGGACCACAGTTTGTGCACCCCTGTTTTACATACTACAATAATAATTATTATTATAAATAAGCCAACCTTTAATATTCTTCAATAATAAATTATTATTATAAATAAGCTGCAATAAAAAATAATTACTAAATCCAAATAAGTCAAATGATAGATCACATAAGTTTATTGCAAGTGTTTATTTTTACCTACAAGTGTACAAGACTGACATGAACAATCTAAATTTGTAGTTTACTGTTCTTTGTTCCAAATAAAAAATAAATAATATTGCTGTTTAAAAAAAAAAACACCACCAATTCAAATTTCTCACCTGTGAAGAAAATGGCAAAGGGCCAGGTGGATACTGGGGTGGGCCAGATGAATGCTGAGGTGGGCTAGATGGATGCTGAGGTGGGACAGATTGATGCTGAGGTGGGCCATGAGGACCACCAACCATACCAGGCTGAGGCGGTCTTTGTGGACCAGAAGGAACTTGCGGTGGAAATTGCTGAGGACCTGGGCCAGATGGACCTAGTGGCCTACAAATAAAATTGTCAACATATGATTTTGTAACAATACAAACAGCTAATCTAATTTTCAAGACCTAGTGTCAAAACCTATCACTCCCATTTTACAAATTGCAGCATAAAAAGGGAAGAGAATTCAGATATTCAACTGTCCAGCCAAAGTTATAGGAACATGGGTAATGTTTTATAATAAGCAAATCAAAAAACAAAACAGCATGCTAAAATTAAAATTATCAGAACAATGGGTCAAGTTTTTTAATAAACAAGTGCAATTACTAAACATTCAACTAAATTATAACATAAGAAAATTACACGAGCTAAATTATATATATACAAAATTTAAACAGAACGATCAGTCAGCAAAATGCAAAATTAGAGAATATTTCAAGTTTCTTTGGCAAAATAAACTTCATTTGAAAAAAAATGCTAACAGCTGAATTCATAAATAAAATGATAAAATATCTTCAATTTGAAAAAAAGTTTGTTCAGCTATAAATGAAGTTTTATCAAGATATTACTGGTTGTCAGTTTATTGTTTTAATTAAATCTCTACCAAATTTGTTTTAATTTAATAACATTTTTTTTAAAGAAACAATAAATTACTACTTATTTTTGTGAAAAAAAACTGCTCATTGATAAATTTTAACAAATTTGCGTGTGTTTGCGTATTTTTCCTATGTAAAACGATGACGTTGGGACTACCTAGTAATACAGAAAAGCAGGACAAAAATGATGCAGACATGATATTTCATTTTATCTACATTCATTGTGATAAAAAATGTTAAGAAAATAAAGCATCATAATGCAAGGAAAAATGTGGGTGGGTGGAAAAAAATGTTCAAAATCATGTATTTGTTGAAGAGTGAGGAAAACACATAAAGATACCACAATACTAACCTAATATCACCCTGTGGGCCACCTTGAAATCCATTTTGAACAGGTCCAGCACCAGGTCCTGCTCCACCTAATGAAGGTCCCATGCCTTGTTTGCCTGGCTGTGGAGGGGCTCCATGCTGACCAGGTCCAGCTAAAATTAAATTTTTTGTAATTTAAAAATTGCAAGAAATAATTTTTCAATAAATGTACAAAAATGTTATGTATGCCACCTAGAGAATATAACTGAATATTTCTTCAAACTTCTGATTTTGCTAAATAACAAATTCTAGTCAATTATATTTAAATATTTATCATTAATTCCAAAGGAATTGCATATATAAATACAAAGTTTTTTTAAAACTAAATATGTGCATGAGCAACAATGTTTTACATGTGAAAGTAACTACATTATATTCCTGTTTATAAGCAGTTATAATTAATAATGACATCTTTATCAAGTAAATCTAAATTTAGTGAACAAATTACCAGCAAAGTGATTTTAAATAGCTGGGGAAAGAACATTATTGGCTATCACATCATTAAATCAGACAAAAACATATTATGGGTTTGTTTTTTCTTTAGTTTTACAATCTATTCAATGACTTAATAAAATTACTGAATGTAAATCTAAATGATTAACAAGATAATGCATTGATATTTAAAATCACAATAATAAACTGATGAAAGAACATCTCAAGGCAAGCAGTGAAGTAAAATCCATCCATTTCACTAAATAAAGTAACTTAGGCAAAGATTTTTAAAATAAATTAATAATCAATGTTTTGTTCTATCAATAAATGCAGAAACTTGGTTGCATTCCCTGCATGTACACAGCTACATTAAAAAAATCATACACCCTTTACAGTGGTAACTTGGGATCATGCTCAGATATCAATACAGAAAAATATAAAATTGGTACCCCTTTCCTTTTGTGTGAATTCAAAATTAATATGTTCATTTATTATGACTGTTCATATAATGAAGTCAATAATAAATTAACAATAACTGAAACAAAGAAAACCAAGCGCACAAATTGCTGTGTATAGCATGAATTCATCTGTTCATAAACACTAAAGACTTAGATTAGCAAAGTGGAAAGGGCAAGAACTATAAATTAGTATAAAACAGGAAATATGCTCCATATATCAAAATATCATTTTCTTTTAAAACCATTGTTTGCTATGACAATAAGTAAAACATAAGCAATAAAGATGTGGCCTACCATAAATCACAAACCAATACTGTCATCACACTCTTTCATTATGACATCACCAGCATCATATTAGCATAGAAATGACCTCATCCTTACTAATACTATTTGCAGTACTTTTTATATAAATAAAATGAACTATTCATCAATATCAAAAAATGTATGAGTAAACCAATAATAAAAAATGAATATGACTGTCAGCTAAGAAAATATGTTTCAAACTATTTTTACATATTATAATTTATATGCATTATTTATTATTTTTATTTATTTATTTATTTTGCACAAATGTAACCTCTGATTTGCAAAATATATGTACAGAAATGAGATAAAGAAAATTATTATTCTCAAAAGAAGTGCCACATAATTTTTTTCTTATAATGAAAGAATTTGGCCCAATAATGGTAAGGTACATTCTACACCAATCCTAATCTGGAACGTAGATGTGTTTTATAATTGAAACCCCCCTGAATTTGCCTGCAATACATTTTTTTAATTGTCATCTAATAATGATACTCAACATATAAGCATTCTAAAAAATAATTACCTTGAGGTCCATTGAACATGCCACCTGGAGGTCCAGGTGGATGTGACCCCGGCATGGGAGGACCTGATGGTGTTCCAAATCTTGGTGCTCCTTGACCTGGACCATAGCTTCCTGGATACTGTGCACTCATTGATCTGATATGTAGATCAAGAGCATAAATATATCACCTGCAACATAAAAAGTAAATAAAAACTATGTCCATTTCAGAACAAAAAAATTAATCAGCACTGCTCTATTCATTTCATTTGATTTAGCAGTGATCTATTCATCTACAAAACTAAAAATTGATTTATTACTATAATTTATCACAAGTATTATCCATAAAACTTAAAACCCACAAAAGTTACTAATAACAACTGTTTGACTTATTTTATGAAGATTTGATTACTGACTACAATTACATATTTTTTAGTTTCTAAACTTTGTTGAAAAAAAACCCTTATGTACCAATTTAAAAGCTTTTGAAACCTGAAAAAATTTAAAGATTTTAAACAAATATTTCATCACCAATCATTACTATTAAGTATTAGACTCAAAACTATATAAGTGAAACCTAGTCAAAATTTAATAATTTTAAGTATTTTCATTTCTTGGGTATGTTTCATTATGCATTGTTTAATAAATCTTTTACAAGGTGCTCTCAAAAGGTAGAATTCTTTCTTACATCTCATTTCTGAATTGTGTATCTTTGTGTATTTTACTATAAATCAAATAACTATTATTCTACATATGTCAGTAAAGGTCATCTAATTAAAATTAACTTAATTCTCCTGAAAGATATATAATTAACAATGCTACAAAAGTACAATGTATTTTATTTTTAACTAAAAGTGTGAACCATATTGTATTTTGCTATCCTAGACTTCTAGAGTATGAATCAGTGTCACTAGAGTATATGATGCTAATAAATCAATATTATTGAAGATGATGAATAAAAAAATTAAATAAGAGACTAAGACTTACTAAGAATAAGCAACTATGATATATCTGTTAAAAAGTGTTATTGAAATATTTATCAAAAAATGGGAAAGAACTCCAAAATATTTCTTTAATATTAATATGTCTTAATTTGACTCAAATTCAGAGTTAAAACAATGTGAGTAGATTTTTTAAATTATACAATTTATGTTTTAAATGGGTGGGTGAGTGGTAGTTCCCTTACTGAGTGAGAAGCAGTCAATTGTATACAATAATAAATATTTTAAATAGCAACATTTTATTTGTTTGCCAAAAATGTATTCATTAATTTCTCTATTAGTATTAGTGTATGCCTAATCTTGCTGTTTTTACTTACTTTACTGTTGCTGTAATTAGTGTAAAGTTATTGAAAAATGTTTTCAGTAAATGTGTGCAAGTATATTTACTTTGTTAAGGGTAAAACTGTAAAGTTGTTGAAAAGCATTGTTTAAGTGTTGGAGAGTTGATGCTTTACTTAGTACATTTCATTTCAGTATTACTAGTAGTAGTAGTAGTAGCATGAAATAAAAATTACACTGAATTTTTCCATTTTTATTCAAATTTATCTTCAAGTTTTGGTTTGAAAAAATAAGAATAAAGTATCTGAAGCATGGAAAGTTCATACACAAAGCCATGCTTGTTATCACTATCTTCTTTTCTTTAAATGTTTAATCAACTAAAATTAAAAATAAATCTTTTTAATAGCAAGGGGAGAAAGTCAACTTGATAGAAATATCATGACTGATCAAAATTTTAAACAAATATTTTTATTCTAGATTAGTGTCAATGGGTATGAGCATTTTATTTAATTTGACTTGAATATCCGATGAGTATGTAATAATTAGAATTAGATTATTATAACTAATATAAGTTGCTGCATTTTCTAATGTTAAATAAATTAAATACAGAGATGATTTTGAACTGACAAAACCTCTCTCTCTCTCTCCACACGCAAAGCGAGAGAATGAGGAAGACAGACTTCTTTATCTGAAAAAAAAAAAGATTCTGTAATTTATAGTGTAATGTTATTATGTTTAATAAACAATATTATATTTGCCAAATTTCCAACTACTTATGTCTAGTCTTCAATTATTTATGAACATTATTAAAATTACATGAAAAGGTATACGTTCTCGTACTAACTTTTCTCTGGTAACTAAAACTTTAATTTGAAAAAATAATGTTGTTACATTTATTATTAACACTAGGCCTATACAGGCGGCTCTAGGAAGTTTTACAACTACTTATTACTCTCCGTCTTATGTACTACTCAGCTAGTTCATTTGTACTGTATACAACTTTATCTCTCTATCCATATGAACATCTCCAGTTTTTGTTACTTATAATAATAGATAATTTTAATCAGTACGTACATGAATTGAAGCGGAAAACTTTGCCTCTATCAGTATCACTTGTATGGAAGTTTACTGATGATTCCTGTAGGTGTCAACTCGAAGTTAGTCAGAAGCTGTCTGCTGAGGTAAGACGAATACGACTGTCGATTATAGTATGCTATAGTACATGAGTCCTCAGACTAAATGACCAAGTACTTAGTAATTTATGTTTTATTAAAACATATTTCCTTAAACAATGTTGTTGAAATGTGACAGCGTATACACTATTTTTTTTAAAATTCCACGACATAAATGCCACGTACGGAACCGACCACAACTTCCGCACATGCGTAGTACTTGCCACGTTGACAGGAAAAACATCTACGGGGAAAAGCTGGTAAGGGGAAATCACTGTTACCGCGTGTTGTTGGTATCGTTAGACTCACGAAATGATAACACAGGCAACAAATAATTAATATTTAAATGAAAATTAAGATAAAATTAATATTAAGGTTTGTAGATGAGAATAATTAATAAAAAAAACTACACCATACAATTGAAACATTCAAATATCCATTGTACTTGTAGGCCTATGCATAGTCCGGATACATTCATTTTAACATAACAATGTATTGCCTTGTTATTTTTTGTACATTGTTATCTGTGATTCATTGTTCGGATGAATTCTTCACAGCAGCCGATGATTACAGTGAATTTCAAATGTACAGTAGCATGTTAAACGATATTTGGCCTGGATACCATGTAGAACATGCAAAGTCCACTACTCGAGATGTGCCAGTAATTATATGGTGGACAGGAGAGGGCAGTCTTATCCCTCACGGTAATTTCGGTGGCAAAGCACCCTATGCGCTTGTCACATGTCCAAGCGGTGCTTCATGTTACTCTACAGCCGACAGACAAATGTTCCGTGACATTAAAACAAGGGGGTTAATATTTTATGGTACCGATGTTGATCCCATGGATCTTCCTTTACCTAGAATGAAACATCACGAGTGGGCCCTTGTTCATGAAGAATCACCACTTAATAATTACATGTTGAGTCACTATCCCATGATAAGACTTTTCAATCACACTTCAACTTTTCGCCGAGAATCAGATTATCCCTTAACAACTCTGGCCATTCACCAGTCCGACTACCTTACAAGAAGGTTACCATTGAGCACAGCACGCAAGAATTCAGAAAAGAAAGCAAGAAATATTGCCCCAATTGTGTATGTGCAGTCACACTGTGATGTTCCATCAGACAGGGATAGATATGTAAAAGAACTAATGAAATATATTGCTATAGATTCATATGGTACTTGTCTTCACAACAAAGATTTACCTGAACATCTGAGGGAACCAGCAGAAACATTTGAGCATGGTGACTTTTTCGATCTGCTTTCAGTATACAAATTTAATTTAGCTTTTGAAAATGCATACTGTGATGATTATATGACAGAAAAGATTATGAGACCTCTCCACGTTGGTGTTGTTCCTATTTATAAAGGTTCACCAAAAGTAAAAGACTGGATGCCAAACAATCAAAGTGTTATTTTAGTGGATGATTTCAAATCGCCAAAAGAACTGGCTGAATTCATCACATATTTGGACAACAATGATGATGAGTATGATAAATATTTGGAATTTAAAAAATCAGGTATAACCAACAAGTTTTTGGAAGATCATCTCTCTAACAGAGAATGGCAAGAAGGCATGAAGAATTTTTTTCGTGGTTTTGAATGTCATTTGTGCAAGCAGCTTGTCATCCGTATGGAAGCAGAAAAAGAACATTCACAAAATTCTCTTTCACCAGTACCTCCACCCCACATAGCTAATAGTTCCCATCTGGGGTGTCCTATGCCAGAAAGATTAAATGTTGGAGAAGATACTTCTCATTTGTAAGTGTTTGCAAATTTATTGTTTTAGTTCTGCAATAATAAGATTATATTAATTCATATTACATTATTAGTAAGATACCATTTATTTTGAATCTCTTTCAATTTATTATTCATATATCTGCAGAATAAGAGGGTTTAGGTTCTAAAATTGAAATGTGCTGTCTTGAACAAGTATAAAGAGGCTTTTATTTTTTTCACCAAGTCATGAACTTGATGAAGTGAAATCAAGACAAAAGTTCATAAATATAGCCTCTAATGACTTTTTTAATGACTAGCACTTTGACTAAAACTTATGCAGTTTGACTTCTCTCTTATATATTGATTAATGTAGAATGAAACATCTTTAACAATTTTAATAACAGATCACTTCATAAGGAAGCGCTTTTATTTAACCAAATTTGATGATGATAGTGTTTCATTTTATTACTTTTTTTTAATTGCACATATAATATATATATATAATACAAAATAAGCAAAGTGAATATATAATAATAGCATTCATCAGTGTGTTGCAATGGCTAATGCCCAAATAATATTTATAACCACAATAATACTACTTTTGAGTGAAAATAGTAAGATTTATATTTGCTTACGAAATAATAATAATATATCACCATATACATAGTACAGTGTGATTTTAAGTTTGAAATTTTAAAACAGTAAGACTAAGAAAAATTGCTGTGAACTCAATTATATCTACTTTATCTAAATTTTTACCTGATACATTGAAATGTTTGAATGTGCAGCAGTTATGTGTCAAAAAGAAACAAAATTATTTGCTTTTCGGAACAAAAGAGCAACATAAATAAATTTTAAAGAAACAAGAACAAAATTCTTTTCACAAATATAAATAGTCTTACTTATTTATTAGTTGTTAATCTAGACAAACTTCTTTTAAAATCTTCATTTATTTCTGAAAATACATTTTTTATTTTCCAATATTAGATTTACTGTAAGTACACTTAAGTAGCACCCTTTCCCAGTGACTACAAATCTTTAGGTTTCTTTCAAACCAAAGAATAGCTTTAAAATAGTAATTTTTAGTATTGCTCCAGATCATGATGTGCATGGTTTTGTTTTGTAAATTTTTGAAGAAAGTTAATTGTGTAAAACTACTACAGAAAAATTGTTTCTTTTGATTAGACTTAACAGTTCACTTTCAGTTTGATGTATGTAGATTGAATATCATCAGAATTCCTACTGTCTTTGAGTTGAGAGTGTTGTGTTGTTTATTTCAGCTGGTCAGAGGTTGATTGGACTTCTATGTACTGGAATGACTTGGACAGGGCAAGAGCAGTTGTTCGTATGCTTGAAGCTGGTGAATCCAATTCATTAAAATTTAATCAGTACCTTAGAGAAGAAATGGAAAAAATTAACCGCAGAAATTGATGGTGATTCTAACTCAGAGAAACATAATTTCTTAGTAAATATTTATTCTTTATTTATTTATTAAACAAACAACAACAGAAATAATCCACCTACATAAATATTTTCTATACAAATGTATTTGAATGCTGTAATTTTATAATTGACAGTCATCATTTAATTGTTTATCATTTAATTGTGCAGTTTTATTCTTGAATGATATGTCCTTAGCCTAGTTTGGCTTCCATTACATGCATAACATTTGATTTAATGAATTCACACTGCATTGTTATGCATGAATTGTACACAGATATTGGAAATGGCAGTTGAGCATTGTGTACACAATACAATCACAATAAATAGATTT
The DNA here is from genome assembly GCA_028829895.1 of Sinotaia quadrata. Lineage (NCBI taxonomy): Eukaryota > Metazoa > Mollusca > Gastropoda > Architaenioglossa > Viviparidae > Sinotaia > Sinotaia quadrata. The sequence continues at coordinate 21,821,205 of CM054182.1, forward strand.
ACTCATCTGACCAAACACGTGGTTTAAAATATTACTGTTTGCATAAGACTTATGTCCCTTGCAATGGAGATGAAGGGTATTTGTGACCATCCTCTCTTACATACCAAGACTCATAGAATATGGTGATATATTTACTATTTTTATAATGCATTTATAAACATATCACTCTCAGATCCAATTACACACATTTTCTGCACAGTATTTTTCTCTGCTTAGCGCTAAATTACTTCCTGCTCAATCAAAGGCCAACCTTTTCATGAGTTTGCTGCTGCACTTCTCACACACTCACATTTCCACAAACACTGAAACAGTCACATGTAGCACAATAAATAAAAAATATCCCACTATTCCCAGTTCATAGATTTGATTTTTCTGAATTTATTTGCTCATTAATCAAACTATGCATAACTCATCAGATGCTCTATTGCAAAATGTTTTTGCAATGGTATTTAATTTAATTAATAATAACTTGTTATATTGCTTTGTTATGATTAATTAATAATAATAGTTTTTTTGCTAACTTACAAAGTAAAATACCAATTTTTATTCCAGTAACAAATGAATGAATATAGTAAAATGTGGGCTAAAATACAAGAATATTTTAGTTTAATAAACAATATTTATGGCTCAAACAGATATGAAAATACATTTTCAGTCACAAGATTTTATTATTTTTCTGCTTCTATATTTATACTTTAATATTGTTTTTTTTACTTGTCAGTTTAGACTGAACAGAATGTTTTTCTCAAAATCAAATTTGAAATTTTATTTTTAATAATGTGTGTTAAAAATAAATTTACTGTTTAAAAAATTTAACAGAAAATTATTTAAATTCACATTGTTCACCAAGAAAAATAAGGTAAAATAGAAACAATAAAGTTTGTATTGTAAACATATACGGTGAATAATTTTGAAAATTGTATTGTGATATTTTAGCACAATATTGTGATATTTATATTTTACTTTTAGCAGCCAACCTTTATTTTGTGTTGCTTATAAGATCCATGCTCTAAACTTTTATAGTGAATTTTATTATGTTCACATTAATATGTATGATTGTCTTCAAATCAGCAAAATCATTTTATCATTGGTTACAAATGTATTTCATTATATATCGCCTCAAGTGCAAACCTGTTTTTAAGTATATTTGATTTATATTTAAGAGAAACAAATCAAAATCTACCTGGGCAGCATTTTATATTGTAAAAATAATAACAATGTCACCTTAATAATAATAATAAACAACTGTCTGATTCATTAATATATATGACACCAGTGCTAGTGTATTTATTGGATCATTTTTCAAGTCTTACCTAACTGTTTATCTATTAATTTGGCAATATAATTTGTACATATAAATCCATTTTTAAAGGAATGTGTGGGTGTGAGTGCCTGTGAGCATGCAGGAGCACTTAATCAGTAGTTTGGGAGTAATTGTAAAACATTATCAGATGTTTGAAGTTGTCATTGACCATCCAGGGGAAAAAATATTCATTGATTTAACTATGATAATTTAATTTGCAAGTTGATGTGCTGTTTAATCATGATTGTTTTATTAATTTTTATTTACAATTTGGTGATTTTTTAAATTTCAATTTTTGTATCTGTTTAAAATATATCTGTACATTTAGTGTATAAAATAGATTCTAAACTTTGTAAACAGTTCTGTGTCATTTAATTTGTGCATAATTTGACAGCAGTGAAAAATTGCTAAAGTCTAACCATCTTGAAATACATGACACATGCAGTGACTTTGCAAACATTTTCATGTGACCAAACCTGAAACTGCCCATGCATTACAATAACCAGCACCTTAGGAATGCATTAAGAACAACAAAAATATATGAAAATGTGGAGAATTATAATGGTTAAGTGACACATATCAGATCTATCTTCTTTAAGAGCATTAATATTACTTATGAAGGCAATCCTTGACTTATAACACTTTTTGTTAAGCCTTCCTGTTTATATCCACGATCTGTATACAGTCAAATATTTTAATAAAATATGTTACAATGTGAACAGGTATCCACATCTTATATATAGACATTTGAGTAATTTTAAGTTTCAGATTTACATATTATCATTCTGCAATGTGTGTACTGTCCACATTCTATTAAATGTTAGTAGAGACACTGACATAATTGAGCCATTCATTACCTGGCATGCAAAACCAATGTTATCTGTCTGTGTGTCCACTTCCTAAAAACATGATAACTAGGTGATATTGCATCATCTCCCCAGTCCTCACACCACTTCTTAATATGACATGATAACTAGGTGACATTGCATCATCTCCCCAGTCCTCACACCACTTCTTAACATGACGTGATAACTAGATGACGATTGCATCATCTCCCCAGTCCTCACACCACTTCTTAACATGACATGATAACTAGATGATGATTGCATCATCTCCCCAGTCCTCACACCACTTCTTGACATGATAACTAGGAGACATTGCATCACCTCCTCAGTCCTCACAACACTTCTTGTTAACAGTGACATGATAATCTATGTGACATTACATAATCAGCAACAAAGACACTACAGGTTTCAATGAACAAAAGAATTTCATTGATTATTTATCTGATGTCATGATCTACTTGTGTGATGATCCAATTCCAGTTTATAAACACTTCTATAACATTTTAATATGCACAAAACAGACGTATGTATATTAAAACATCCATGAAGACAGAAAAGTTATCAAGTTAAATGACTGTTTAATCAGATAACCCAAACAAAATCTTCCTAATGGCAAACGATGGATAAAATCATACACCCACATCTGATATAATCAATTCAGTTGGCACACCTAGCTGAAACCCACAAAATGTAAAAAAAAAAATTGTATCAAATTCAAATGAAAGAAATTTTAATTAAAATTTTCAGAAACTGATGAAAAATGATTGATGCTTAAAATATATATTCACTTTTCTAATGAATTTTTTTCATTTAATATAAACATATTTTCTGAAACAAAATGTATAGCTGCAATATTTGGTAGTCAATTAATATACTGTAATAGCTGGTTTATGAACCTCTGGCTAGTGTGTAGCAATCATTCAGCTGATGGAGCATATATTTTATTTAAATAATAGGTTTTAAAAATATTTAATTCCATATCTACATATTCAAACATAAAAAAAGTTAGAGGTCTCAGGTGCCAACTTATGTTGTTCTTAAGTGTGTTCAAAATGTTGTGCAGATATCTTTAATAGTTTCTGAGATATCCTGCAAAACTCAAAATTAATGACTGGTTTTCAGTTAACTTTTTAACTGTACAAAAACAGTTTTTACTGATATACCTACTAAATGATGTTTAATAAACCCCTCCTGCTCAGCCTGGTGCTCAAACTGTTGAAGTTTGTGTTGCCTTTTCTTAATTCTGGCCTGATGGGTGGCCTGCAAAGCCTGGCACTCAACATTCTGAATGCGCAGAACATCCTTTTGCTCAAAACACTGCCTCACAAAGGGCCCAACTTCAAGTTGCAGTGCCCGCAACAGAGGCAAAAGTTAGAGCACCATCATTGTACATCCAACAACAAGAGAGACAGCAGTTATGACAGTCAAAAGATCATGGTTCTTCTTTTCTGGTGCAAATTTCCACATTAAATTGTTTATAGACTCATTAAAATTTTGCGTGTAGCCATTGAGGCATTTCTGCAACAAATCAGGCTGTGCTAAGTCTCTAAAAAAATAGTTTTATAATTGTCATCACTGCATCTGGAAGATTATTTTTATGAACAAAGTTTTCATTTTCTTTCACTGACTTTTTATATGGGCAATTTTGTTTAATTACTGATATGTACTCTTATGCACAAGAGGAGGCAACTCCACCACTCCACACAATGTACACAATTTAGCATGATCTGCACCAATGCAGTGCATAGCAAAGACTCCAATGTATAGAATAATTTGAAAGGGTATCTGTAGGTTTGAAAGATTATCTGTTATCAGAATGCAGTTAGAAAAAGAAGTTTGTTTTTCACACTTTAATTGCTACAGTCAAAGAAAAGCTCTGACCCGACCCCCCTTTACTAATTTCTACTAAGCTAACTGTGCTGCGACAGAAACAATATGACAAGTTTGCAGATATGTTTTTATTTAGAATGTCAATGTTAATAATTCTGTTTCTTTATGGCACCTGATCCACATTATCACTATTATCAGTATCACTAAATTCCTTTTGTTTTCCTTTCAACTCATTTTCAAACTCAATGTAGGCAGCATAACAATCACTGATTTTTTTCTTACTTCTTGTGGGCGTGGCACGAGTTGGTGCTAAATCACATACCAGGAATTTATTTTCACCACCACTGATAACATATTGTGAACCAGCACATAGTATCAAGCTGTCTGCTACTTGTGTGTACTCATTGCCATGAAATTTTCCCTTTTTATGTCAGCTTTCCTCTTAGTTTGTTATTTCCAGGCATCTTTTACAAACTGCTAGACCACTGACTCTATGTACCACACATACAGGGTGAATAAATTTAATTAAAATGTTATCAACAAAACATAAGCTAATCATATACAGAAAGTGTCAAATAATATTTAGGAAGAGTCAAGTGCCTTATTATTTCAAAACATCAGGGGGGTAATTAATATTTTATTAATAGTACACCGTATATTTCACCATAAAGTTTGGTCAAAATGACGGTTTTTCACAGTATATTCCCCCATCTTTGATTGAAAATATCTCCCAAAACTATTGTGAATTGTCCCAAAATAATAGCTGTTTTGTAAAATTCAGCCATTTTTCTATCACAAAAGACCAATCAAAATGTTTGTTTTAATTTTTTCAATTTTTCATTTTCAGCTAGGTGTGCCTAAACAAACAAAATATTCCTAATGGCAAACAATGGATAAAATCATACATCCACATCTGATATAATCAATTCACAGGGATCCATTATTAAAATGTGTTGGCTACTGAGTTAATATGGGTCACAAAAACATATTCAATCAAAAGACAAAATGAGCTTAACACAAAACAAAGAATATTTCCAGAGACTGATTTTATAGCAATGAATCTTGCAGTAGAGTGCCTTCCACATTTCTACCCACTACAGTATAAGAGATATGTACAATGAATCTTGCAGTACAGTGCCTTCCACATTTCTACCCACCACAATATAAGAGATATGTACAAATCTGAAGTTGTACTCTTCAATGAGTACAGAGAAATAAATCATAGAAAAATAACTTTAACTTTACACTTAAAATACATTAAAAATGCAAAATAAAGTGTCTCAGATATGCTGCATCAAGATGAACTTTTCACTTCTGGTGTATTAGTGCAGGGCGTAAAATTCGCTTCACATTCAGAATTACTTTGATCCAATGACAACAAAACAGTTTGTACAGAAACCTTTCCAACACACTCATGGAAACAAGACAAAGTCATGGAACTGTTCTGGGAACAGTTTTTGCACTCTGAATAGGCACAATTTTCTGTGTAAGCATTGGAATCTACTAAACAGGTATCTGACTCTGCTAGAATGATTTTAGACTCTATGGAGTGGGTATTGGAATCTACTGAGCATGTGTCTAACTCAGGAAAAAAGGCATTAGATCTTTCAAAGTGGAGACTGGAATACAGTGACTGGGTAGTGGAATCCACAAAACAGATACTGGAATGTACAGACTTGGTAGTAAACCCTGGAGAGTAGGTACTGGAATCTACTGAACAGTTAGCAGATTCTGTTAAGTGTTTACTGGAATCTATTGACTGGGTAGTAGAATCTACTGAACAGTTAGCAGATTCTGTTAAGTGTTTACTGGAATCTATTGACTGGGTAGTAGAATCTACTGAACAGTTAGCAGATTCTGTTAAGTGTTTACTGGAATCTATTGACTGGGTAGTGTATCCTGCTGAATGGGTAGTAGAATCTACTGAATAAGTAGCAGAGTTTCTCGATGTACCATTGAAATCTAAAGACTGATTAGAACAGTTTGCAACCTGGGTGGAGTCTGGTGAATGGGTACTGGAATCTAATGACTGAGTAGAAAAATTTACAGCCTGAATACTGGAACCCTCTGAGTCTGTTGAAAGTGCATTGGTGTCTGACTGAGTAGCAAAAGCAGAGTCACTAGGCATGATGAGTTGTGAAGCAGAGTCACCAGGCATGATGAGTTGTGAAGCAGAGTCACCAGGCATGATGAGTTGTGAAGCAGAGTCACCAGGCATAATGAGTTGTGGTAAGTGCAAACTTTTCTTACTGTACAATTGAGAATGATTAGTTTTTGAGGTGGATGTATTCTGACCACTATCTTTCTGTTTACATTCCTTCCATACAGCTGCTTTAGTCTTATACTGCATTCCATGACCTGCAAATGTAACAAAGACACAAACATTATGCCAAAAATTACATCTGCTAGTCTGAAAAGAATATATCCACAATATTAAGCAAATATTGTATCCATAAGCATCAAGCAAACAAATTACAAAAAACTATATACACATATAGTGCACAAAATAAATCTGGAAACAGAATGCAAAATGAAAACATTATAAAAACAAAAATACATTCATGAATATGCACAAATTATACCAAGGAATTTGATGCACAAATTACATATTTAAACATTATATATCAAAACACATCATAATCATGTACAAATCACATTCATTAAACAAGCATACTGCATATCTGTAATTCTTTCCAAGGTTATGAAATAGAGCTATAAAGTAAAAGGCTTTTCAGATGATTTTTCTGTCATTACATTTGCAAAGAGGAAAAGAACTGCAAATTTGCATGGAAGCAACTTGACTCATTGAACACTTCTATAATGATACTAGAATTAACCTGCTACATGAAAAATTTGTCATATATATATATGACTAATGACTTAGTATGCACGTTTCAATGATTACTTATTTTCACACAGAATGAAAAATTTGTTACTTTTAGTGGAACTTATATACTTGACTTGTTCCACTGATTTCTTATTTTCTCACTGAACTAAAAAATGTGTTACTTTGAGTGGAATTATATATACATGACTTGGGTTGTTCTTCTACTTATTTTCTCACTGAACTAAAAAATGTGTTACTTTAAGTAGAATTTTATATATATATATATATGACTTGACTTGTTCCACTGATTACTTAGTTTCTCATTCAAGTAAAAAAAAATAATTGTTACTTTATATATTTATTATATTGAAAATTATATATTTATGACTAGTACCACAGATTACTTATTTTCACATTGAATTGAAAAATTGTTTATTTTATTTTAATAAATTATTTTGTTATTATAAACAGTACAGCAAACAGACAATACTTTTTTTTTTACCCATACAACTCTAATACACCAGATAGACAATTATATTTAAAGCAATAGCTTTCAGAGTGAACAATTTTTACCTTCACAGTCAAGTATTTCAAGGGAAGTTTTCTGACGACAGCAAACTTTACACAGACCAAAAACGCACTTCCCTCCCTGCAAACAGACACGATCTATGATAAAATCTTGAAATAACATTTATTTCCAATAATTTAAATACCGCTCTTCTAATCCACTCTTTCACTTTCTTGATGATGCTAACATGCTATAGTTAGAAATGCAATAATAACTGGTCAGAGCACAAATATTTAGTGGGTAAGAAAACCAGTAATACATAGTGGATAAGAAAACCAGTGAACACAAATACATAGTGGATAAGAAAACCAGTGAACACAAATACATAGTGGATAAGAAAACCAGTGAACACAAATACATAGTGGGTGAGAAAACCAGTGAACACAAATACATAGTGGATAAGAAAACCAGTGAACACAAATAAATAGTGGGTGAGAAAACCAGTGAACACAAATAAATAGTGGGTATCACTATCTCAACCTTGTCATTCTGGTACACCATATACAGTCTAAACTTGTAAAAATTCTTTAAAGAATATTTAAATAATAGTCATTTTATTTCAGATTGTAAAATTCTTTGAAGATTTATTAGGGTGGTATTATCAGGCTTTCAAATATGCACACACACACACACTGACTGAGATAAACATTCCATAACATACATCAGAATATAACCCATCCCACCTATCAATCACACATTATATCTCATAATTAAATCAAATTTATGAAACTTAATTTTTCAATAAGAGACAAAAAATATTTTGGTTGATGAAATCTACATATGCACAAAAGTCAAATGAAAAATATAGTGATAGAATCAAACTATATATTTTATTTTTATATACAAGTCCTGTAGAATTCTAACTGTAAGAAAAAGGTTAATAGTATAACATAAAATTCTTTTAACTTGAAAATTGAAGTTATGGGAAAGGTTGAGTAAGTCAGAGTATGAAAGTCATGTCAGAATTTGTGTATTACATAAATCAGGGAGTGCACACACATATATATATATATATATATAAAATTAAGATACTGTCATTCTTTTGGAAATCTCTTTAGTTGTACTGATTTGAATGGAACTTTTAAGAATATTTCTATGATCTTTGCTATCTCAATGTTTGACTCTTCTACCATGTAGAGATGCATCACAACCTGAAAAAATATTTAGCATTAACAATCTCTAGAGTCTCTCAAGCGTGTGAGGTAATTCTCTTCCATCCTGAAAGAGGTTCATGATATTCTTCTCTAGTATGCCTACACAGATCTGAAGGGCTTGTTTGTGGTAACTATCTTCCATTCTGTGTGTAAGGTTTCTGATATTCTTCAACAGTAGGTTAATGATGCTTAAACCATTTAATAAATTAATGAAAAATTAAAATTAATAAAAATTGTACACTGCTACCTGATTATAGTTTTTAACTGAATATAAAAAAAAAGACTGAAATAACTTTTAAATGTTTACATACATATCATATAAATGCAAGAACATAAACTTTATATATAAACATACATACAGTTTATGTTACTTTAATGAAGACAAGTTTACGCTTATGTAAAAAACAAAGTTTATACAAATAAAAACATTGTTCTCCACATCATAAAGCTCAGTAAACAGAGACATACTTATTAATAATGCAAGAAATATTTATTTGTTATGCAATTGTAATGCTCTTTCAATTCAAACAAATGGATCTGCACTGATTACTCCTTTGTAAACTGCTACACCACCACCATCAGTGCTTAAAAACGTGACAACACTCTCATCTTTTAATGAGCACTCCTGCAAAGAAATAGTTTTGTCATCAACTAACTCATTCCACTTAACACAGTTACTTTCTCTTGGTTTCAATGTTACCAAATGCCACAAATATAATATTCTGATCATACACCCAGATGTCTTTAGCAGTACACAGTATAGCACATTGTAAAAGCTTACTCATCGCACAGGGCTCCACACAGAAATGAAATGATTTGAAGCTCACCAAAGTTAATCCCTCCTTGCAAGAGAATAAGTTCTCAGTGCCTCATCTCGACCAGGAATGCCTATGATTGCATGCATGCTAGGGACTGTGCATTTATGTAAAATTTCTGAAGAACCTCTGCTTGTAAGTCTATTCATTGCTTTAGGTTGTTCATTCTGGAATTGTAGTGTACACTTTTTTTGTGTAACTAACGGAAGGTTTCTTTCTATTATTGCTCTAATTGTTGTAATGTCATGAATGACATTTTACACTATGCCTATAGACACTTTAAAGAATATTTTCTTTCTCATCTAGGTAGCTGGTATGAGTGGACTTGCCTGAGTGAGAAACTGTAATTTTAAAAATGCTGATCAAGCTAGGAAAATCAGTCTATAACAGGCATAATAACAAAGACAAGCCACAATAATGCTTGAGCCAGAAAATACATGATACTGTTCATCCTTGTCAGATTTTATATTGTATATTTCTCATGAACTTGGGTATACAAGAGGGCAAATTTTAATCTGTTCAGAGGATTATGATGAATGCACATTAAATAACTTCTGAAAAGGTTAAAGGAACACACCATCACATATAAGATATGATAATAATTCAACTATGAAGTTATGAAAGACTTGGGTGCAAACACATGAAATGTTATGCAAATGGTCATTTTTAATATCTCTTTAACTCTATTTCTGGCTGTTGATATAAATTCTCTGCCATTTCAAGACAAATGCCAAGGTGAAGCTAATCCCAATTCAAGACTTGTTCAATGCTCACAATACAATGCAGTTCTGGAAACTAGCAAAATATTAAATGCCATTGCTTTATGGAAAAAGGGATCAACATCTGAAAAAACATAATCATTCTGAATAATGTGACATGACTGACAGCTATATTCCCAGTCATTTCCTTGAGAAGAATGTTGAGGACATTTACACTTTATATAAAATGTATCTTTGCTTATCAAATAAACCTCATGCTATAATAGAAACTTTTGCAGAAACTTAATTCACCTTTGGATTAAAGCACAAGGAGCAATTGTCAAACTTTAATTTCTTTTGTGGATCAAAATTCTTCAGAGGGTTTCTTAAACGCTTTTTAAGTTGTTTCTTAGACAATCCATTCTCCCATATTTTGTCCAAACACTCTGCTTTCTGTTGATTCAACTGATCTCGCACTTCTCGCTTCTCTGGGTCCGAGTTTGCACCTGGGCTTTATAAAAACAAATTTTTTATGTATTTAGTTTAAAAAGAATGACAATTCATTTTGTTAGAAAAATATTATACTATAAAAGAATTATGATACATTTTTTATGAGCTCAAAACAAAATTACGGTGTACTTTTTGTGAGCACAAACAAAATTATGGTGCATGCTGTGAGAAAAAAAATTATGATGCAATTTTTGTGTGCATGCTAACAATTGAATTATGACACATTTTACTACAAAAGAGTTATGATATTATATTGCAAAATTATCAAAATTTTTATTGAAAAGACTACTGGGATTAGTTTAAGTCTTAAAATGGAAGAAAAATTTGGGGTTGATAATTTGAAGGGAAAAAATCCTAATAATGCTTTGTCCTTTGTCCAAATAACTTGTATTACAAATATATTTATGTATCTATTAAAAGTTATCAAAACTAGGATTTTCTCCACTGAGTTAGAGACTGTCAATTTTGTGTATCCATTTAAAATTTACTTCTGACTTCCCACAGCTGTGTAGAAAAAAAAATGTTTTATAAGTAGAATTACCCTTTATTTACTAAAGTTTATTTTGACTGAAGAAAAATACTCCAAAATTCTTTACAAAGAGGTCATCAAAGCTATTGATTATTTCAACCAGCAAGATTGAGTTTGCAAATGATCTGGATGGAACCATGATTTCAAAATGTACATTAAAATTAATGGCCAAACATTTGCATTTTTTAGTTACTTTTGACTTTGGTAATAAATTTTCTTAACACAGTTTGCTTTTAAAAAATAAATTTATTTTACCAGGAAAAAATAATAAATCAAAGAAGACTCACTGCATATACTAAAAAATCTCTGAAATGAAAATAAAATTTATCTTAACTAAACTGTGTATTCTCATGAGATTTCCTATACTTTGTCAGCCAAATGATAAGCCTGGTATATGTTATCTATAAATCTTACTTTGTTGTACTAGATTGTTAAACATGGTCTACTCTGGTATGCAATTCATTTGCATGTTTTGAAACTAGAGAATCGATACCAACATCTGTAAAGCTTTATTTTATAAGGTTCATTATAATCATAGTCAAATATTTTTTCATTTATTTTTCATCTTTGACAGTTGAAAATGGATGATTTTTATTTTGAAAAATGTGAAATTTATTGTGCTAACCATAGAGGACAATTCAGTAAAGATTTTTTTTGACAAACATTGTGAGGTAGTCATTAATCTTGTTTTCTCACAAAACATCTAAACTGAAGTCATTTTAAAATGTCTTTATCAGTAAGTTTTTAAAAGAATATTGGTAATCTCTACTTGTATATGTTTACGGTCAATTGTTTTACAAAAATATGTTTTTAATATTTACATTTAAATCATAAAAATAAGTTTCTTTCTGCCAGTAACATTCAGGACAATCTTTCCCCAGCTTGTATTAATGTTTAGTTTTGTTTTGTTTTTTTTTTGCAAAATAATTGCTAAATAATATAATATTTTATGTGATTTTTAATCAATTCAAACAGTAAAAACCCAAATTAAAAGGCATGAATTATATTCAAATATATATATGTACACAGTGATTATGACTTCAAAATTTACTTACATTTTACCTGAATAAAGTCATAAAAATAGTAAATGGGGATCAGGAATTATAGCTGTAAAGTGGAGGGAGTTTTTAATATACATATAAAGTGTACAGAAACATGTTTGCTGTTAGAAACATAGTCCTAAAATAAGGAAGTTGTTAAACTGGGGTGAAGGAGGTTGCATTGGAGGTTGTTAATAAACACATACCCAGGCCTAACATAAGGTTAAGAGGTCTAGCTTGGTAAAGAAGGTTAATAAACAAATACCCAGGCCTAACACATGACTAACAAATCCAGTTTGTGAAAGAAAGGTTAATAAACACATACCCAGGCCTAACATCCATATGTTAGCTAAAGCTAGCAAATCCAGTATGGGAAAGGAAGGTTAATAAGCAAATACTCAGGCCAATATAGAGCTAACAAATCCAGTATGAGAAAGAAAGGTTAATAAACACATACCCAGGCCTAACATATGGCTGACAAATCCAGTATGGGAAAGGAAGGTGTGATTTGGTGGAAAACAGCTCTGGGTTCTGATCAAACAGCTGCATGTCACTCTGCACACAAGCATGAATTTAAATTGTATATGTGCATTAAATAAAAAACTGGTGTGCAGAAAGGCTTACATTGCTCCTATCATTAACCCATCTGCAGGAGGAAGTTGTAGTATATTACTGGTGTTAAATAATATAACCCTCGAATCGATAGTGGAATTTTCTAATAGAAAAATGCCTGTTACATCCAAAATAATATACGACTAGCTGCTAAAAGGTGGAGCAACTGAAAGTCGTGTTCTTTAGATGAAAATAAAACTGAATGGTTGTTTGCAAAGTGATGTTAGTATATATACTACTATGTATATAGAGAACATATATACTGTGCATAATTTGAAGCAAATAATACCAACAGTTTAAAAAATATTCACAATAAATATCTGTATAAAAATCAGGCCACAAAAAGCGGACATCTGTGCCCCCAGGCATGTGATTGCTCTTGCCATGTCATGACTTTAATCCCAGTCACTTCAACAGTCACCTGCTCTTTAGGACATATAATTAACTTTGTGCTGGAAGTGTCAGGATGTTTGAAAAATATCGAATTGTAGTGTAATCAGATAGTAAAGTTCACTCAGTCGAACATCAGTATTGGTGTAATGGACTATTGGAATTTTACAAAAAGTCCTTCGTTTCGAAAACGAATTTGCACCTGAAATAGGTATTGATTTAGTTCTGTTCCTTCTAGCCTTAACAAATACTCAAACATTAAAAAAAAAAATAGTAAAAGCTTTTAATGTACAAAAAGTGCATATGAATTCCTCTGGCAAATTTGGTGTCATTTCTGATGTATGACACATTTGCAAATATATCGGAATTTTAGAAAAAAGAAATATGATTTCTACTTTTGTACCACTTCCGACAAGACACATGACAGACTGCACATGGTGGTCAGACTCAATTTGGGGAAATTTGGATGAAATACGTGTTGAAAGGTCTGGTAAATCTTTTTCATGACCTGACATCCGACAAAACACATCAGGATGTACCATGTAACATCATTAAGTAGTCAGGACAAGAGTCTATGGGCAAGGTTGCTGAAAATGATGAGATATTAGAAATGGTTGGTGTTATATTTATGAAGCCCTACAAAAAATTGTAGGTTACACTTTGTGTGAACAAATATACTTCTACTAACACATGCATGTACTATACCTTGGATTAAGCTGGACAGATTTTTTTGTTGGTTGTTTTTTTTTTTGATTGGCCATTTCATGCTAATTTAACTATTTTTTTTTCTTTGTTATAAAAAGCATGAACATATTTTGCATGGCAGATGAATATTTTGCTTGAACTTACATCTACACTTGATTTTGATAATGACTGTATATAGTTACACTACAACCACCCTCCATTTCACTTATCTCATCAAAGCTGAATGTTAGTGTAAACCTATATCTACTTCTAGCCCTGAAAATTCTTATTTATTGGTTAATATAGTCCTTTAAATGAAAAAATACACACAAAAAACTTAAAATAATTTAATTAACTTACCAACTAACGTCTTCAAACAGAAATGGTGCACAAGATTGTATAAGAGAAACTGGTTCAACTTTGCTGCGTGAAAAGCTAAGCTCCTTGATAGAATCTGACATTGTTGTTGACAGTCACCAGCGATTTCAGTCACTTACCACAGTTCTTTCAACGCAATTCTTTATGCAATTCTTTTTTTTTTTTTGGTCTCAAACAAACTATACAGATTTATAGATGAAGAATGTTCCTATTTTCTGGTAGCTTTTACGTTTGCTATCTTATCTGAATCACCATGAACCTAATTTAAGTTTATGTTTATCTTGAATTTACAGTGCATTATTTAGTACGGAAATGAACCTTGTTCTCTCCCCTTCATGACAACAGTTATTATTTTTAGATTAATATACTGCATGCATATTGAAAAATCGAGAAAGAGTGCAGGTGTTAAACATTACCGCTGGCCACAAATAATTGTGGCTTGGTCAAAAGTCGCTCGTTTGATAACTTCTGAATAACTTCTTATTACTTTTTCACAATTATTTATTAAAACAAAAAAACACAGAAAGACAGTACAGAGAACAAATATTTTGTTTCAATGCTTTTATTGTGTAAAGCTTCAATAAACAGAGGGAACATGAGTGTTGAAAATGTAGAAAATTTGACTAAACAAGGTCACAATCAGCCAATCAGCACATGTTTGGAGTACCTAATAATGTGAGGAAAAATATGTATCCCCACATTTCCATTATTATTTATATAATTTTGTTAAAAGTCAAGGACTTTCTTACTCTGCATTTTTCTTTCAGCTTACTTGTTGCCTCCTTAAATTTATCAAGTGTTCTAGCCGATGCAACCAAATCTCGAATATCTGTGTGAACATGTAATCTGCACAAATAAGGAATAAATCTAAACCAAGTGGTGAATAAAAAATCAGTCAAAACATCATTTATTGATTGTAAATTTATTTGTAAATGACTGAAATTTTCCACGACTTTCCAGATTTTTTCCTACAATATTGATTCTAAAAAAAGTAACAAGTCTGGAGACTATACATCTCAGCATTTAATGATCTGTAATGATTCAGTTATAAAAGTATAAACAACAGTAAAAAACTTTTTTTAAGAGGTAATGTAAAAAAAATATGGTAAAAATGAAGGCCTATCAGTATTAACATATTATTATACAATATAAGACTGGAAGTAGGCAGGTCAATAATAATTTGCTTTTTGTTCATTATTCCTTTATATGAAAGGCTTCATCAACGTTATACTATCTTAGCAGTTCAATGCCCTTTCCCCTATCATCAACTTTATACTCTCATAGCATTTCATTGCCCTTTCCCTGTCATCAACATTATACTATTCTTAACAGTTCATTGCCCTTTCTGTCATCAACTTTATACTATCATAGCAATTCATTGCCCTTTCGCTGTCATCAGCATTATAGTACTCATAGCAATTTATTCAATTTATTTACAATGAGGACATTTTCTATAATAGATATTCTGTTAAAAATAAAACCATACATATTGGAAGAGTTTAAAACAGGTGGCAAAAGATGACTAAAGATATTTATAATAACAAAAGACTCACGCATAGTGGAAGAGTTTAAACAGATGACCACGGATGTAGGAATTTTGACATGGATACTTCTCTACCATTTCTAGATATTCATCTGCCATTTCCCAGACAGGTGGGGACAGGCCATGAAAGATTGCTGGATTGTGCAAATTGCCCTCTGTTATAATGAATGGGTTAACAAGCACTAAATGATCAGACTGCTAAGTATCCCACTACCTTATTTATCACTAAAATAAACTTTATCTAATTTATTCTTCTGATAATTAGACAATTTATAATCAACAATTCATTTTTATCAAATTTTCAGTTTCTACAACTCATCATTCATGTACACAGGCATGAACACATCCACAGTAGTTATATTAAAATTCCCCAAATTCCAATAACCAATAACAACAGCAATTTCCCTGCATACAGACACAAGTACACATACAAACACACTTACATATCTTATAATATTGTATTTTTATTATTTTTCCACATGTGACCTCTTTATCTGTTAAACAATAAAATGCCTTTTAAAAAAATCTCCATCAAATCAATATGATTACTATACCTGCTGTCATAACACCCTGTGCACCAGTTTCCTTCAAGCACCGATACACATCATCTAAGTACTGAATATTTCCATTGGCAAAAACTGGAATTTTCACAGCTTCCCTACATGAATGAAGCAGTTCAATATTATACTCCTACATTTAAATGTAAAGTAAAAAGTTAGAATAAAGTAAGAAGTAATAAAGTAAAAATATAGATGGCCGAAAAGCTTTTAATTGTTTACAACAAAATAAAGCTCCAAGTACAATACTAAATAAACATATTGTATTATATGCAGATCAAAATAAACATACAGTAGTATATGAACCAAAATAACACAAAGTATCACACAAATCAAAATAAGCATTCAATAATACATTAATCAAAATAAACATATATTAACATTAGAATGAAATAAACATACAGTAAGACACAAATCAAAATAAACATATATTAACATTAGAATGAAATAAACATACTGTAAGACAAAAATCAAAATAAACATATATTAACATGAGAATGAAATAAACATACAGTAAGACACAAATCAAAATAAACATATATTAACATGAGAATGAAATAAACATACAGTAAGACACAAAACAAAATAAACATATATTAACATGAGAATGAAATAGACATACAGTAAGACACAAAACAAAATAAACATATATAAACATGAGAATGAAATAGACATACAGTAAGACACAAATCAAAATAAACATATATTAACATGAGAATGAAATAAACATAAAGACACAAATCAAAATAAGCACACAGTATCGTAAGCATACAGTAAACACAAATTCAAATAAACATACAGTAACTTGCAAATACAAATACACATATAGTGGGGAAAAAAAGACAACCATTTTTTATATACAGTCTATAAATTCTACATAAACTTCCTGTAAGGGCAAATAATTTTTAAATTATTATTTCCAACAGCTGCAGTAAGGAAAACAAAATCTTGAAATTAATGAATCATATCGTGTTCTTGTGTGGGAGTAGGGAAAGAAAGCCTGAAAGCATATTTATGAAAATTGACACTAATTGACAAAAAAAGTTTCTAGAATAACTGTTAACCCGTTCGCCGGCGGCCATGTTTTGACGCTTAACGATAACTGAATGGGTCAGTGTGCTAAAAAATTTAAAGCGACTGTAATTATCAATGGATTTTAAAAATTTAAATTACTACCTATTATAGACATACTAAGGAATCTTAAAAGTATTTTTTAAATTTTTTTCGAATTCAAAAACAAAGAAATAATACAAAGATTTCTTATCTTTTTGTTGAACTTGGGAACATTTTCACCGTTTTTTTTTTTTTACTAGTCTACTAAATAATTAAAAGCAAGCATAATTCGTACAATTCTAAAATGATTTTCAAAATAAATATTATGGGGGACATTTTAAAAATATTTATTTAATTTTTTAACGTTTGCTTATTATTATTTTAAATTCAAAAATAAATAAATAAATAAAAAGTTTTCTTACCTTTTTCTTGTGTTGACCTTCGTCAATTTGTTAGATGTTTCCTTGAATAAAATCCGAAAGAAAACGATTTTTGTTGATTGCCATTTGAATATATGGTATAAATAATAATTTATCTTGTGTAAATAAATATTATTCTGGGGAAATTGGTTGATTTTGAACAAAACGAAAGAGGCATATGAAAACCACGAGGGTTCGGTTTGAGACTGATCGGTTTTTTTTTTTTTATTATCAAATGGTCACATCCAAAAATTCAGTAGGCCTGTCGAATTTCATCTACAATATGTTAAATTAATTTACACAATAAAGTTCTTTAGGTAGGATCAGGCAATCAACTAAAAATCGTGTTTGAAACGTGCAATGTATAATTCCAAACCGGTTCAAAATGGCGGCTCAGCTTCTTTACAAGCGAGGGGTGACTCGGGATTTTTGAACTTTGTAATGGAAAATACCTTTCTAAAATTAGTTAGCCAATGATAAAATTAGAGCAGATTGGCTGCTGAACACAAACATATCTTTCTCCTTGACCTTGATTGGTATTTTTTTTTAAAGTGGTCATCGATAAAAATAGTATCATAACGACGTCATAACGACGACCACGAGGGTTCGGTTTGAGAGCGATCGGTTTTTATTTTTTATTATCAAATGGTCACATCCAAAAATTCAGTAGGCCTGTCGAATTTCATCTACAATATCTTAAATTTATTTACACAATTAAGTTCGTTAGGTAGGATCAAGCAAACAACTGAAAATGGTCCTTGAAACGAGCCATGTGTAGTACAAACTTAGGTTCAAAATGGCGGCTCAGCTTCGATAAACGTGAGGTGACTGGGGATTTCCGAACTTTGTAATGGAAAAAACCTTTCTAAAAATAGTTAACCAATGATAAAATTAGAGCAGATTGGCTGCTGAACCCAAACATATCGTCTGCTTGACTTGATTGTTATTTTTTTTAAGTGGCTATCGATTTAAAAAAGTGTGCGCATGCGCGAACATAATTCGGTAGCGGGCCAGCGAACGGGTTAACTAGCATTAACTCACCGAACTGCCTTAATTGCATTCCAATCTGCAAGACCTGTGTTGACACCTTTTTGATCAATAGTTCGCCCATGAACAGTCAAAAGCTAAATATAAAAACATATAAAGTGCAGAATCATTGAACAAAATTGAAATATGAAACCATGATTCATATGTAAGATAGAAGTAACGTTAATGACAAGCAGTCATGACAGCTAATTTTGTATCTATTTTTTTTTTTAAACAAATGGAAACTGCACATTTGGAGTTCTAATTCTTTACTGCTTCATCATATCAATATTGTTTTTACACTAATATGTCACTATAGCATATCATTAAGCTAAATCAACTATAAAACTGCAGATATATTAACTTCACTGATGTGGAAATAAATGAGATAAACTTAAAGTTTATTGGCACTGGATGCTCTAACAAACTGTTTAAGTTAAATATAGGAAAGAAGTAACAGAAATTACAGTGTTTAACTATACACAAATATATATATATATTCTTTGAAATTTGTATTCAAAACTATTTTCATTCTAAACAGTTCATAAGAGTATGATTTAATAAAAATAGACAGCATTAAAACATTTTAGACAAGTCAAATCATTTAACCAATACTAAAATTGATTAAATAATTATAATTAAATTTCTCTGTCACACATACCTGACACCCAGCAGCCTCCAGCATTTTTGCATACATTACAGTCTTTTCAATGGAAGGAAATATGCGAATTTTGCAAGTTACTGGTACCTTCAGGTTTTCATAACAAACTTTCACTGATAAAAAGGAAAGAAGTTTCAATTTATATATTTTCAGCATTCAACTAAGTGTACCATAAACAACAACAAACTTTCACTGATAAAAAGAAAAAAGTTTCAATTTATATATTTTCAGCATTCAACTAAGTGTACCATAAACAACAACAATAAAATAGGAAAACAATTACTTAACATTAATAAATATATAATAACAAAACACTAACAGACATGTATGAACAATAAAAAGTTATGTAACTACATATGGAGTCATTATAAATGACAAAGGTTGTGAGGGACGATGAAATACTGGAAGACCTACACAGATTATGCAAGTTATGCTTAGAGGTTCCAAACACAAAATGTACTGATACATTTAGTTTATATGTTATAAACAGAATTTATTCTAAATTCTCCACCCCATGTAAATATTTTTTTCTCACATACCAACCAACATATTAACCAACCACAACATTAGCCAGTTGTTTTACCCAGTATTGAGTAATATGTCTAAACTAAAAGTCCATTCTTAGTTAAAACACCTTAGATTTGAGAGAGAAAAAAAGTAAGAAACTACTTT
This sequence comes from Sinotaia quadrata, assembly GCA_028829895.1. Classification (NCBI taxonomy): domain Eukaryota; kingdom Metazoa; phylum Mollusca; class Gastropoda; order Architaenioglossa; family Viviparidae; genus Sinotaia; species Sinotaia quadrata. The sequence continues at coordinate 21,841,319 of CM054182.1, forward strand.
TAAAACTGTACAGCAAATGACAAACAATAGTTTTCAAAAAGAGAAATGGAGGAAAGGGAATTGGTGTAAGGCTGTATTTGAGGAAGTATCTGCAGTTATTTATCATTTGAAACTTTCAGCTTTAATTATCTTCTGTCTGGTGGATGTGTCCAAGACCAAGTTGATGACTTACGAAAGATTCCTGCTAGTGTATTTGGTTTGAATGATAGAAAAATATTTTATAATTTTATCAAATAGATATACCAAAATAATACAGCCAATGATATATTTAATATTTTATATTATATTTAAAATATCCACATAAGGATTTCACAAAAGACTGTATAATTCTTTCAAACTATACTAACCAATCCTGCAAGTGTCAATATCAGTGCTATCATTTTGATGAAATTTTGAGATTAATTTGTAAAATAAGCACTTTTTAGTATGTTCACTGTTTTTATTGTCATTTTAGTATAAATAATAGTTTTCTATGGGAGTGGAAAAATGTGTAATAAAATTCATTAGAATGCATTGATAAATAAACACTGATAAACGAGATTAAAACCATTCACATATGCATAATAGTAATACATTCAGATTGTAATAATAATTTTTATATTAAATAATTATTTAAAGTAATAGAAAAACAACATTAAATGTCAGACTAAAGTTATATATTTACAGTGACTTTTATAAGGTCCTGAATATTAAACAACATTAAACGTCAGGCTAAAGTTACATATTTACAGTGACTTTTATAAGGTTCTGAATATTTTAAGACAATTATAACACTTGATATTAGTAATAATATAGTAACTATCAAATATATAGCATTTGTTAATTTTTTTTTATCAAATATAAAATTTCTCCAAAGAGGAAAACAAAAAATATTTCACTAAATACCTAAATTATTTAATGCGCATGAGCGTTATTTAAAGATTAATGCTATAAAATATGAAACACATTAATTCTACAGAAATACTTCAATGCTATAGAAAAAAGATATCTTCAACTTGCAAATATCGATGAATAATTTATAATAAAATTGAATTGAATATTTTTCTGACCCATCTCTGCAAGAAGTTCCCATTCATCTTGCAAAAAGGCACCATAATGACCACGGCGAGCAATGCTTTGGGGACAGCCAAGGTTCAAATCCACTGCGTCACACATATCTTCCGCTAATTTGCCTGCTGCAAGCAGTGTTTTGGGGTCATTGGCACAAAACTGTCAAACAGCCAATACCAAATACACAAATGTAAATAAACTAAATTTTCTATCCCAAATTAAACTTCTAACATAATTAAATATATATAATATATATTACAAATCCTGGATGCCAGACTACCTACAAATTTAATACTGGTGACAAGATTTTTCCAAAATCTGTGGATTTGATTTTACTGCACAATGTCAAAGATGTGGAGATAACTATATCGCTCTATAATGTCACCATTTACATCACATTTGGAACAAGAGCATTTGAAGAAAAATATTTTCTCTTTATTTATATGGGTTATCTCTGAAGAGAATTTTTTTAATTTTAAATTCACTACTTTAAAGATGCTTTCAATCAAAAACACAAATTTCACCTTAAGTTGTATGTCCAATATTTATTTTTAAAAAGTGATTCTATCATTTTTCTACAGCTCAGTATACACTCTAACTTAGCTAATTATATGGCTATCCATCTGACCAGTTTAGGGAAGCTTCTAGATTTCACAAGTGAGACTAACTTCCAAAATTTTACTAAACAGTAGATAAAATGAAAAATGGAAAAACAAGCTTTTCACACATCCAGGTCAGATGATTTTTCAAATCATTATAAAATAAACACACAATCTTACAAAATATTTACAGAAAAAGAACAAATCAGTTGATTTAGTTTTCCGTTCATGAAGTTATGTATGAAATTATATAAAGTCAAAATTTTTATCATCCTTAATTATTTATAATTATCATTATTAACAACTTACCTGCACAATAAGAGGCTTGTCACCTTCACAAGACTGCAAAGATTCACGCCTATAATTGGCATCCCGAACAAAAACAGATGCATGCAGCATGGGTGTATAACAAAGCTGAGCACCATATCGGCGACTCAGCATGCGCCAAGCCAGTTCACTCTGATCAACCATCGGTGCCACAACAAGTTTTGCACAATGAAGCTTGGTTTTCCAGAACTCAAATCCACTGGATTTCGGCATAATGGCACTGGATTTTCAAATAGTGGAAATTTTAAATCGTCAAAGCATTTTCAATGTGTAAGAAAAGTGAAAATACAAAAACACAGTCATAGTTTGCAAACACCTATACACTCATTATATAAATTTATATATATATTTGACAATGATAAAGCATGCTAGCAGTAGCACAAAACTAACTGAGATTATATGAAAAATATGAAGATAAATTATTTACAAGGTCACACATGACCCTACTAAAATAGTAGGGTTTACTTAACTATCAGATGGAATACTGAGACGAAATCAAACTGTCAACCTAATATTTTTTTCCTGCAGGCCCCTATAACTATATAAATAACACTACTTCTCTTGTGATGTATTACTAGAGTACTACTACTACTAGGTAAGACCACTCAAATTTTGAAGTCTGGCCAAATAAGCTGATATTTACAGGTTATGTTATGTACCTCAAAGTAAGTTTGTATACAAAATTTTGGAGCTCTAGCTTTAATAGAAAAAAAGTTATGACAGTTCAAAGTTTGATGTAAATTGCAGAAAAACTCAGATTTCACGAAACCCCCTTTTGAAATGACCACAAAACAAAAACTATGAAACATACACAGTTCATCTTTGCTATGTCAACTCTCTGTAACACAATTATACTGCTGATTTTTTTTTAAGGATCACAGATGCATAGAAAATGAAATACAGTCCTCTCAAAATAGCATTTTGTTCAAAATTTCAAACGGCAAGTGGTCAAAAACAGAATGTCTCTTTTGGAGTCTTGTAAAACAAAAACTACTTCATATACATCATCCAGATTTGGTATACTTGCTCTTTGGAGTATAGACATTTCCAGGGTGAAGTTTTAGACAATCTTGTTTAATAGATTTAGAAATAATAAATATAACATATGAAAAATATAGCTTTTTGCAATACAATCGCACATAATGTTCACTTGTTGAAGAGAAAAATAGGTCAAACGAAACAGTTATTATTATAATACAGTGTTTCTAATTTCTATAACTGACAGCATGATCATTCTAACCTAAATAAAGTCATAAATTATATTTTGCATACTTATGTGCATGTATTTAGCAATAACGAATAAGTTGAATAATGCTCACCATATATCATAACATGAACTATCCATTTGTGTACCTATATCAGCCCTGTAAATCCTGTTCAGTCAATTTCTTTGCTTGTTAATGTTATGAACTGCATTGCCAATAACTAGTTAGTTGATTTATTTAATTTTAATGTCTTTTCACTTGTGGATTTAGACACATTCACACATATGCATAAATATACTTTGATACACCCATATTTGTGTACACATATGATAAACTTATGAACAGATGCTGCTTTGATTTTAATTCTATTATTAACAAAGTATTAAGAGCAGAACATTAATTTTAAAAACAGTTCAAAGCTAGCAAAACTGATACTCTTTTTAGTTTAATAAAATACTTTTACATTGTTACAATGTTAGTTCAATAGTTGTTACTATTTGCAGTTAGTGAGTTACTATTTGACAAAGTTGTATAATTCATTAATTGTCAATTATTTATTAACAATGTATTAAGAACAGCACAATTTTAAAAACAGTTCAAAGCTAGCAAAACTGATAGTGATACTCTTTTAGTTTAATAAAATACTTTTACATTGTTACAATGTTCAATAGTTGTTACTATTTGCAGTTTATTTTTTAGTTCCCTTCAACAGCAATTGTAATTATTAGTATCTTTATTTTTAATAGGTGTCTATTTGTTTCATAATATAAGACATTTACATTCTAAAAATATCTTGAAAATTGAAAGCTAAAAGTCTTTCATAGTTTTACTTATTATATATCTACTATATTAGTGTATACTGTATGACTGTAGTGTGTGTAGCATGTTACTCATCCTTGTCTTGATCTCAATTTTTACCATACATCGATTCACTCACTCACTGACACATACACTTATTTCTATATTAGTATATATCTTTACCTTGAACGGTCACTCAATGACAAATTCTCATTCATCATTTACTAGATTGTTTCTTAAAACCCGAATTATAATAAAATAATGAAAAGTACTGGTCAGCTACAGACAGTAACACAGAGACAAAAATCCGCCAGCATTAAAAGTTGTCGTTCTTTATTTTGGATTGGTGCTTTGTAAAATTAATTTAAAATATCGCCGATTAATTAAAATATTTTCTAAAAAAATAAGTCTCATCATGAATCATCATTTAATCATTTGCAGCCAGTATTTTTTGTATAGGACTGCTTTTAATATAAGCAGTTTGTCCTAACAAATCATCACCCTCTTGCAACCGTACTTTAAATGGCCGATGTTTAGCTAACCTCGTTAATGATCAAAATAAAACTTTCTAACAAATCGTAACTTAAAAATAATAAATAATCGTTTTACAGTTGCAATATTTAGATGAAATTTAATAGTTTTTGTTAAAATTTACGCAGAATGTTGTCTGGTTGAACCATTTTAATACACGTGTGGTCCAAGATGGCGATCTCTCGTCAACTTCGGCATGGGCGCGAATAAAACTATTAGGGTTACCCGCGTTCATTGCCATTCGCACTTCCCTTATAGAGACTTCCGGTTCATGTTATATACCATTTTAAAGGGCAAAAGATGACCTTTTCAACAGTATAAAGTAGGCGAACAGATGATAATGGGTTTCGAAGTTATAATGCGTCAAACATAACACATAATTTGGATTATCATTTTCTACAGTAAAAATTTTTAAAAATTAAATCAACCGATGCTTATGTTAAAGGTCATTATCTTAGCTTTCCATTGATATAAGATTTATTTTTATTGGTTGAATCGTAAAAGAGCGACAGCGCGTTAAGTGAGCATACCCAAAAACGATGTCGGCGGTAAGCCATTTTCAAATCTCGCCACGGGTACTTTAGTACGCTTTACCGACTGTGAGTTTATCGATCAAAACGTAATAAATATGTCATTCAAATGTACAAACAAAACTTATATTTAACGTTGGAAGATTCCTTTATTTGTTAAAACAATTTCCAACCATTTCTTTCTTTTAATTACTGAGATAGACAGTTTTGAAAAAGAGTGAATTCAGTCAAAAAGTGACGTTGTCTCCAGTCTCCATATAGCGAGTGGTCTTACCTACTACTACTAAGTAGTAGTAATGCTAACTAGAATAACTTAATAAACACTCATTTTACAAGGTGTTTAAATAAACTGCAGTATTACCTTATCAAGCAAATGCATTTGCTTCAAGAATTCATAAACTCAAAAAGAAACAGCATTAACTTAAAATGGAAAGGATCAAAATACTTAACCGCTTCAGTAGTTTTGAAACTTTACCTTTATCTTGGTGTAGGAAAAATGAAAACGTGCTCGCTACAAAATCGTCAAATCAAAAGACAGAACACATTAATCTGGAGATATTTTGTGGACAATATAATAAATATAAAATTGTCCATACTTGTATCTGTTATATTCAAAAGGAACTTATAAATAGATAAAGTTTAAAACTTTCGATTTATTGCACGAAATATGTTGCAACACATCTAAGCACAACGTCACAAGAGACGAAAGGTAAGGGAGCTAACTCAAAGGAACAAAGTTAGATAAATGATAATAAATTAATAATTAATAAGCAATATACATATGAAAAAATCTGTGTATGCACGGTCAACAAATGCTAAATATTTTTATTATTTTTATATCTGACCTTATCTAAGAATTGTACATTTAACTAAGGAGACTTCATTCAAAACAGTATTTATGTGTGAGTGAAAGTATATACAAACTAGGCCTATAGTACTCAAATATTTTGTTGTTGTTATAGATGTTTGTGAAAAAGGCAACTCTGGGCTTTGTTGTTGTATTTTGTGTACAGTTGAATTTAGTTTTGGGTGGAGTTTTCCACATTATTCGTGTATTCATTTCTTTTTCACAGGTGCTGGCAGTTGTTATCTTGTCAACCCTGACAAAATGTATGTTTGTGCTATGGCATGGCAAAACTCATTAAAAAATTCTCATGGATGAGTAATCATTCTTGTAGAAGATTGCAAGAAGCAGTTTTAAAATATGCGACATTTAATTGTTCCCGAAATTTATTTGGAGATTTCTTGGAGAACAGCAAACAACAACAGCCGAAATATAAGTTCGTGCACAGAGAAAATAGAAACGAAATACACGCACATGGAGAGGATAAAACTACAAATCGCCTCAAACCTGTAAGACTACCACACACACACACACACACACACAAAAACAACAACAAACAAGCCAAACCGAAATTAACAGCTACAACTTCATCACTAATAAATAATCATTGACGCTGACTGCAAACCCAGCTGAAGAGGAGTTGGACAGGAACAGCAGAGGAATTGGACACATTTTGGAACAGTTTCTCAACAGCTCTTATACTGTCACCGATACCCCCCTCCACAGTCTGAGCCAGGCATAACACTAGAAATTCAGCCAACAAGTAAGCAGAGAGAAAAGAAAAGACGATGCCCACCACCACAAGTTCAAAAACAACAGCGTCAAGAACAGCAGACAAAACAACCACATCAGCAACGCCGAAGAGACCTACAAACGGAAAACATGAAGGAAAAACACTACCACCACCACCAACAATAACAACGACAGTACAGAGAACAGCAGTATCCTTTTTTTAACCATACAATTGCGGACATGATCCAACTTGCTTCATCATCTATACTGACCGCCAGCACTCATCCCAACAGACACCGAGGACAGGTATAACGACGATGATGACAACAACAACAGGGGGCCGACATCCTGGGCATGCGTACGCACTAAGTACAGATGGTGTGTAAAATACCCCCACCTACCCTCTCTCCTACAACAACCATGACATTGGCCCACGAAATACCGGTCAGACAGGAGCGCCACGGACAATGTGCCACCATTCTTTCTGTTTACCACCCTCCACTCTGTCTTTCAGCGTCTTCAACTCTGCCAACAGCAGCACACCTCATGCCAAGCAGCGTAATTGGCTGATGGCCAGAAGCTGCTATCATCCTAATTTCATCACCATCGAATTGAAATTATGTATTGTAGTATATAGTTTAAACTGAATTCTCAAAATATAACTATGCTTTGTGTTAGATCTCCATTTTACATATTTGTGTTTGCAAACCATAGAAATCAATATTTTATCATTGAAATTTAACTATTGCTGTTAATGTACTTCTGTACCCTATATTATGTATTTGTATGTAAATGTTATGATTGTAACTACAAATCAATGTTTTCAAAAGTTTGTTGCTTGCTTGTATTTAGTTGCTGTGTGTACCATCCTGAGTTTACTGGATCTAAAATATAACAATGGTGATACTTTACCAACATACTGACAAAATTTGTTGCATAATTACCACTATCGTACATGCACAAACAAAATGCATTGAATAGTCTTCTTTTAGACCTTTGCCAGAGTACAGCATATGAAAATATAAAATGAAAGCTACTCTGTACTAAATAATTATGTTAGTCTTGCATTAAGACATTTCATAAAATAACCATTTATATGAAACTTTTTTTTAAAAATTCCCAATATTTAAAATTTCTCTCTTCAATAGGAGAAATTAGTACACGTATTTCTGTTCGTTTTTTAATTATACTTTGATTTGTCTTAATAAAATAATACATTTTTGTTTGGATATAAAGTGTATTATATTTTTTAATGCCTTTGAATAAAGCAACTTTTTAAAAAAAGAATATTAATTTGGCTTGTATTTTAAACCACTATAAGCTTTATTATCTTTACAGCAAGATATTTGATAAAAAAAAAAAAAAGAAATCTAAGCCAAAGCATTTTTAAATGCTTCCTATCCGTATGGATTGTATGGTAATGACCATGAGAACAGAAAAATAATCCAAATCCACATCAGAGAGACAGATATTGGAGTGATTTAATATTTTCTAAACATCCTGACAAAGTCTGTGTAGAACTAATTTCTATAAGTATTGTTATTTTAAAAGTCAAATAACACATTTAAGTTATGGTTGATGTAAGAGGTTGCCATGTGACAAGTGTGGCTAACGTCATACTCTTGTTCAAAATATGATCAGCACTTTTGTCTTTATTTGACGCAGTTAAGGCAGAAAAAGTTTTGTTTATTCATGTGTCACACATAATAATGTCTCCTTGGTCATCAAGCTCGTTGGTGTGCATTGAAAATTTTGCAAAAACATGCTCTAGAATAATGCATGCACACACACACACACATATGCATGACAACATCCTTGTAGATTGCTACTTTGAAATTTGCTTTATGTAATCAGAACACCTCTAAATATTGATTTGCCCTGTTTGCACAACTGACCTAGATTCATCCTCATGTGGGCTTTATTTGACTAATCTTTCAGAGGGTACTGAATTGTAACATTGGGGGGGGGGTGGGGGAGGTTAGTGGTGGTTGTGATTTTATTTTTTTTTTTTTTTTTTTGAGGAAAAAGGGGAAATCATTTTTAATTTTGACCACAAAAGATATCTTGACAAAAGCTCAATGATCAATATTCAAAACAAGTGCTTATGAAATTGTGAAATCACTTTATTAAAACAAACTATGCAAGCATATCCACATCAAACATTCAATTATATTTAAATAGTAGAGTTATGAAGATTCTCTCTCTCTCAAACACACATATTACGTAAGTACTATCATCACATTTCAAAATAAAAACATTTTTCTGCAATTCATTATTATTTGTTTACATTAGATGTCATTAGTTGGTTATTTAACACTAAGCATAACAGATAGCAATCTGAAACTTGTCCATTTCTTAAATGTTTCTTCCAACAAAATAAAACAAGCCTGTCAAGGTTATACACTGTTTCATTAGAAAAAAGAACATCTGTTTTACAACAGGGATCTTGAAAAGTGTGGATCACAATTAAACTTGGTCAGATTTGACCTGTGTCCAAAATCTTTAAAACATCTCTGATGCAGAGAGAAAATATTGTTGCATGAAAATACTATTGTATTGCATGGCTTTAGTTATCCAGAGAGCTAGCAGCTAACATCATGTGTCATGTCTATACTTCCAATACTAATAACTTTAACCGGTCAACTTTGTGTTTCTGGAATATGAAAGTCTGGCGTCTCAAACAGAAGTGGACGGGTTATTTTAGTAGGTGGATTATCAGCTGTAGGCTAAGTCAAGGAGAGTACAGCAAGTAATTCAAGTGATACACATTAACAGTAACTAAAAAGTGCATATGGAATTGAAAATGAATGTAAATTCAAGTAAAACTGAGGTAACATTGAAACTAAAAAGTGCATATGGAATTGAAAATGAATGTAAATTCAAGTAAAAAACTGAGGTAATATTAACTGTAACTAAACTTTATATGTGGGACTGAAAATGATTGTAAAATAAATCAAAAACTAATATTATATTAACTAATTAAATGTAATTAAATCTACTCACTCAGTTTTTACATTCAGGGATAAATTTCAAAAGGACCCATCACCCAAATACTATGTATAGTGTACATCTCAGTGGCTTTCCTGTATGCGTATATATATATATATATATATATATATATATATATATCAGTGATAAACAAAATGAGTACCACCCCATTATACATTCAAAATTCAAGAGAACAGATTACATGTAATTAAATAGTCTCTTTTAGTTAAACTGATTTTCCATCATAAGAATATAACAGTTTGTTACTGCTTAAAAATTCCAGTGGTTCACATCAAGTTTGAACCACAATGTAGATTATTTGTAAGTTAATTTTACTCAACTAATTCTCCATTTTATACAGGGTTAGTATTTTTTCTTCATAACATCATATGAATGTCACATAATTTACAAACTGAAAAACCATCTTAAATTCTGAATTAGCCATCCTTAAATGTAGTGTACAACCTTAAAGCAGACCACTTTAATTTGAAAGTGTAACTCGATCTCTCTGCCCTGTCTGATGAGAACAGCTAGTATCTTGTGCTGTCCAGCATCTAGGTCACAGAGTTCTCCTTTCTCAACTATAAAGCAGGCTCAGAAAGGCTGTGAGTGACAATTCTAAGAAAGCTAAAATAAGTGACCATTTTCAATAACCCCTTTAGAAAATATGTGTACGTATTTATATATGGTGAGACTGCTTTAAATAATAATTGCTTTAGAGAGTATGTGTACATATTCGGATTGTTTCAATAAAAGATCTACTTTATAAAGTCTGTGTACACATTGTCATATACGCTCATATAAGTTTATAAGAGAAAATTAATTGTGCAGTAATTATGAATTTGATTATGTAATAAGTACATCATCAGTTTAGTAGTTTTCTCACTTTTTTTAACTCCTTACATAGTACACACATGTTAAATAAATACATGCTTTTATAAATGTTTTATCTGTAACTTTCCCAATGTTACTGTAATAAAAGGATATTTGTATAACAGCTTGAAGATGCCTGTTCCGATACTCATAGGGATGCCCATGATGATGCACTCACTGACCCCTGTCACAGAACAAGTTAAATTATTGCCAGCACAGGTATATGAACAAGTTAAAATTGTTACCACTGCCAGTACAGATAGCATGAACAAGTTAAAGTAGCATGCATAATAATTTTCAAACAGTTATAAATGTCAGATGTTTTGAAAAAGAGTATTTTAATACTTTAATACATGCCTCCAAGGCATCTTATAATGTACTAGAAAGAAACACATCATTTGACAGGATTAATTGCTAAATGTGTTACTATCTTAATTTTTGATGTGTTAGATTTAATTAAATCCCATTCATGTACTTACATGGAAAATATTTCTATGTAAACCACAAAGTTAATTCATTGTTTTCTCTGATCACATCCATTTCAAGACCCTTAATAAGGCGATGTTATATTCCAATCTTGAATGGACTGCACACTAAACATATCTGGAAATGTCAAATGGGGTAAACATGGCTGAACAATGATGTAAGTGCAAGTTGGCTTCCGACCAAGTTAATGTGCATATCAGCTTCAGAACCAGAGGACAACCTAGCACTTTATACAATGGGGTACTTTAAGGAGAAACAAGAACAATGACCTCAATTTTGAGAAGGCAATTCTCCTCCTGTGCAATTATACTGTTCTTATTTGTTGGAAAATATAAGTTGCAAAAAACATTAATCATGCTTACATATAACATCATTATTATTTATTGCTCTTTATTTTATTTTTTAAATTGTCAGTAATATATGTTAAGTTTCAAATAAATACCTCAAAAATGTTAATTTCTATATTTCATTTTGCAAATAATTTAACTTACTAACCATTGATTGTATCTCTTTGACCATAGTATGCAGCTTCAAACAAGTGATCTGCCGTCTTCTCGAACTGTAAAAAGAAAAGAAAACTGTTTTATGATAAAGATCTCTGCAAAAAGTGTTGCAAATATATTTCGATATATAGATGAAAAACTGCATAATAAAGTATAACCAACAAATTTTAATTAAAATCTTACTGAGGCCAGCATAAGAACACTTTCTTTCATCTTGGCAAGCCCAAATCTTGTGATGCCAAGCACCTCTCCCTGAAAAGATAAATAAATCTGAATAAGTCAGTCAGAAACTGACCTAGCAGTAATGTGCAAATATGATGAAAAAAGAGACTAGTGCTACTCCCTACATTTTTAGCATCTCTATAATTTATCTACAATGATGATGTACAGGTTTGACTTCAATTTTGGGGGTACATGTTCTTGCCAATCATTTATCAATTTATAAAAAATGCTTTAATTTTGCACCAGGTGGCAATTTACTTTTCTTGATATATGAAGTTACTTATGGTTATCAGAACCCTTATTAAAGGCTGTTATATTTCTGATACAGTAATTACAGTAAGGTCTCGAGTCATTGTGGTTTCAACTTATGGCAATCACTGGTACAAATAAGCTGATAAGACTAATTCATTTTTACTTTTTCAATTTCAAATTTAATTTCAATTACAAGTACATGTAATTGTAGTAATATCTATTTGTTACCACTTATGAATATACTTTCAAACTGTCTCAAGAGATGATTTTATTTACTTTCCCACTGAAGAGTTATTTAAGATTTGTAAAACTTTTTTATCTTTTTTTTTCTTTTAAAGCTAACACAGACCATATGAAGACACAGTATATTTTAATTAAAGTCTCTTCATTTAGCCAGCTACTACTCATCACGGCGACTGCTACAGGAGGCTACCACCACCACCCTCCTGTACCTGCCTCCCAACCACTACAGGCATGAAGACCAATACCACCTCCAAGCAGCCACCCCAACCCTCTCCAGAAACAAGTGAGGAGAGGAAGACCCTCCAGAGGACCACCAAAGCTGAAAATATCCCAGATAAAAGGCTTCCTGCATCCTCTGGAGGAAAGTCAGCGAAAAAAAAAAAAAATTCATTTATGTTGTAAAAAATCAAATTAAAAAAATCCACTAAAACCCAGTAGTATTTCATACCTTGAAGGTCATAAGGTCAGCCAATAGCATAGTGTGTCGAATGTCAATGCTCATTCCATGGTTTGTCATAGTGTAGTTGATCTCTTCCATGATGGTTTTACGTGCTGCCTCAATGCCGAGTGTGCGGAACACTTCATATGTGTTATTGGATGTTGCACAAGATCCTTTCACACCTTAAAAGGAATAAGACAAACATATTCACCAAAACATACTCAAATAATAAGCATGAAATGTTTTAACAAAACTCCTTTACATTATGAACATTTTTTTTTTAATTTCAAAATAAATATTTGGCAATAATCTTATTTATACCATATATGAGTCAGCCTTACCTGGGGTTGCCATGACTCCAAGCAAGTTATCTCCTTCTACAACCAGTTTGTGGGCATAACTATTCTTTTCATCCAGACATATTACTGCTCTTGTTATTGAGGGGATGCCCTGTTTTCAAAAATACATTAGTACAACCCTAGTAACAAAGTGAAAAAACAAACTGTTAAATTAAAATAAGTTGTACATTTTTTACAACCCCAAAATAATGTATTTGGTGAATATGAATACAGAATAGCATCTCCAAACAATGCAAAGAAAATTACATAAAAAATAATAAGTATTCAGCAACAAAAGTATAATGATAACTAGGCTATTTGCCCATCCTAGGACAGGTGTTTAAAGCAAGACTAAAATTTCAAAATGAAGGGAAAATTTATACTGCTTGGAGCCAAATCAATTCTCGGAATAAAGACAATGTCTCTATGGTTACATTCAAAAATTATTTCAACAGTGATCGAGCTGTTATGAAGCGTTCTAATTACCAAGAGTGTTCCATTGCAGAGTCCCTTTTATACATGTTTACACTGCAAAGCAACATGATTATAATGCCACTTTTTAATATTCTTCAAACCTGTGGAGGTATTCTAGATAGGACTTAGTTTTGAAGAAACTGTGGTGGATAATTGTGTTTAAAATTTAAGTTCTAAACTCTAAAATAATTATTTAGGTAGATTGATTTATTTCTAGGTCTTTAGGGTTGAGATAGAGATTTTCAATAAATGCAATACTTTACCTTGATAATTACATTGGACAGGTGTTTTTTGAGATTCTGAAGAACATAATATAATGTACTCTTAGCAGTTTCCACTCCTCTGACTGTTAAAATGTCTTTTCCAATGACATTTATGTCCTGCAAAACATGAAAGTAATGTAATAAAATGTATAAGAGCATAAATCAAAATGAACTGGGGAATAAACAGCTCCTGTATTAAAGACTAAAAACCAACAAAACCAATTTGGGAAATTAATTTCCTTAGTGCTTGCCAATGAACATAGCATTGTGTGGTTTCTGAGATAGGGTCACTTCAAAGTGACTGTTTGGCCTCTAAGATAGTCACTTTAAAGTGATTTCATGGCTTCTGAGGTAGAATCACTTCCAAGTGATATTGTGGCCTCTGAGGTAAAGTCACTTCCAAGTAATTTTGTGGCCTCTGAGGCAGTCACTTCCAAGTGATTTTGTGGCCCTGAGGTAAAGATACTTCTAAATGAATCTTTAAGCTTCCATCAAACTCTTTGCATCCAGAGAAATAGATTAAATTATGATAATTTTTAAAAGATATACCAAAGCTTACAAATCATTTCGTGTGGTTAAAAATATAAATGGCCTAGCAAGCGAAAGATCAAAACCTGAATAAATACAACAATACTTTCAAAACTGTTTCATGGTTGGTGGAAAATAGGCAATCACTTTATAAAAATAGACATTATTTTAAAAACTATTAACAAAGGAAAAAATGCTATATCTTTCATCAAAGATTTTATTGCATTGACAAAAGTTCATTACTACAGTTTCAAAATAGTGAGGAATTACTTACAGGAATCTTGATTCCCAGCTTGGAGGAAGCAATAGAATGGGTGATGCTATCTACAGACACCTCAAGCTTGATGAACAAACAACCAAAAGGAAAGAAAGGATAATTTATGTTTTTTTGTTGAATCTTTAGCATACAGGTTTCCAACATATGCTAATTTTGTAAATCTAGAACAAGACAATGCTTTGAGCCCATTTTATTTATTTATTATTCTTACAAATTAGTTTATTAACGTGTTTAATATATGTATATAATTTTGTTACCTGATGTAATATTTTTGCAAGGAGTAATATCTGTCTGTACTTCTGGTGAAAATTCGGTAACACAGGAATATGCTATAAAATACTGAAGACTCTAACTAGGGATGGTGCAATAAATAAATGTGCAGCATTCTAGCAATTTCAAGTATACTTTGTACTAAATCCTACTTTAGAATTTTCTTGATCAACAGTGACCTGTTCAGCTGTTGTACAATATTCTAGAAGTTTCGTTATTTCGTTTAATTACAATTCTGTAAATAAGTACTTTACTGCACCAAAGTGTATGACAAAAATAAGGCATTCAAACTGTCTATATTGTACCTGATTTTGCATGCATTATCAATCTACATGATTTAGGGTGTTTCAAGTACCAATGCATTCTAAATCACACTAAATATTTAACAGAATATGCTTATGATTAGCAGATTAATGAGTTCAAAATGACATTTTTTTTTTTGTTGCTGTTGCTTTTG
Source organism: Sinotaia quadrata (assembly GCA_028829895.1). Classification (NCBI taxonomy): domain Eukaryota; kingdom Metazoa; phylum Mollusca; class Gastropoda; order Architaenioglossa; family Viviparidae; genus Sinotaia; species Sinotaia quadrata. Next base: position 21,856,548 of record CM054182.1, read on the forward strand.
AAGAAATAAATGTAGATTATTTTTCATGGACTGTACCTACCATCTGTGACATTTCTATGACAGTGACTATTTAAAATGTCGTTTGGAAAAAGAAAAAGAAAAGAAAGAAGCATAACTCCAATGTAACTGATTCACTGAGAAAGGGAGGTAATTTTTGTAGCTGCTGGAACAACTGTAAATAGTTAATCCTTTTATCACTATATCCACCCTGTTCTTGGCAGAGTGCCAAAAAGAAGTGCGCTGCCAATAATTGCAAAAATTAGCAAGACTGTTGCTAACTTCAGGTTTTAATTGTTTTGAAGTGTTCCAAAATTCATGTTCATTCTCATTCTTTGATTCAAATTATCTGTTTGAGTTATAAAAGTAGTGGTCCATTTATCTCGACCTCAGTTAACTTGCCAACCCTATTATGTCGACGTTTTTGAAGTGGAACCACCAAATTCCCTTTTTGTCTTAGCATTTTCTCATTGGTTATGTCAATTCTTTTATGTCACCGAACCCTAATATCTCGAGCATAAAAGGGGGCCCAAATCACCACTTAACATCAGTTATCTCGATCCACGTGACTAATCGCCGGCTTTTAAAAATTTTAGTTATCGATGCTACTTTGCCATCTCGCTAACAATAAATGGCCATGGCTTGTTAACAACCTGAAGCTTGAACTTAAGGGCATTGTTTCCCCCATCAGGCGCGATCCTGCCAGGGGCAAAACACAACAAACCATTTTAGACTTAGTAACCATTAGCTTAGAAACCATAGTAACCACGTGTACGATACTTTTCAGAGATGTGTCAGAGCAAAATGAGTCGCAAATTTAATTTTGACCATGGTTAGCTTTTTGTAAAAACAAACTATACCCCGCAGGATTTTTGTGATTTTGTGAGTGACTTTGTGTTTGCAATGTTGGAGAATATAATGAAAGGTTTGTATTGTTGCCAAATGACTTACCTTTAGCAACCTAATGCGTTCCAGGTCAAGTTTGATGAGAATAAAGCAATCATCAGGCAGGTAAACTTCCTCAAAATACTCTGTTACCTGTTACATCAATAAATGGCTGTAAGTGAAATTAACTTTACTGTGCTAGCAATATTATTTTATTTCAGTGGGATACAAAAAGAATATTTCTGGGTATTACAGTTTGAAGAATATTTTGGAAAATGTGCACATTATAAAGACAATTAATTAACTTTACTGACATTAATTAACTTACTTTATTCACCTGAATGCTTTGATCATAGTTACAATAAGTCCAAATGTTGGATATATTTCATAATAGTAGTATATATAGCTTTAGCTAATATATTATTTTTAACTATAAAAAACATCAAATGAACTAGTGTTGATTTAATAATATAATTTATAAAAACCTCTCCCAGAGTAGTTTTCTCAATTCTTCCCTTCACCACACGAGCAAAATCTGGATCATTGTCAACTTCTAAGGGTGCAGTTATAATTGGTGTACTAATGCTTTTTGACGCATTAATAATTTCCTTGATTCGAGGCACACCCAATGTAATGTCTAGTCAGATATTAAGGAGAAATAATAATAACTATAATAATAATATCGATGATGTGTACAATAATATCAATATTTTCTTCAATACAATATAAGCAATTTAACACAACTCAATGGGATCAAAGAATAAATTAAAAATAAGGATACTCATAGATGCAACACCAGCAAAGTGAAATGTCTTGAGAGTCATTTGTGTGCCTGGCTCTCCGATTGACTGAGCAGTGATAGCACCTGCAGCCTCACCTGTAAACAGAACAGTTTGAAAATAACAATTTTTTAGGATATAATAGGATATTATTTCAGAAACATAGTTTAAAGAAATTAATAATTTTAGTACAAAATATTAAGTAAACATTCTTTTCAACAAAATAAAAGAACAGTGATACATAGGAAATTACTTAAACTTCTAAATATTATTGTTTATAAGATTCGAGGTGACATCTTTCTTCTTCAAAATTGTTCATGATATAATTATTATAATTATTTATTTTCAAATTTCTTAGATACATTTCTGGCAGAAACTAAAAGAGTGTAAATAATCAAAACTAATTCAAAATTACAACAAAATGAGAATAAATAAGTGTTGTTTACCTGGCTCTATTGTTGCCCGCAAGTATTTGTCTAAGCATATGTGAAGAAAATAATGTAGCTGTGACTTGGTTATTCGGTCAACTTCACACACCACTGGAATATAATGGATATTGTAACAATTTTTTTTCTTAAAACAATTATTTTGTTATTTGTATAATAGAGAAAATTATAATGTATACAATAATATTAATCTTCAGTCTTTAAAATAACTACTGTATATATGTAACATATTTTTGTAAAAGAACATTAAGCTGACTTATGTTTAAGTAACAATATCAATAACATTATCATTTTATGACTTAAATGATAAGGTCAAGTAATCTCCCATAAAATGATGATATTAGAAAACTCCACAATCAGCCAAGGTGGTTTATAAGGATTTTTTCCAAATTTTTTGCAGAAAGAAGCCCTAGTATTAATGTAAATTTGTAGTAAAAGTCTGTAAGTTCACACATGTGTGTCTGTGTACTTGTGCTTGTTTACAAACTCATATTTTTGTGTGGATCTGTGTACTTTTTTTCCTGCTGACATTTTCCTATGAGGATGTAAGAAGCTTTTTATCTTTGGATATTCTTGGCTTTGGTAGTCCTCTGAAGAAACTTCCTCTCCTTCCTTTTTTCAGAAGAGGGAGGTGGTGGTGTTGAGTGGCAATGATGGTTCGGTGCATGTAGGATGTCCTGAAGATTTGTCCGGGGGTTTTTCATGACTTGTACTTGGGTTGTCTCGGTCTATGACTGAATTGTAGAGCATTTGTGGTTTTGTAGATTGCTGAGGTAATGCTGCTTTCCTGTAGAATGTGGGTGTCCATGCATTTTGTCCGTTGTTGTGACAATCCTGGCTGGCTGGCAAAGGCAGGATTTAGTCCGGAATTCCATGGACTAAATTGCTGTTGTATATTGTTGTTGCCTTTGTTGTTGTGGTGGTGGCTAATGCCACACCAAGGCTGTACTTAGTATGTACGCCTGGGATGTTAAACTCCCCTGTCTTGTTCACCAGTGATGTTGTCAAATTTTATTGTCATTGGCACTGTTGTTGTTGTCCCCAGTGCCTGTTGGGCTAACTCATATTTATGTCTGGGTCTGTGTACTTGTGTTTGTGTACGAACTCATATTTATGTGTGGGTTTGTGTGCACTTCCATGTTAGTGTACAATTTGGTGACTGGTATAGTTTGCAAAACAAACTACAAAAAGATGGAGATCAGAGTAATTATGTTAGTTTATTTTTGGGTGTGTGTGTTATTTTCATCTTTAGTGCTGATACAAAATGTATACTGAACTGTATTTTATACATCTGTTTATCAATTATATCATCAGGTCTTGTTTTCTGTGCATTACATAATAGATTTTTTTTGATAATTTTTCACTGGTATTTTGGGCAACATAATTTCCTTAGCCAGAATAGCATACAAATTACAATTAACTTGAGAATTCCAGAGTGATAATGCAATGCCTGCTTAGCAATTTTTTATAATTTTGTGGCTCTGAAAGATATCCGGTACTTGATGAACTAGAACACATATCTCTCTTCCCTAGCATTTTTCTTTAGAGATATGTCAACTTTAGTGTTTGATTCTTCTCACCTGTTCAATCTAAAATGCCTGCATCTTTTCACACTAATTTTTCCTTTGTTAATTTGCTTCTTTGTGTGTGTATATATGCAAGTGAATGCAAGTGTGTGTACATTATATATTATTTTGTATTTCTAGTGAAAATTTAACACCTATGTATAACTTTTCTCTGGTATGGGGGGAAAAAAAGTTATGAGTAAAATAAATTTTCATGAATATTTACCAGCTGTGCATATTTACTACCCACTCAATGACCCTAGGGGGAATTACTCTGTCCAATAATTTAATTTTCCACCTCCCCTGGGAGCTTTGTAGTATTCTGTGGCCTTGGTTTACACATTTGTGAAAATTTATTTTACTCCTACAATATGCATGTCCAGTAGTGGTAAGAATTAAAAAAAATACTTACTTTACTTATAAAAATACCTTTTGTGTATGATAATATATCAATATATTCACAATAAAATTGGCACTACAACAGGCTGGTACAAAGAATACAACAACAAAAATAAAATTGACAGACAAGACACTGTTTCAACTAACCAAAGAAGACGAAATGAAAATAAATGCACAATAGAATTATAGTGAATATGTTTCAAAGCTTTTTAATTACATCTGGGTATGTCCAGCTGGTCCTTTCTAACAAACTTCTCCCTGTACTTTGTAACCTTCTTTGCAAATGAATCCATAAATTCCCTTTGAAAGAGAAGCAAAGAAAATATTTGTATAAGCTTTCAACAACAAAAATTTACACTGAAGTATGGTTTTCTTTAAGTTTTAATATCTGTAATTCTTATGGTTTAAGATGTTCTTTTTAACACCAGGGGTTCAACTTTTCTCTTTAGAGACAAATACTAGTACAACAGACCAAAAACCTTTTACACACAAGTCTTGTAATGCTAATAATATTTAAATAAATATATATTTTAAAAAAATTAATTAATAAAATAAAACACTTAGTAATCTTTTTTTTTAAATTCTTAAAATAAACATACTGTAAGTCTACATTGACAGATGGAATGCAATGTCGATACAAAGGATTGACCAAGTTCAATACCTGAATTTCAACTAGAGCGCTGTCTGGCTGCAGCAAAACCATGCATATATAAAAAAATTAAAATAAATAAATCACAGCAGCAGATGGCCATACCACAAATGTATCCAACTCTTTTATCATCTGTCTCTCTGTTATAAAGTAGTTCTTGGGAAAGTTGATTTGTAAATTGATGTAGACATTCTATTATTTATTATGAAACTATCACTGATATTTTTGTCCTCTCTTGTAGTCAATTTTAAAATGTGGAGTAGCCACTATACTTGATAACAGTAATAATATCCACCATCAATTCCTCTCTATCAAGACAGAGCCAATTAATACAGTACACTAAACATCCACAACCAAACGCTCTCCCAATTTTCCACCTTTCAGAGCATAAGATAACTTTCTTTATGATAGGACATAAACATATGCAAGATAACAGAACACCCAAAACTTATTTTACTGGAAAAAAATAAAATAGATTTACTTTATTTCCCTTTTGAAGTCTTTAAAACCTTCATCAGGCTTGCACCATTCTTCTCTGTTCAAAACTTGTTCCACCAACTCATAAACTTGTTGTCCAGAGAGAGCTTCCTCACGTCTATAATCAGCACAAGTCATAGTCTGCAGAGCACAAAAATGCCCAAAATACAAATTAACACACTTAAAACATTTATATTAACTGTAAATATTATCAGTATGAGAATATGTTATTAATGAATATCATTTTCCCTTTCATTTGTTTCTTGCATTAATATTATAACTTGAGAATATGATAAAGGTACAAGAAATAAATGAAAGTAAATGGGAAATTAAAAATACAGCACGAATACCAAAACATGATGTAATAAGCGTTTGAAATCAACTGGCTTGTCATTGCTCTCCATGGCTGTTGGGTCAAGACTGTCCCCTCCATATGTAAACTGGACTACATCACCAGTTGATGTCCTTACTGTCATATCATACTGTACACAAAGATCTTCAAGTGACTGCAAAAAAATATCAGACAACATTAATTAAATAAAGAAAAGTTCAACAAAAATTTTCACAAACTATATCACACTCTACACATATCTTTAACACTAAAAATCTGCCGCAAATTATATCACTCTCTATCTATATCTTTAACACTAAAAGAAGTTTGGCAAACTATATCACATTCTATGTATAGCTTTAATACTAAAAGAACTGCTGCAGACTACATCACTCTCTATGCATACCTTTAACACTAAAAGAACTTCCAAAAACTACATCACTCTATGCACACCTTTAACACTAAAAGAACTTCCAAAAACTACATCACTCTCTATGCATACCTTTAACAATAAAAGAACTTCCAAAAACTACATCACTCTCTATGCACACCTTTAACACTAAAAGAACTTCCAAAAACTACATCACTCTCTATGCATACCTTTAACAATAAAAGAACTTCCAAAAACTACATCACTCTATGCATACCTTTAACACTAAAAGAACTTCCAAAAACTACATCACTCTCTATGCATACCTTTAACAATAAAAGAACTTCCAAAAACTACATCACTCTATGCATACCTTTAACACTAAAAGAAGAGTTTGAAGTATCAGTAAAAGATAAGGTCAACATTTCACAATATTAAGTTTTATTTTTGATTGTTTGAAATTACTTTAACTTTAGCATATCACTTACCAATGATTGTCTAGAAGGTTTAATTTTAACATTTACAAAGACTGTGCAATGTTCAGAAAATATAGAGAAATTAACAATGTTGGGTGTTATACTACCAAGAGGGAGCAAATGCTAGATCTAAATCAGAGCTTTCATATAAAGACATAACTTACAAAGAGGATTTATGCCAGAAGTATTGGTGAACATAATATTTATAATCATTACACTACTTAATGGTAGACTTTAATTATGTCAGATGTATTAATCAACATCAATTTTTGCAATCATTTTACAATTTAAGTCAGATGTATAGGTCAAAATTAATATCTGTAATCATTATACAACTTACAGACTTTTACTTATGTGAGATGTATTGGACAACATTAATATTTACCATCATTACACAACATATAAGTGGATTTCTAATTATGTGAAATGTGTTGGGCAACATTAATATTTGTAATCATTACACAACATACAGTAAGCTTCTACTTATGCAAGAATGGCCAACATAATGATTATAATCATTACACAAGAGGATAATAAAACACAAATCCTTTCTCTCAAGTCAAACAGAGTCAATGCCTGTACCTGTAGTGAATTAGGATTACAATTAGAAATCTTTTAACTAAACAAGCCATAAATGAATGTGTATAAAAATGGAAGAACAGGAATAGACTGCAATAAAATCACTAGACACTGCCCACCTTGACTAGCCGACGCTGCATGTAACCAGTCTCTGCGGTCTTGACTGCTGTGTCTACAAGTCCCTCACGTCCAGCCATTGTATGGAAAAAAAATTCTGTTGGAGTCAATCCAGTGTAAAAACTGTTTCCAACAAATCCTCGAGCAGCAGGGTCTTTAGCTGTTTAAAAGCAAAATATTTTTTAAATTTGTTAACGATGATCTAAAAAAAAGAAATTCAGCAAATTACTTCAAACATTGGAATAACTAAATTCCAGTAACATAAGACAACTTTCAGTGCTATCATTAAGTCATACTAAATCAAGCACAGGAGTTAAAATCCTAAAATATGATGCATTAAGCAATTATCAGTGACAAAACACAGATTTGGAAAATAGAAATATATTTCAATACTTGTAATTGTATGAGTCAAACATTTATCAGTTGTCCACTACCACACCTCAAATTCCTTGGCAAATATAATCAAAAAGATAAGCTTTGGTGAACTAATTAGTTTTTAAGTAAAATCGTTAAATGTTCCTGAGTTATTCAATTGCTTTAATAAAGACAAAATAGTGTTTTATAAAAAAATTACTTCTAATGTAATTGCTTATACAAAGATTAAACAGTGTAAAGAAGTTTAAAAAATATATACTTCTAATTATTACAAAAAATTGTACTAAGACAAATCAGTATAAAGAAATTAAAAAAGATACTTATAATTGCCTGACAAATAAAATAGTTTAAAGAAATTTTTTTAAAAAGCTATTTCTAATATAACTGCTTGACAAAGACAAAATAGTATAAAGAAGTTTAAAAAAAAGAAGCTAGTTTTAATAATTACCAAATCTTTCAAAATGTGGAAGAGCACGATCTTCAAAACCGTTGGGCACTCGTTTGCCACTGATGGCTTGTTGCCCTACACAGGCAATCATCTGTGAGATGTTGATGAAAGAGCCTAGACAAGGAAAATGATAACAAGTGTACTATTTGAATGCTGCACAAATACAAAAAGCTGCAATTTATTTTTTTAAAATAATGTTTTAATTTGTTTAGAGGATACTTTTACCTCAACAAACTGACATATATATATGAGATATGATCAACATCTATTCCGAAAAATAATGTACATACATCAGTATTATTATCTATCTATTTTAAAGTGATCTCCCCATTATGACATAATTTGTTACTAAGTTCCTGCCATTTTTGGAAGAAATGCTGGAAGTCTTAAACTTTTAAATAACTAGGTTCTGCTGTCACATCATTATGGGTGGTTAGAATGTCATCAAATCTCTTGCCATTCAACTTATTTGGATTTGGGGGTAGAGAAAAAAGTCACATGAGACAAGGTTGGGAAAATACAGGGGATATGGTATCAGAGGAATGTTTTACTTCTGCCAAAAATTCTTGAACAAACACTGAAGTGTGTAAAGGTGCATTGTCATAATGAAGAAACAAGTGACCATTCTTCCACTATTTACAATGTTTTTAACTTTTCCCCTCAAGTGAATTAAAGACTTTTTTAAAAATAAAAGGCCTAGTTAAATGTCTGGCCATGAGGTATTAATTCCAAATAATTAATCGTCGATCACTTCAAATATTTTCTTTCACCTTAGCAACCATTTCAATAGGGATGGTATTGACGGTTGCCAAAATGTGGGTCACCTTTGACTGATTCACAACCATCATGGAAATGTGTCCAGTGATAAACAATAGCCTTACTTAAGCAGTCATTACCAAAGGCAGTTCTTAACATTTTGAGGATTTCTGTTTCTCATGTACCACTTTTTACACAAATCTGATGCCACATTCCACTTTGCTCTTTTTTTCTGTCCATTTTTATTATGTCAAGAGCTAAAGATATGGCTGTTTTTGAATATGTTTTTTTATTATGACAAGAGCTAAAGATAAGGCTGTTTTTGAATATGTTTTTTGCAACATGGGTTTAAAGTCTGGAGAAATGGCTTGTATTGAAATAGATCACTATTTTATGCTTTGTAAACACCTCGGAGAAGCTCATTCCCTCTTTACTGGCACTTGCAACAGAAAAAGCCTTAGAACTCTTTAACCATATATAAGCAGACCATCACTTCAGTAATATCTTTATAACTACCCTTTGTTGAACACAAAAATAAGTAAAAACAATCACATACAGTTATCATATTATAATAAAAAGCTGAGCTAGTGTTTCTTTGCAAAAATACTAGATTTACCTTTTGACCCACAAAGTGCCATAATTAGAGGACTGTTGGTCTTGTGAAGCTCACGAAGACATGCTTTCCCTGCATGGTCACGGATCACTGACAATTCCTTCAAAATAACAGCCTAAAACACAACCAATTTCAATATTGGCAGATGCTTATTACTTTTTTTTTTTTTAAAACAAAATTTATTTAACTCTTTCAGTCTCAGACATAATCAAATTTGTAGGGCAGTATTCAATAAACTATAATTATGTTTCAACATACAATAACATTATAAAGACATACACTTTCTTAAAGCATATATACATAGATGTGTTCTTTAACCCTTTCAATATGTAAGTAATTTGCTTATCATGGAAATGGTTGGATAATCCATATAGCAGCTTAGCAAACTTTATATTAGAACAATTGTTATTTTGTTCTCAGGTCATTATGTAAAACCATATGCAGTTAAACGAAAAAAATTAAGTCACAAAACAATGACTCAGTAATGGTAATGTTGGCAGTCTTTGCAACAACACCAATATTGGAACTAAAATTACTTGAAATAATATCCACTTCCATTTGGAAAAAAAATTGCATGCCCAAGTAAACTACATACTAACATCTAAATAAAATATATGCTATGATTACATGTTATGGTTTGAGATAACCACATATTACATTATTCCTAGGCAGTTTATTGATTAAAGTAAGCTAGATGGTGAAAACTTGCTTACGATTAATATGGCAGACAACTGCCAGCAAGTCTAATCAGTTGCACAGAAGGAAACAGTATGTGTGGGAAGGAAGGAGAGGAGAAGAACACATACATTTTTGTAAAAACTCATTATATTTTGAAATGATCTAAGAAATTTCCTGGGAAACTTTCAGATTGTCAGAAGTCTATCAACTGTCCAAGATATGAGTCAGATTATTTTAGATCTAGCATCAAAAGCATCAGCTTTTTAATACTGTGTATAAAAAAATTATGTTAGATTAAAAATGTAATGAAAATACTGAAAATTAATGTATGGAATTAAAAGTCATACAGCATATTTAACTTTCAGTATAGATATTTGATCAAAATTTGGAGTACCGTCTTACAAATCCAATAACATTTTCTTGAAGAGAGAAGTGCAACTTACTGTAACAATTAGAAACAAGACAAACATGTAGAAAACTGATGCCATTAGGTATTCTGCAGTGGCCAATAGCATAACTTTAAATGCTGAGCACCCCCCACCCCACTATCTGCAAAAAAATAAAATCCCCCCCCCCCCAACAATTGCATGCATCCACTAATTAGCATTTGCAAATCTATTCTTAGAATCAGAACTTGTAAAATATAAAATGTTTAAATATAATTTAATGTTAATTTGAATGTAAATATACCAAGCACATAAGTATGTCAGAAATAAGATCGTGAATGAAGATTTATCTCCCATACCTCAAGTGTTTCTTCTTCTGAACAGCCTGGCTGAGTTTGCAGTCTGCCTTCTTGCAAATCCCTGATGTACTCAACACACTTGGCATAGCTGAGGCAAAAATGACAGATGTTGAATGTAAATTCTTTGAAAACAAATATTAATGATGGGTTAAATGAATGAATGAATTAATTATCCAGAATTAGAAAGTTGACTGTTCAGGGTGATATGATAAATAATGAACTGAATGAAAGACTGGTCTGGTCAAAGACCATTACTTTGATTGAGTTACTGATTTACTGATTATTTACTATATGTTATTTATCAATCTTACCCAGTTTCAAGAAGTTCATTTTTCGCTTTGATCAGACCAGCACCTGGAGTGACATCACCAATGCCAATGGAAAATCCACGATTTGCTTGATTTATTTATATAAAGAAAAACAAAAAGTAAACTAAATGCATTTATTATTCGTTCTTTTTCCTCAGTCTTCCTTTTTTGGTTTCCTATCAAACTCATCTAAAATATTATTTTAATATTTTAATTATCATTTTCTTTTTTAAAAGACAAAGTTGCTTGTTTTGTTCTTGCTGAAAACATCACAATTGTTACTGTATGATCTAATTAGAATTACTAAGTGCAAAGAAATATGTGATCTTAATGAGATAGTTCAGACAGGAATAAAAACAAATGTTAAAAAAAAAAAAGAACACAGTCTTAATGAGGTAAACTGGACAGAGAAAAACAAATGTAAAAAAATATTTAATCTTACAAAGATGGAGTGAAATGGATGAAGAAAGACTCATGGACAGAAATATATGATCTTACTAAGTTGGAATGTAATGGATGAAGATAGACACACAGACAGAAATACATGATCTTAGTGAGAGATAGCTGACTGGAAAAAATACATGGACAGAAAAATATAACAGAAATATATGATCTTACTGAGAAAGGCTGAAAGGAAACAAAATACCTGAACAGAAATATGCAATAGTACTGTGATAGCTTGGATGGGACAGAAAAATCATATTGATAGAAATACATGATCTTACTAAAAAAAAAAAAAGGATGACAAGGAAAAATACATGGACAGAAATATATGATCTTACTAAGATGGAGTGAAATGGATGAAGAAAGACGCATGGACAAAAATATATAATCTTACAAAGATGGAGTGAAATGGATGAAGAAAGACACATGGACAGAAATATATGATCTTACAAAGATGGAGTAAAATGGATGAAGAAAGATACATGAACAGAAATATATGATCTTACTGAGATAGGCCGGACAAAGTCGTGCCAGACGAGACAAAGCATCAGCAGCATACTCCGGTCCAAAGTCGCGAAGAAGGATGTAGAAAATATTACTTTTAGAGCCAGATCCTAGTGTGGCTTTGTCCATGCATCCACACATTAACTCACTGTTATGAATCACTACAACTGAAAGTAAAGTCATATAATGAGATACTGAAAGTACTGATAATGAAATAAAGTAAAGCTTAAATTCTTTTGTTAAATACTTTGTTTGCTACATTTACTAATCAGCAACACTTTTTTAATAGATGAAGAGACTTATGATACAAAAAATGCATTCATAAAATAAAAGATCCCAACACAAATCAAAATTGAAATAAAAATTGAAAAATAAGGGAAATGCTAAAAGAAAACAATTTTTAATTTAAAAAAAAAAAAGTTATTTGTCTTACAGGAATCATTACTGCAGAGATCTTCATTGCTGGAATAGTTCTTCCCCTTTGTGTGCAAGTTAGCTTTCACTTCACTTTTCTTGTTAGGACGCAAAATTAAACTGAAGATTTGCTTGCCTGTCCACAATTGGCATGGCTGCAAAACAAAAATTACAAATACCCATATTCTGTCCACAATCATCATGCCACAATTTAATTAAAAGAACATAATGAAGATCTATTTATTATTTGTTTTAAAAAGATAACAAGGTTTTATAGTTGTGTTTATTAAAAAAAAAGCAAACAATAACAATCCCACCAAAAGCATGTTTATGTTAACACTTTACTAAAATATCAGATAAAGTGTTTCAATTTATATAATGAGTGCACTAGATCTTAAAATTACACATTATTTGCATCTGTTTAATGCCCAATTCCAACATTTCTTGCCAAATTTTAAATCCTTGAACATAATTGCATCAGCAATAATAGCAATGACTCTTCTATGTCATCATTTGTTCAAGCTCTAATTTTGTAAACTCATTTTACATATGTTTTTTTTTTTGTAAATACAATTAATTGTTATACAATACAATCATTTTGCATGTGGATTCATTTGGTCTGTTCAGTTTTTAGTTTTCTTATGCATTTACAGAGCATTGCATATTTTATGTGTTATAATTGCAAAGCATTTAGAGATTTTTTATGGTTAAGCACTTTATTAATTCTTCTTTCACTATTATTATATATAAAGATCAGTTGACAGTGCTGACTTGCAAAGGGAAACTACTATATATTTGTTGCTTGCATTGGAGATGAACAAATTTACATATTTCTACTTTGGTCATTTGGTTATTAGAAATGTTATGCAGTTAGGATTTTTGTCTCAAGAAATGAAAAGTAAAAAAAAAAAGAAAATGTTTTTTAGATTTAGCAGAATCAGGAACATCTTCACCAGCTTCTGCAATTCTGACAAACTGATCAAAAAGTGATTTGCTAGCTCCCACAATTCTGACATATTGTTCAATATTTCATTCATTTAGATGATTTGTCTGTATTTAAATGGTGACTGTAGTAAAAAGGGTATAAAATACTATTTTATCACTAGATTTAAAGTATTGTAAATATGAACCAAAGAAAATACCTTCTATCTTCCTTTGCCCAATAATGTGCACTGCTATAACATGTCCACTTAAAATTGCTCATGTGGACTTGATTAACATTTTATTTTAAAAAACTAAAAAAATTAACCGACAAATACACAAAAAAATCAAAGGATGTTTACGAAATAAAAACGCCCTTACAACATTATAATAGGAATCACAATTAGAAGTGGCTTTATTTAATTTCTTTTTATTTACACTGAAATTAGGTCAAATGCCTTAGAATCTGATCTTTAAACATGAATAAATGTGATAAATTTTGTCCAAACTATATGAATTTTTTGGAGCACATGGAAAGAAGTGAACAATGTTACTGAGACATTAGGAATTAGGGCAATCTTTGCCACTGTAAAGGTAAGGACAATAAAGTTGATGTATATTATGTGGCAAATGAGACTCTATTTCTTTTTAGTAATAGTAGTAGTAGTAGTAATAGAGTAGGAGTAGTAGTAGCAGTAGTAGTAGTAGTAGAGTAGTAGTAATAGTATAAAAGAGACTAGAATAGAAGTAGTAAATTTGAACAAGAGGAATAACTTCTCTATAATAATGCTCATTATAAAATACAAGTAAGCTTCAAAGTGCCATGCCATAATTGGATCACAACTTAAAAAATTCTATAAACATCGTATTAAATGTAAACACATCCATTATGAGAATAACCTTACACATAGGCAGTTACCACCTGTTTTTAAAAGGCATTTTAATAATTAATTTTCCAAAAATATATTAATAAGAAGATAATAATGAATAAATAAATGAATATGTGAATAAAAATACTCACACAAATAAAGAAAATATGGAAACAATATGACCAAAAAACCCCAACTACATAATATTTTCTATAGAATTATGAACACCTTCCTATAAGAGTAAAAAACAGGCTTTAAACAATATAAATGTTTTGCATACTACAATATATTTATAATTTATCTAAATAAACTATTATTGACAATAATAAAAGATGTGTGAAATCAACAATAATAAATGGGGGGATGATATAAACGATGATAAAACTACAGAAAACTTATTCCAATCAAGGATCCGTTCAGTAAAATGTCAACTTCAAGTACAAGCAGTGCAAGCAGTGCTTTTGATACAATTTAATATTATCACGATGATGTTATGATGAAGCAAGAATGGAACACTACCTATACATGGACAATGCTTTTAATACAATTTAAAATTATCACTATGATGTTATGATGAATCGAGAATGGAACACTATTAATTCCATCTGGAAATCTATGAAATATGAATATCATGATTGGGTCTGGTTTTGAATCTGGCTCAGGAAAAAAATAATGAAAATATGCAACATACGTCATGTAATGTGTGTGTTATTTTTTTACTCAGGTATTTCAGTCTTGTGATTATTAACAAAAATATTCTAAATTTTAAAGTTCTATATTTGAACCTATACAAACCTTGAAAATTGCAGGCGGGGGTAGATCAATCCTGAGTGCAGTATCTTTGCCAGCAAGAATAGAGCAAATGAGCTGACATGTGCGAGCTCGATCAAAAAATACATCTTTTTGAGTGATCAAGTAGGCTCCTGTAAATAAATACTTTAAAACTGGTATATAGATTTCACCTGAGTTGTGGTAAATGATTTTAAAACTCAGGAATGCAAGCATACTTATATATACACAAATACTCACTCTCTCTCATACACAGCACACACACACAGACAAACACACATTCACACGTGCAACTTTTGATAGTTATAAAATCATTCAACCAACATTGCTTGCTAAAGTAGATAAAGGTCTTTCTTGCTGCTGTTGTTGGGATTATAAGTAATGTATTTTTTCAATGAAAAATTACCAAATATGCACGCAATAGAAGTACAGACACAAGCTGAATAAAGATCAAAAGGCTTACTATTACTATTATTTAAATAAATCAATATATCATATGTTCTCATTTGATTTATATATTTATTTAATTTTTATTTCAAGTTTTCAAACATAAAAATTACAATCTGATTGTGAATTCTATCAAAATGTAAAATACATCCCCCAAATTCCACACAGAAAATTTAGTGGATACTAGTTGCTATGGTAATAGAACATTGCACTTTAAACATCATATATTCATTTAGGTCTTATAATAATCTTTCCAAATATATCGTTTTATGCAGTTATTATGGATTACTATCATACTGTTAAACTAACAAAAGTTATGTGATTCTAGAGAACTGATTGACCCAACATTTATGACTTCAATGAGTTAAGCTTAAACACATCTCAATGCTTGATGGAAAAATAGCAACAAAATTGATTGCATGCTTGCCTTCTGAAATAAAAATCAAATCTTCTCACATTCTCACAGATGAGAATTAAAGGAACTAATCTGTTTTTAAAGTATTTCCCAATTCAAAATCTGTAAAAATTCAGTTAGCAGTTCAATTCAATTATCTAAGATGTGTCCAGTCTCAAACTCTTTATGTATATAAATACACTGGTGTCCCGATATTACGTGTCTCGATACAATGCAGGCAGCCTGTGTGGACCCCATTATTATTTTTTTTAACCATCTAGTCTCTTCAAATTATATGTACAGAGTTAATAGCATTGTATCAAATCAACTGGCTCAATTTGCAAACGTTCTGCCGAACGTAAACTTTATAAATCATAAGTGTTCAGTACATTGTACATGTACTTGCTACTTCATAAACGCAGCTTAACTATGATCAGTATTGTTTTGAGAAACTTCCAACACATCACTGTCTAAACAGAGTTAACACATTTTTTCCCCAACAGATTTGTCTAACAGTTCTGTGTTTACATATGCTTAAATTACATGGCTTAAAGTACATATGGTGAAGGAGAGTGAACTGTAAATAGTAGTTGCCATGTGACCTGGATTGTTCATGTGTAACAGAAAGGATCCCTCATTATAACAAGGCCTCACGTATAATGCGGTCAATTTGGGGGGACTCCAAGGACTGTTATATCGAGGCATCAATGTATATAGAATATAATTAGAATACTAAATAAACAGTGTGTTGAGGGCTATCTGGAAATGATGTCCATTTAAAATGTTACAATTGCTGTAATATTGTATGCAATGCAACACAGTTGAGGTTTATTTTTTAAAAATTGTACTTTAATGATTCCAAGTAATGACTTCTACCACTTTATCATTAGTTTGTGGATTAAATCAGCAAAATAGGATGCACAGTGATCATATACTAGAAAATGTTTTCCCGGAAAATTAACCTCAAATTCACAAGATCAGAAGATGCTTTCTGAAAAGCATTGGAACATTTATCATGTTCAAGCTCACCCCTAAGTGACTCATGAACAGCTCAAGGGAAGGTAAAAATAAAGAAGTTGAAGAAGATTATTATCCATATATACTTTGTCACCAGCACAAACTGCACTCAGTGTGCACAGAATGTGAGCATTTCATGACACAAATCATCTGCCATAATTCAAAATAGTAAACAGGAAGTATTGAACTTAATGAATGTAAAGAAAGAGAAAAATATATCTTAATGACAAAAATGGTATGAAACTAAAGAAACAACAAATTTGCCACAAGCTTGGGCCAGCATGAACAGCAGCATAATAACCAAGAAAGATAACAATGGAGATTTTGAATGCAAAGGTAAGATAATCTATCTGAAGATGTTTACTTGCAAGAAATTGATTACTTGTTGATAGATTAAAATGTGGGGTTTTAATTTGTTAAGGCAAGTGCAGTTGTTTGTAACAGTATCATTAGCATTCAGGAAAAACTTTTCTTAAAAGTTAAATAACATCAAAGATGTTATTTGATATGTTTCTTTTTGTGTCATGTTATCCAAGTGTCATATATGTAATATAAATGATATCTATGTGCTATATATCAAATACTATAAAGCATAATGTGTAGACATTTAGAAGTGCTAGATTTTTTCAGATAGCATTACAGGACGAAAAGTATTAGACTATACTCATTCAATATAAAATAATTCCTCAGCAGAACATTTTAACCATAACTTCTGGCCAAAACCAAACAATGAACTCATCAGACTACAATTCCAGATTGTGGAAATCAATATAAATTTCAACTTTACTACAAGAGCTTAATGTGAGGTCAATTGGTCCTAATATTTCTTTTGTTGTAGTTTGTACATGTGATCTTGTGTTCTTTTGCAGTTTGTTACAGATGACTTTTGCATTCTGCTATAGTTCGTATATGTAATCACGAGTTCTGTATAGTTTATACTGATGATCTTGTGTTTGCTGTAGATTATATAAGTGAATTGCTAATTTGCTTTCTTGCACAGTATATGTAATCTCGAGTTCTGTATAGTTTATACTGATGATCGTGTGTTTGCTGTAGATTATATAAGTGAATTGCTAATTTGCTTTCTTGCACAGTATATGTAATCTCGAGTTCTGTATAGTTTATACTGATGATCGTGTGTTTGCTGTAGATTATATAAGTGAATTGCTAATTTGCTTTCTTGCACAGTATATGTAATCTCGAGTTCTGTATAGTTTATACTGATGATCGTGTGTTTGCTGTAGATTATATAAGTGAATTGCTAATTTGCTTTCTTGCACAGTATCTTATCTTGAGAGTGGTAGTTTCAGTGTTACCTACTCTAAATAATTCAGTAATACAATTATTTAAATAATAAATAATCAGAAATGCCATTTCAATAAATTTAATTTAATTTTTAAGAAAGATAAAATGTATGCTAAATTACCAATATTTAACACTTTATTAAGTTTTCTCCAGAGCTTACCAGTAATGAAGTCTTGGATTGCTGCAATCAGTGGCTCTCCATTACGAGGTGTGATGGTGTTCGATTTTGACTGTAGTTAAGTAAAAAATAAAAATGATTACGATAAATTCATTCATGGTCTTTCCAGTCTCAACTTAAATACAACTTTAAAAATTAAAAAAATAATTTAATAAGCAAAATAATGTTCTAACTCTTAGGTGTCCTCCAACACAATAATAAGGACATCAATTTAAATATGTTTTAGTTCTAATGTATTCTTCAATCAATTTTAAAAAATATACATTACGTGAGAATGGAAGAGCTTATTCTTAATTACACCACAAAATATCCATACGAAATAAATTAGTTCCCTTACTTTTACAAGCCCACACTGTGCTTCAAAAGTATCTGGCATAATTCTAGAGAAAGCAACATAGCTAGTTGTTTCGAAAACTGGACACCCTGTCAAATTCCCACACACCAATGCAAACATTCTCACATGAATTCTTGTTCTTTCTTGCTTTACTGACCACAGGAGTGTCTATGGGCCAGACTTTCCTGTTACTTATATGACTGATTTATCTTTAGGTAAAGTTCTACTGTTCCAAGTCTTTCAGTAAGTCAAGTTTTTCCATTTTAGTAAAATCCTCTTGTCCATATTTAATGGATAAAGTCCTGTTTTTCCAAGTCTTCTGGTAAAGACCTATCATTCCAAGTCTTTTGGTAAAGTTGTTTTTCCAAGTTCTTTGGTAAAGAGCAGTTGCCCCAATGTCCTGTGATAAAGTTCTTTTCTCCTAAGACATTTAGTTACATTTTCCAAAATCTTTTGTAAAGTATTGTTGTTCAAAGTCCTTTGGTAAAGTCCTGTTGTCCAAAGCCATATTGTAAGTCCTGTTGTCCGAATTCATTAGTAAAGTCCTGTTGTTCAAAGTCATTTGGTAAAATCCTGTTGTCCAAAGACATTTAGCAAAGTCTTGTTGTCCAAAATCATTTGGTAAAATCCTGTTGTCCAAGGTCATTTAGCAAAGTCCTGTTGTCCAAAGCCATACTGTAAAGTCCTGTTGTCCGGATTCATTAGTGAGGTCCTGTTGTCCAAGGTCATTTAGCAAAGTCCTGTTGTTCAAAGTCTGAGGCCAATAAAATTTCAGAAGTGCCAGCAAGACACCTGTTGTGGTTGATACTGGAAAGAAAGCTATACATAATGATTAGCTTGGAATGCTACAATTTAGTACATGAACATTCCCAAGGACAGTCACCTGTATCAAAAACATTTTTAAAAAATATAAATATTATAAAATGAATACTGCATACTCCCATAAGAACCATGGCTTCAGCTTTAGCCTCTTCAGTCTGTGGTAGATGAAGGTTCATCTCATCTCCATCAAAGTCAGCGTTGAATGGCGTACAACAGCATTCATTGAATCGAAATGTTCTATGAGGCATTATCTTAGCCTAAAATGGATTAAAAAGAAATGCATAGGAGAAACAAGCCAAAGCTACAGACATCTTATTAACTGATAAATGCTTAAAAAGTAAGTGAGTAGGAATTTAAGTCTAAGGTGGAATTAAACTAAATCAATAATGTTAGGGGTTCTGATTAAATATTCTAATTCTAACTCTATTCTAATTCATTTAAAAAGTAAGCATTAATCTAAATCAATGGTGGAATTAAACTAAATCAATAATGTTAGGGGTTCTGATTAAGTATTCTAATGTTATGGACCCAAAGGATATTTTTATGGAGAAAATTGAAAGAGTGTGAAGTTCTGAGATTATGTAGAGGCTGAAAAATGAACACTTACATAAAATGCTTGGATGCTAAGTTTATGTAAGGATGGTTGTCGATTAAAAAGTACAACATCTCCATCTATCATGTGTCTTTCAACAATATCTCCATATTTTAAAGTGCTGGCAATCTTCTGGCGATTGCCATACTTCAGATACCTGCACAGAATCAAGACATTTATCAG
This sequence comes from Sinotaia quadrata, assembly GCA_028829895.1. Lineage (NCBI taxonomy): Eukaryota > Metazoa > Mollusca > Gastropoda > Architaenioglossa > Viviparidae > Sinotaia > Sinotaia quadrata. The sequence goes on from CM054182.1 coordinate 21,876,754, forward strand.
AATTTTACAGATGTTCAAGCACAAAATTGTTAAATTCTTTACACAATTGTTGACTATAAGGTAAGTTTTGATTATGGAATGATCTCAGAGCAATTATTGCTATAAAAAAAGGCTACATGTGCCCCAAAGGAAAATGTTTACGAGCAACAAAATTTTACATATAAAATTAATTACATTATATTGCTATTAATAATACTAACAATAACTGGGTTTTATTAATATATGTAGTAATAATTATTATTTTAAAGCAAACCATATCTCAGTTTTCAATCTACAACCAGCTTAAATAAATGTATTAAAAAAAATGGGAGCAAAAATGATGCAGCCAAATCGTGTCACTTAGGACAAAACTTACAGTGCAGGTACTTTTTACAGTTTAAAATCAAGTGCATTGGTCTAATACACTGACATGATGTGACCTAAATTATTAACCAGACAAATCAGCACTGACATAATGTGACTTAAATTATTAACTAGACAAATCAGCACTGACATTTAAAATCACAATGTATGAAACAAAGAAACATGGATGCTAAGTAAGCAGGTGTGAGAACAGCTAGCACAGACTGGGACTAAAATGGTTAGGATTAAAGTGGGATGAAAGAAGAAAATATATGCAATTAAAAATAAATAATTTATCTGCTGTGATAATGTGAAAATAGGATGGAAAGTAACCCCTATGAAATGTCATAATAAAAGATGTATTCTGTGAGATATTTCTACTTTTAAAGTAAACAATTGACTTATTGTAACTTATGTAAACATAAAGACTAACCAGACAACATGCCGATAAATAAAATTACAAGTGAACCATAGAAAACCAAAAGCTGATGTTAAAATTATTTTATTATTATCAATTAAAAAGGGTATATTTTCTAACAGATTATTTCAGTCAAAATACTCTCTTCCTTCTTCACAAGTATCGAATCAGTGACCCATTTGTGAATTGTGCAGTGCTTATAGATCTAATATATGAAGTGCTTAGAGATTTAAGATCTGAAGTGCTCTGAGATCTAAGACATGAAGTGCATAGAGATCTAAGACATGAAGTGCTTAGATATATAAGATATAAAGTGCTTAGACATCTAAGATATGAAGCACTTAGCAGTCTAAGATATGAAGCACTTAGCAGTCTAAAATATGAAGCACTTAGCAGTCTAAGATATGAAGCATTTAGCAGTCTAAGACATGAAGCACTTCACAGTCTAAGATATGAAGTGCTTAAAATCAGTGCTGTGATACCTCCACTTAAGCTGTCTACATGCAAAAATATGTCTACACTTGCTAAAATCCACTTACAACTGATTTTAAGAGAATTCCAAAAGCACCAAAAATTATGGGGTGTACAGCCAACTCATTATAAAAAAATTATAAGATTAAATCATTTCAGAGTTGTTTTTAAAAATATGCCTTAATAAAAGTTATCAACAACACTGGTAAATGGTTTATAAATAACAAAAAAACCTCTTCATCTGTGTGTCGCGTTCTTGAATGAAGTTAGCCCCTGGGTGTGTGTCGCACCCATTTAATACCAACTGTTGCATTAATTTTATATTGGCTTTGTTCACCCGCTCTGGATATGTCATCACCATAGCAACATAAACAGGAACAGCCACCTGAGTAGAAGTGTGAATAAAGAAAATAAATATTAAATAGTTTAACTAATTAATGTCAATTAGAGACGTTTAAAAGTAATCTATTTTTCACTTTTTTTTTCCTAATTTAAAGTTTCAAATTACAATTACTCTGAAAAGGAATAGTGATTTTAGGTTTCCAAATTCAAAAGTATTGGAAAAATATTATTTAATGTGTTTTGAAAATAGTAAAAAAAATTAAAAATAAAATCTATATAATTTAGATCTATTATATTTGGAAGCAAGAACATTAAAAACACACCATACCTGATCTATTCTCATATTAGGATCAGGAGAGATAACTGTTCTGCCAGAAAAGTCAACACGTTTGCCTGACAGATTGCCTCGGAAACGACCTTGCTTTCCTTTCAGTCTTTGCACAAATCCTCTCATTGGTTTTTTGGGCTGTAAACATATTTAAAAAATATATAAAAATGCGGTTTAAAGCAGATACAATAATACATGTTTTTCTGTAACATGTAAATATAGATCTTTTTAATCAGTATGTATCTTTAAGTTTAAACTAACAAAGAATTCATTGACACAGGGAAAACATTTACCTGCATATGGAGAGGAATGCCTGATGTTTCACTGTTATACAACAATGCTACCTGAAGTTGAAGAAAGTCCCAGTCTTCCTATTATCATTTAGTAAAAAAATAAATTATTTATATTACTGGTTTGTCTAATAAATTAAAAATCTGAAAGAAATAATAAAACTATTTTAAAACGTGTAGGAACAAAAAACTGCAACTGAAGAAATAAATAACACTTATACACTAAAACAATTTTCAAGATTATAAATATAAACCAGTCCTTTATAATGAAAAATTAATAATACTAAAGCCAAAGAACAGTAATCTAAACAGTCTTTAGTGTAGGGTTCTGAACTACAACAGATCACTTCCTGGAAATACAATGTAAAGTGAATCTTTGTAAATCTATTTACAGAAATGATTTCTATAAATAGGATAAATGGCAAGGAGTATAGCCAAAGAAGATGATATCTGGATTCACTTCATGGGTCAAATTGCTTCCTTCTTTGTAAAACTTTAAGGCATAAATGTACGGTAATCATATTCTTAGATCATGTACTAATGAGACACACGAAGGGAGAAAATCACATAATTTTCATGTAAAAATTATTTTCTTTTGTTGATGTCTGTTATTTCTCTGGTTATTTTCTTCAGACAATCTCCTCTGTGTACTGTTAACAATGCTTTATGACAGTGAAAGCAAAGATCATCAAACTGTTCCTTCGATACAAGGCTTCCCAAAAAAAACTCATACATCTGACAATGTTCTACTAGTATGCAAACATCAGATGATATATCATTGTAAGGCTTCAAGAAAACTCACTTGACAAGATATTAGTGACATTGTTTTACTAGTATGCAAATGTCAGACTGATGTATCATTACAAGGCTTCAAGAAAACATACACTTGACAAGATGTATTAGTGATATTTTTTACTAGTATGCAAATGTCAGACTGATGTATCATTACAGGCTTCAAGAAATCATACACTTAACAAGATGTATTAGTGATATTTTTTACTAGTATGCAAATGTCAGACTGATGTATCATTACAAGGCTTCAAGAAAACTTACAAGACAAGGAATTAGTGGTATTTTGGCAGAGATAATTATTCTTACAGCAGCAGTACACACACATTTATTCAGAATAGGATTTTAGTTAGTGAACACATGAGGATAAATTATTTTCAATACACAAGGAACAACACAGTATTCATAGTGGCTGTACAAAAATATAACACTTTTTTAATAAACAAACAATGTTGAACTGATGTATTCTATTCAGTTTAGATCATAAAAGTTACAGTCAAACAGTATGATTAAATACAAACTTAAAGGACGTAATGCAAGGTAAAGGTAAGATGAACATAGCTTTATTTGAACTTGAATTTTAAATTATATTTCTTGTTTGCTTTATGTATGGTATAAATTGTTTCATTTGCAGAAATGTAATTTATTACATTCATAGAGACATACAGAGAACTTTAAAAATATTTACCACAAAATGACAGAAGAACATTAAGCTTATAAAACTGTAGCAATTCCATCAGTTTCCATACAATATAAAAACTAGGTCAGTCCATTGCCTCTTTATATAAAATTGAAGAAACTGGGAAAATGTTAAGTGGTCACATTCAAATATATTTTGTTCAGTTAAAATAAAATAAAATTAAATTAAATTAAAATTAGAGGTCTGTGTTTAACATTTAATATGTATACCAGATGAATTTCTGTAACTGAGATGCTATTAGATTTAATGTAACTTCACATGTACTTTTATGTATGATTTATTTCCCTTTTTTCAATGGGCAAGCGGTTTTATCAGTCAACACTTAAAATAGCTACAATATAAATAAATATAGTCTAAGTTTATTTTACAACACAAATAAAGCGGATGGAAAAGTAACAAGGCACAAATTAATTTATTTGATGTAAGGATGTTCGGCAAGAAACTTTTTTGCCTCTGACTAAACACTGTCAAATATGTCATAACTCTTTGATGTGACATATGGAAAATGTTTGATGTAAACAAAGTTTGTCATAATAGCAAACTTTTGTGAGACAAATCACTGCACATCAAGATGCCATCTTGGTCTTCCTTAAGCCCTTAAGCAGCTTTTTCAATATGCTCATTTCAACTACAGACACAGACTTACTAATTAAGGCAATTTTTTCCACTAAATGTTTCATCTTTAGTTGCTTAACTTTAACAGATATTATTTTCCCACCTTTAAGAATATAAAGTTTAATATTTTAGTAGCGAGTACACATTCTTATGTAACATATTCCAGGATATTTTTCAATATTTCCAGTTTAATCACATTATTCAACTATTTGCATTCAATATAGTCAATAAGAAAATCAAGAACATTTACAACTTACCATGATCATTTGCATTTTGGCTCCTGAAGCCCTGTGCTTCTGTATCACATCATTCAGAAAGATTATTTCTGTCAGCTTCATAGTGATGTCGTCTTCATTTCTAGAAACCAGCAAAGCAAAGTAACTTTGATTTCTACCAGAATTATATTTCAAATAAGGTGATATTTTAAACAAGATTTTTTATTAAAATGTTACAAAGAATGAACAAAACACACAAATGATTCATGATGAATTGAAATTTCCAGTTTATGAACAATAAATAAATGGCTCGCTTTTATAAGTGCAAAACAAGCACACAACAACAAAGCCCCACAAAAATAATAATAAAAGCCATTTGAAAAGCATGATGTAGCAAAAAAAATCATATGTTTCACTTTTAATGTAATTAAGTATACAGGAATTAATATTTCTTTGTACTTATTTTATGTAATGTATGCCTACATTAGTTAGATATAATTAATAGTGTCTTAAATAAAATTAAATTAAAAAGTGGAGAGAGGTTAGATTATGACATATATTTCCTAAAAACAGAGAGACCAATTTATTAAAACTTACGTTCCTGACTTGAGATCTGACATAACAGATGGTCGAATACACAAAGGAGGTACAAATATTTTTGTCAAAATAAGATCAGCAGGTCGGCCTATAGATGGATTCATCACAAGTAATGGGATTTCCTGTAAACAAAATTACAGATTTTAAAGGACTGGACTTGTTTAAATTAACTAATTTTCCTTTTACAGAAAACAGTTTAATACAGTTATCAGCAAATTTAAAACAACAGACAGAACCTCAATGAAAAGGATAGATAACAGTTTCAAATTATTTGATGATCAAAATTAATACCTGATACAGATACCAATAGAAGATATATGGAATATCAGTTTATCTCAATCTTAAGCCAACCCTTATGTGGAGAAAGTTTTCTATACACTATTTGCACATGAATTTCAGGGTTCATGAACGACCACATCACTGTCATATCGATGTATTGACTATTAGTTAATGAGTAATAGCAGTCTCTGAAATACAAACTGAACAGTACAATGCTGCAGGGTCTAATAGTCTAATGGCAAGCAATTAATGTGGAAGTATTTAAAATATTCAACAAACGATTTTAAAATGCATGATGTACATTATATGAGTTATTTCCCCTCTTTAGGAAGGGAAAATTGCATATTTAACTCTCCCCATTTAAAAGTGATATTACTCACTATACTTTTTAATACTGATTAGATTATAAAGGCTTTTTTATATGCAATCTTTGTCTACTGTCGAATTACAAATGTGATTCAATTACTGAGTATCCATGAACAAATAAATTAAATGAACACATCTAATCCGACAAATTGAAAAGAGTACAGTAAAACGACAGAGGGCAGTTGAGGGTGTGTGCCAAACTGGTGCCATCTTCTTCACCCCTTTCTGCCAGCCCTCCTGCCCTCCACCTTGAACACAAGTGTGAGGCTGTGGTTTGCACTGGGACACCCCAGATTAGATAACGTCTGATGATGAAATGATCGTGAGCAATGATGTAAAACTGCTATTGAAACACACACACACATAAAATGTCAGGGAAGAAAAATCTTATTACTTACCTCATCACTTATCTGTTCAAACAGTTTTTGCACAATGATTGGATTTAGCACATCCTGTAATAAGACAAGCATAGAACAGTTTTATACAAAATCAAAAGCATATATATATATGAACAGCCATTTAAATATAACAATTCAGTCTGATAGTAACTCCTAGCTGTCTAGCACTTTAGAACTGGGGATGTCATTTAAATGATTTCTGGTGGTAGCATGAGACACAGTCAATATAACACATTATGCAGAAATTTTGCTACAATGACATTTGTTGGGCTTCCCCCAAAATTATACCGGTGAATAGATTAAAAAATAAAAATAAACATCTAGATACCAACATATAGTAAATTGTAAACTAAATTTTAACTTTTTCACTCACAATTAATACCTCTCACTACATAGTTTTAGCACAGTGTATCTAGGATAGTTGACTGCTATTGTTTTGTTTTTTTCAACCACTGCAAGTCCCTCACTCCTGATTTGAAATGGCAGTGGTAGGGAGGTAAAAATTAAGAGGTAAATGGGAGACACACTATCCACAATTATTAAAAAGCATAAAACCAACTGTCTTTTTTGTTTATTAACTGTCATTTCTAAATTACTTTATGTGACTAACTAAAAGATAAACATAAAATAATATGTTATGTTCTAGAGTTTAATTAACTTACTAAGTTACAGTCACTCAACTCTTTGTACAGTTATTATTCATATATCTCTTAGAAAGTAATAGTCACATCTTCAAAACTCTTAGCAAATTTACATCCATACAACTTATATTTATATGCACAAAACTCTTGGCAAAGTTACATCCATACAACTTATATTCATATCCACAAAACTCTTGGCAAATTTACATCCATACAACTTGTATTTATATGCACAAAACTCTTGGCAAAGTTACATCCATACAACTTATATTTATATGCACAAAACTCTTGGCAAATTTACATCCATACAACTTATATAAATGCACAAAACTCTTGGCAAAGTTACATCCATATAACTCTTGACAAAATTACAGCCATATAATTTCAAAGAACGAAGGAAGGTGATAGGAAAAAATCAAGGGGATTGTTTCATAGAAAATATACTGTTCCTTAAGAGACAAGACAAAATATTTTTCTTAAATCACACTAACTTGAGCCTTTGGAATGAGAGGCTCAATTTCCTTGTTATTCTTCTTGGCATACTCAAATGTCTGCACAAAATCATGAATGATAGGGTCTGCTCCTCGCCTCTGTTTGTACTTGTCATGGATAATTTTGAGCATTCCACATTTCTTCACCATTCCTAATTAAACAAATAAAAGTTTCAAGAAAATAATTAATTAAACCCTTCCACTAAAATCCCATTAGACAGAGTACAGAAATGTCAATATCTTACCAACATCAGCCATAATCAGGATACACTTTTCCCGTCAAACCAGAGAAAAAAGACAATACAATAAAGTTTAACACCTTAAGACAGTGGCCAAGAACACATTCAAATTTTCAGAAGAATCTGACAGGTACAAACAATTTTTCAAAGTTTATTTTGTGCTGGACATTAAATAATAAGCACATCATATTTAGTAATACATAATACCATATATTATTATAATATGAAAGAGTTAATTTTGCAAGTAAAATGCTTTTATTAAATTATTTGGCAATTATTCTTTCACTATTATTATGTGAACTTGCTCTGTATCTACCTTGAAGACAAATTATTTTAAGTAGCTGTTACAAAATAAATATCACAAACAGTTTTTGTCTTATTTATTTTGTTAAAGTATAATATCATTGAACTAGTGGCTGAAATATATTTATTATTCTTATTTTAACATAGACATCCATTTAAAGTTAATTTAAATATTCTTTGTATTGTTACTTGTATCTGGATTTCAGTAAACACACATACAAATATGAAAAACATTTAACACAAGCTTTACTGTTACTTGTATCCAGATTTCAATAAACAAATAAATATCTAAAAGATAAGCAAAAGTTTTAATCATTAAAAAAGTTCCCCAGTATATAAAAGGTATAATTTATGTGTTTTTTTATAATAAACCAGTTTGAGTTTTGGCACTGCATGACATCAGCCATTTTTTTGCAGTTGTGAGAGTAAAATGATATTCCTGTTTATAAGCAATCATCAAAATGTGCATCTATTAATAAAGATCTGTATTTTGACTGTTATGCTCAATGTTGAAAACAGAGCTTCATGTAGATAAGTGGAATCAAAACAAGTTTTATTTTGTATGCTACATTTTGTAAAGCATGAAACAGTTTATCATCTGTTGTGCACGATTTTAGAATATCATTTTGAAAATCCACATTTTTCTCTTCTTACCTGAATGGACTTGCAATTGAAGTAGCCAATTTTGTTACCTCGAGTTTGTAAGTTGGCAAGTAAGGCAACCACAGGCTCAATGATGATGAATATCTTAAATCTCTTTTCAAACTATTCCAAAAATTTTAATGTGGGGATAACCAACAGTGAAGGGTTAAAATCACTCACCATTTTCTTCATACTTGGGAAATGTACAAAGAGACTTCATCTTCATATGTGAGATCCACAATGAATGGTTTTACAGAACCTAAAATGAGTGATGCGTGATTGGATGATTTTGCAAAACCTAAAACGAATGATGAGAGGATGAATGGAACAACCTATAGTGATTTTATAGAAACTAAAATAAACGACAAGAGGTTGGATGGAACAACAACATCTCAGCCAGAAAAGTTCATCTCTACACTGTCTAATGGACAGGGTGGGAAAATATAATTATGGGGCATCTTGTAGTGTTCCAATGGAATTCAATGTATTAAAGTTTTGCAATTACCATTATATTCTCCACACTTGGGGCAAATGGATACTTTGCGACACTTGTCATAGATCTTTTTGCGCAATGCCTTCAGTTGTAAGTAGCCCAAATTTGGCCGTTTGACACTTTCAAGAAATCCATGCTTGCTTTCTTCAGGAAGTAAAATAGCACTGCAAGACTGAAATCAGACATGATTCATAGAATAAATACTAAAAGAAAAAAATTAGGGCTGCCCATTTTAATGATTAATCTTCCAATTAATCACTAAGAAATTTTAGTGATTAATTTATTTCATGACGATTAAATTTCAACTAATTTTCTTTCTTACTTACTTGAAGCAATGCTGATATTTAGCTGAACTGGAAGATTTTATTTGTTATTATATTTTACTGCTAAAACGGCCGATTCTAAGTTGAAAGATTATAAACTGGTTAAAGGTAAATTGCATGACCATTTTGGTTTTAAAGTAGACGATAACAAACAAAGTTATTAATGGTGAGAAGGTATACAGTTTTAGTTGTTTTTCATCTATTAATTAATCGTTAATTATTGTAAGATTAATCATCATAGAAATCATTAATCATTAACAGCCCTAAAAAAAAATATATCTTACGATAATTATATTAAAAGATTAAAGTAAGTACATGAGAACCTAATTTTTATCAGGATTCAAACTTGGTATTTTTTCTTTATAAGCACAGTAACCATAATGGATACTCAATTTATTCCCTTAAAATTGTCCATATTTGACAAAGATAAAGAACATTTCAATACTGTTTTGCTGTGAAGAGATTATGACATAGTACTAAGAGGGAAATAAAATATGATTCATTTATTAACCATAATGTCTAATGGAAGACCATACAGTATTCTATTCTGAACAAGTCCTATTAAGCTTAATTAATGCAGCAAAAAGGTCATCTGATAAAATAGGATAAACAAAAGAAAAAAAATTCAATATACAAGAAAGAAAATAATATATTTATAGTTTAGCGAATACAACTGGTGTGAAATGTGGAATCAAATAAATACAATTATAATGTTTATAATGTAAAATATGCATGTCTTTACCTGCAAAATATTTATAAGACAGAAAAGCTGAAAAGCTCATCTTTCAATTAGTCTTTTTTGAAAGTCTTTTTTTTTCAATGCAAAAAGATTCTTTAAAAATTTTCCAAACAGATGCAACAAACAAACTAATAATCACTAACTTTGCAAATCATCTGCAGTATAGTAATAGTTGTCCTGAAGAAACCAATGTGAAAAACAGGCAGTTCAAGGTCAATGAAGCCAAAGTGTCCAGTGCAGTCTGCAAGATTTTTCCCACATGTTTCACAGTTGTGGTCTTTCTCACTTGTTCCCTGCAGAAAGGCATAAATAAAGTTAGAAATTATGTTTATACTGACAGGTGAAGGCAAAAACAAAAGTAATGAGTCTAGATAGCTCTACAGGACTTTGTATGATCATGGTCTCTTGGTGTCTCAGATCAAAAGGGAGCAGATTTTAAGTAGGTGAACCCTGATAAGCAAATGAACTGTGACCTTATGACTTAATTTTTGCTTTTGGAATGTTTAAAATATGTGCATTTGATGATGAACACAAGCTTCTGGCATTTGTAAGATCAGACAAGTATTTAGGGCTGGAACCAGACAAATATAACAAAAAGAAAATTTAAATTGTATTCTGCTGTGAACTGAACTGATGAATGTTCTGGGAAGTGAAGTGGCTATAAGTATAAGAATAAGCACTACAATCTTTTGAATCTTGTTAAATTTCTTCAGCAGACAATGGGAGACCAGAGAGAGGAGAGTTAAAATGGAGAGGGTACCAATGAACAAGGGGTATTGTAGTATCAGCTGTGAGAATCCTACAAATAAAGTTGAAATGCCTCAGCTTCAGCTATGTAGTATTGAAGATGTGTTATTATTAGGGGAGGTGGGGAAGAAGAAAGAGAGAGTGTGTATGTGAGAGAGAGTGATGTAAAATTATACCTAGATTTATGGGATTGACAATGATTTATCAACTTAGAAAATCTTTTAATAGCCACAAACAGTACTTCAATTTTATCATCATTTATTTTTTTAATTTATTTTTATTTATTTATTTATTATCATCATCCAAGACTTCCAAAACTTAACATCAGAAACACAGACTCTACATAGATGGTGAAAGCAATTTCCTTCGGGTAACTACAGGTGAGGATCATAAGCATATAAAACTGGTGGGATACAGAATGACAACTTTTAATGCAGGATAAGGATTGTGATAATGCCCTGTGAGACATTATATAAATATCATCTGATCTTGCTTACTAATACTATTTACTGGCAATTTGTATTCATTTGGACAGATGTGACCTGAACCACTTATTATGGATGCCAAATACATGCTGGAACATAATACTATGCCAAGACTGCATAACATCATGAAATGTAACACCTGAAAGTACTTTTGACATTTCAGGTGCACCAAATAATAATGAAAGTAGATGTTTTGGTAGCAAAGTTATTTTAATACAATTTTATTATTTGCACATATCTTCATTAAAAAAATATTTGCACCTGGATACAGATCAAAACATGGAAATGGATTATATGTTAGTAGTAGAGTATGGAGTTAATCAAAAGAAAGTATTAATTTCATATATACATATTTATATTTATTTCTAGTGGCTACTGCCATTTAAAAAATAATTCACACATTCACTGATTCAGTTGACTGAATTTTCAATTAATTAATTTTTGGGGCTCCAAGCAATTTAAATTAAACAAGTTCTAATGTATATGTAATTATGTACATCCATATTAGTTTTACCATCCTGTGATCAAGAACGCCATAAGGTACTGGTTTGCGACTCCCATCCTGACTATACAGGTTTTTGCTAACAACTTGCAGATGTGCAGCCTGTCTCATCTGTTCCGGACTCATGAATCCAAATGTCACATGGCTTCTACAATAAATAAGTTTTTTTTAAAAAAATCATTACAGAAAGAATGTTACATGTGAAATGAATTTTCAGTAGTACTAGTAGTAGTACTACTAGTAGTATTCTTTGAACAACTGTATTATACTTTTCCATTGGTGCATAGTAATTAATATTATAATTTATATTCCCTTACATGAGATTGAGAATGAGGAGATGATGTTCAACACTAACCTCTTTCTCAAGCTGAAATGTACTGACCCTAACGACCCTACTGTTTCTTGCAGGTAGTTTAAGGTCTCATAATGGCTTTTCACCCAATACTTTTATGCAAAGCAAAATGCTTAGTGTAAAACAAGCATATATATATATATAATAAACTTCTGATTCTTCGGGTTGTGGTTCATTTACAGCATAAAGTCACATTTTTGGTATATTTTAGATAACATCATTAATACAACTAACACTGTGGCTAGATTTATATTTTAAAAGTTGTATTAAATCATAAATAATACTAGTTACAAATTGACATTTATGAAACAACAGACTTCTGATTATTCGTATCTATTAGAAATGAACTAATATTTCTTACAAGCTTATTTTATTGGTTAAATAGGCCTACATAATTTACAACTTACATTTTATAAATATAATTGTTTATTCGTAACTATAACTTATAACTATATAAGATGTGCCTAACACAGTAATACACTTATTTTATTGTTAGATAACTTCATTTACAACTCACATTTTTTTGGCAACATCAGATTCTCGAAACTGTTCTTTCACCATCTTAATGGTTAAAGAATAAAAGAAATAACGTCTGAAATAAATACGAGAAACAGTAAATTACAATCTTCGTTTATCTTTTAAAAGCATGTGTACTTCCTTCAGGGGAATGTATTCTAATATGCTGGCAGACGATGCAAATCATTAAGGGAGTTCACTCAAGAATTTTTTGTCTAGTTATTATTTATTTACTTATTATGTGTTGTATGTAGTAAATGTTTGCAATAAAGTAAAAATTTATAATATGCTGAATAACGTTATTAAAAACCATATATTCTCATTCGGCATTAATCTCATTCTCAAATGGAAACCACGCTCCATGATCATCGTCACAATTTTCTTTGGCTAGCGCCATGTAAGGGAGGAGCTGATGTTATATTAGTCTACGCAGTGAAATAATGTTCATTTTAAAAGCAGACAGGTTAAAAAAATTAAAACCATCAATGCATCTTATCTAGTGCATCGTTGCTTTTAATCGAGAATATTTTTTTCTCAGGTTATTTTCTGAAATACTATCGTAGAAAAGTTCATTTGACGAGTTACATTTTTTAAAGTTTTCTGTTCACGGAATCTGTCGTCATCAGGGTTAGCATTGCAACGTTTAGGCATTTCATCTATATACTTCGAACATTACTTGTGTATGTTATGTTAATCCATCATTATTTTTAAAAGAACAAGTTTTAATAATTCATTTAAGACTTGGCACTGCCTACAACTATTGCTATGATATAGGCGCCGTTTTGTTGGAAATTCGGTTAATTAATTATTCATTTGATTTTGATTTATTTCTGTAATTCATACTTCATTATAATCTCATTTCAAGATTGCTTCCAGCAGCAAGTTATGATGACATTTTCCATGGGCTAGAGTCTCTGATAAAATATGATGGAGAACTTGTTTGGAATCTGAACTAGATGCTGGATTAAGCAAATTGTTTTAAACTAATTAAAGGGAAGCGTCAGACTTAAGTAAAGCTTGCTAGTGTTGTTTGGTCAGAAGTATTGAATCATGACCGTAATAGGATTTTTTTCAAAATTGACCGAGTAAATGGGGAAGTAAAATTATTTCATTTACATTATTCTAAATACAAATCTGTATCTTATTCAGTAAACCATATTGTCTTTTTTTAGTTTTACCTATTAACTTTATTAACTTTTATTAACTTTAACATACTACTATTATCTGCTTGCATTTTTGTTAACTTGCTGGATCCAACTTTACTAATTTGATGGCAAATTTTGGCAGTAAATTATCCCACAAGAAGTATTAATTTCAGAATTGTAATAAGTCTAAATGAATCTTTAAACAATATATTTTTTTAAAATACAATATAAAGTTCTCACTAAGTCACTAGCACTGTGATGACCCATTTAGGCTAGAGTTCTTACAGCTACCCATGCTGTGTGCTGATTACAATAACACTGTCTGAGTGCTAATTTAATAGATTTCATCTTATACTTTTGAAATAAATAAATAATCACTTATTTTAAAGTGAGTACCAGTTTCAGAAGATTGCAACATGAAAACTAGTAAATTAAAAGAATTTTTATTGCTATTATATACATAGTACATAACCAGTTTGAGACATTTTTAATTAACAAAATAATACAATTTATTTGTTTTCACTGTACAACTTAGAGTAAGAATAAGATGTAGGGGTACTCTTCTGGTTCTTTGAGAATAATTAGTTTATCATGATCGCCAATTTAGGTATGGTTTATTAATCTATTTCTACTTTATTCATAACTTATTTAAATTATTAAAGACAATCTTCTAATATCTATGCACAAAGCTAATTCCTAAATGCCAGCAACCTGTTGTGATGATATTTTCCATGGGCTAGAGTCTCTGAATACCTGATTATTACTGTGGAATCTGAACATGTATGCTTGGCTTACCATTTTACTGTAGATTTATTCTATTGGTTTTGAGCAGTTCTATGTTTTAGAGTTTGTCAGTGATAATATGATAATGGAATGGTAATGAGGAAAGATTGCTGTATCATTTAATTGTGATCTCATTTAGCAAGAACCAGTAGTAAATTAGTAGTATATTGATTGGTCTGGTGAGCCAATCTCTAAAAGATGCACTATTTTTGTTCTGTAATGTGCAAACAAACAAAAATTTTGATTGCTTTAAGAGTGTATTCATGTTTCAAATTTCTGCCAAAAATTGACATTCTCCCATTTGCTTTAGTGCCCTTTTCATCACAATAAAGTTTCAAGCAAACTATATATTCTTGAATGTGCATTTAATGCTTGAAAATGAGTCCTCATTGTGTTTGTTATACATGTAATATTATAGTATATTTTTTTTGTGTGCAATATTTTCAGTTGACAATGTTTCAGTGCCTCGAGGTTTATTAGTTTGTTTTATTGAATAGATGATCTGTAATGTGTACTTATTTTTATATTGTCCCATTTTGTCATATGTTCAGTATTTCACAAAAATTATTTAGTAATTAAAGTTTATAATAATTCTGTGCATTGAAGATTAATATTAAAGATGATCATTAAAATGAACGCTGAATTAAAATAGATGTTAAGGAAATGCTCTAGAAACATTTTAAAAATGATATTGAGTTCTGCATTAGCTAAGCACATTACATTGGTATTCCGGTGCAACAGTTGATTTAGATAGTAAGTTATATATACTCATGTAAGGCTTTTACTAGACATTTTTAGAAAAAATACTTTCTATAAAACATGCTTGTATCAATTATATCAATGTACTATACATTGTAGTGTTGTTAATTGATATATAACTTATAAGTAAATATAATTAATATTACTCTTACAACAACAAAATTAATATTTTCTCCACTTCTAAAATGATCCTGAACCAGGTATATATATTTTTAAAAAACATCCTTGATTTATTGGAAACTGACATGTCTCATGCAATGTTTAGATTCATCTAATATAGTAATAATATAAAAAATACCGTTTCAATAAATAAATATTATTGAACTGCATTAGTATTTCATATAATAAAATCTGAAAGTGATTATTTGAGCATGATGGTCACTCATTACTCTAGGGAAAGGGTGTGTGTCAATTGAAAAACCA
Source organism: Sinotaia quadrata (assembly GCA_028829895.1). Lineage (NCBI taxonomy): Eukaryota > Metazoa > Mollusca > Gastropoda > Architaenioglossa > Viviparidae > Sinotaia > Sinotaia quadrata. The sequence goes on from CM054182.1 coordinate 21,892,487, forward strand.
AGCTGTATTTTAAACTTTTAACATGTATACTCCCACATGAGAGTTAAGTGCCTAAAAATCTAGTCACCCCACTCCAATCCAGTGTAATTATGTTAATTAATTTTCACGCTGGAAGTTTATTTACATCTACATTAAAATTATTGTTATAAATAAAAAGCATTAACAATAATAATATTTGGAAAATTATGTAAAGAAAATACAGCTACATACTGCAAATGTGTGTGAGTGATGTTTTCATTCTGAATGAATGATCTAAAACTGGTTTCATGATACCTGTCATTTCCAAGATTTGGAGAAATTTTACAACCAAAAAAAAAACCCCTTATATATATATAAAATTTAGACTAAGTTAATATAATAAAAAGTGTGTTTACTATTACCATATTAGTTTAGTGTAGATAAATCCCTTTTACCATTCATACACGTAAACACAGCAATATTATTTGGGTCACTTTCCTAAATTTTTATCTCCTCACATAACCTGACATTATTCACACATTTCCTTCATAGAAAAATGCACAAAATATATTCTCACTCTTGAACATTAAAAATGATTTTTAAAATCAACATTAATATTTGGTCAATAAATATTTTTATTAAAATACTTATGCTATAGTTTAATATTACAAAAATATTTTCAGTGTTTGTTATTTCATAGATTAAATGCATAAATACAAGTTCAAGGCTCAAATTTCTGTACTGTGACGTTATTACAGATTTTTTTTAAAAAATCAGCTTTATGTATCTGAAGTAATTGATGCAAAGAAAACCACAAGACAAGGTTTTAAAAACAAAATGTTTGGAGACTTTATAATCATTACCAAAGAAATGCATATGAGAAACAAACACTAGAAGCAAAAATGTAATTCGCTCGTGTCTATTATTACACACTAATAATGTTAATAACTCAACAATTGTAGTTTGTACAAGCATGTCATTGATAAAATGTATCGTAAGATCAGTTATAAAATTAAGCATTTTTCTCTAACTTCTAAACGGTACTAGGTTTTCTCTACACCATTATAATAATAATTATACCTAATACTTCTAATGCAATTCACGGCATATGAACATTAAAATATTCATGCAAATCATCGTATTTATAACATTTCTCTGTTCTCAAAATTCACTTCCGATCGACACACATTGTACAAGGAGGCAATTAGTGTACCTCTGAGGACATTGCTAAGTATACTTCTTAATTCACTAGAGGGAGACTATTATGAGTTTAAACCAACTAATGTCACACTGCTTAAAAGAAAATACATTAAGATTATCTCTTTTCTAATAGTGAAATTTTAGAAGATCTCTTCTACACAATTGCCAATTATCTGTACTCTCGATAATATATAATAGGCAATGATACGTTGTATATGTTTTCATGTTAAACATTACATATCTCTATTTAAATATGAAATCGAATACAGATTACACACAGTAGAATTTAATTTTTTTAAATATACCTTCATAATCTTTAATACATGTTCTATTATTAATTCGCTGGATCACATTTTTTTCATATTTATTTCGTTCCATAAATACTCTTCAAAAGAACAACAACAAAAAATCACAGTATTAACATGATACATTTAAAGGTTCCAATATTTGCGTAATGAACAAGAACTTGTATTACTGAGTTGACAATATTTGCACTATGAGCAAGAACTTGTATTACTGAGTTGACAATATTTGCACTATGAGCAAGAACTTGTATTAATGAGTTGACAATATTTGCACTATGAGCAAGAACTTGTATTAATGAGTTGACAATATTTGCACTATGAGCAAGAACTTGTATTACTGAGTTGACAATATTTGCACTATGAGCAAGAACTTGTATTAATGAGTTGACAATATTTGCACTATGAGCAAGAACTTGTATTAATGAGTTGACAATATTTGCACATAGAAACAAGAACTTTGTATTAATGAGTTGACACCAATATTTCCATTAAGAACTTGTATTTCTGACTTGATACCAATATTTCCATTATGAGCAAGAGCTTGTATACTGAGTTGATACCAGTATTTGCGTTGTGAACTGGCAGTTAAAAGTTGTGTGCTGGGAGGTCTAAGGTGACCATCAGCAATATCGTCTGCTACAAATACATATACAAGCATACCAGTCAAAATTACTTAAGCTAAACTTTGTCTTCATCATATACAATATTATCTTCTTTTGTCTAAAAAGTCTCAATTCGTTTTTAAAATATCCTACCCCAAAAGTATAAAGTCTTTATTTGTTAAAAATATTATCATTTATATCTAAGAAAAAATCTTTAGACTAAAAGTAAAAATCTTTATTTAACGTAAATCGTATCTAAATCTAAATCCAACTTGCCCCAGTTGCCTAATCTTTAGTCTACAAGTCTTTGCTCTTTCGTCTCTATAAATCTTAATCCTGTCTTCAAAATCTTAAATCTAGGTCACAGCCTCAGTCCGTAGTTTTAAGTCTTGATTTCAAGAAAAGTTTACAACAAAGTCGCATAATATGACAATAGTATTTATCAGCATGCACCCTTATATTATGTACAGTCAAGAGTAGATTTAGGAATGATTAAGTATGGTTACTCGTATTCTTTAGAGTTTAGACTGTTACATTTTCTCTTTAAAACAATATCATTATATTATATACAGCCAAGAGTAGATTTAGGAATGATTAATGACAAATTAAGCATGGCTACTTGTATTTCTCTAAACTTACATTTTCTCTTTAACAACGCCAGCAATTTGTAACATAAATAACTAGCATTGTGGTTAGTGTATTCACAGACACACAAACAAGGACATTTGTCTCTATAATTGTGTGTTTTACAGCAGTATAAGTGAAATGCTTGACCGAATGTGTGTTTTACAGCAGTAAAAATGCTTGACCGATTGTGTGTTTTACAGCAGTAAAAATGCTTGACCGATTCAATTTAAGCCAAGAAGACTTTCTTTATCTCTACTGAAATCATCGGAGAACTTTAATCAAAGTGATAATATTTTATCAACATCCCTTCCCCTCTTCTCTTTGTTATTCGTCTGAGAGAACGTTTTTGATTACTGTACAATTATGTTCTAATGGAAGTCATAATTATTTAAATTTTACGAGTATTGGTGCTTTAATTTTGCAAGATTCATCCCTGCAAATGTGACGTTTGGCTAGCGGCTTTCAGATCATGACCTCAGAAATAGAAATTAATTTTTAAGAATGTATCATGGATAAAAATAAATGCACCTGACTCCAGTTTAGAAAACTGACTAGAATGGGTGACCTAGGGTATAAATTATTATAGGAGTTGTACATGGTCTGGGAAAGAAATGGTTAAAATATGTTCTGATAATCGAGATGCAATTAAACTGATTTATAACCAGTTCAATTTATTTATCATTCACTTACATAGATTGTATAAAACCACAACATGACTATAAAAAAAATATGTATTTATTTTTTGTTGTTGCTATTTGCTTAGTTTACATCGATGAAGAAATGTTTTTTTCCCATTTACAGTACCAGCAACTATTTAATTTAAAGGCCCTGACTGCGACCGAAAGGTCGCACAGTGCATTAATTTTTTTTTTTAAATAGTCAACATTCAATTGATTAATTAAGTTTGAAATCTAAGAGAAATGTCTACCATTGGTGTGCTCACTGAAAGCTCTGTGCACTTTATATAACAATAAAAATTAACTTGTACATGTAAACAAAACACTGCCTTTTGAGAGCATTTGTTTTCTGAACATGAAACACAATTATGTCGCTGTTTTGATGACGTCATTCCAAATTGCAGGCCAAGCGTTCTCTTTCGAAAAGGTGGTTAGTCTTGTCCATTTTATGAACAGACAAAATCTTTATCTCCATATCACGTGTGTTGAACGATTACTTGTATAAAAAGAAAATCTTCCAGAAAAAAATCAAATGTCATCTTGCGGGTAGATGGTTGCATTGTAAAATGTTACCAGACTCTCCAGGGTGAGATGTTAGTAGTAAATATAGTACTCATCTCCGATATCATTGTAGTTTTGTATTTTTTTTTTACACAGGAGATTCAGTGGTGAAGGTATATACATTTCAGTGCGAATTTCGGTTCTGCCAGCTCTCTGATAAAATTCCGCATTATACTCTTCCCATTCTGCAAAACAAATTTGATTAATGCAAATAATTACATAAACAAAGTCCACAGATATAGAAACAATATAAATTTGATTAATGCAAATAATTACATAAACGAAGTCCACAGGTAAAGCAAACAACACAAATTTGATTTATTGTTGTAGTTGTATAAACAAAGATGTAAAAGTGAAAATTCTTAATTTTGAAATCTGAACCTAAAGGCCTCTTGGCTCAAGTACAAATCATCCATCATGCTTCAATAGTTTTCAGAAAGACTGAATAGATTGTTCTTTAGTTGTAAAAGTGAAAACACAATTCAAGATTAAGTGAAAATCTGACCTAAGGGCATCTTGATTCTCGTACAATTCATCCTGCATGTTTTGATAGTCTTCATCTACATCTCCATCTACATCTCCATCTCCATGTTCAGTCGTCCTCGGTGGAACTGGTGGGGGAGCACGACGTCTGGGCTTCTGGAAACGCTGGGTGAACCTGCGTTGGGCCGGGCGCATTTCCTGCGGCATCTGCACCGACGGTGGGGAATGAAAAGATTCTTGTGAATATTCTTAAAACTTGTCTGGCTAATAGTACCGAAAAAAAAGAGTTCCTAGATACATGAACAGTATTAACTTAAGAGTAAAATGTATTTTTTAATATGTAGGCTATATTTCTTGTGCATGAGAATTAAGATATTCCAGTTGCAATGCATGTATTTTGTAACAGAAGGTAAGGACGTTATAACATTTGATGGTGGGACTGTGATGGGAGGGAAAAGGGAGGTGGTGAACTGAGAGAGAAAGAAAGTGAGTGTGTGTGTGTGTGTGTGTGTGTGTGTGTGTGTGTGTGTGTGTGTGTGTGTGTGTGTGTATGTGTGTGTGTGTGTGTATGTGTGTGTGTGTGTGTGTGTGTGTGTGTGTGTGTGTGTGTGTGTGTGTGTGTGTGTGTGTGTGTGTGTGAACTGCATGGAGGCTATTAAAATTTCAATTTCTGATCTAAAGAAGTTTCAACCGGCAACGTTTCGAAATTTTACTCCAAGACAGAAGCTTTCGAAATATTAGAGATTCCAGTTCATGTAGTAAATAAAACACAACACTGACAAACTAGTTTGAAAGTTTTAAAATGCCAATTATTATTTTTCAAGAAGGCATTTGGATGTACCAAGAGACAACCGTAGGAAAGAATTTAGCTTTGAACATGTCACAGACTTTATACATGTACTGACTTGCTAGTTGTGAACATGTTATAATCTTTTTTTCATTGAATTGATTTGCTAGATGTGAACATGCCAATCTTTATACATGTACAGGATTGCTAGTGTGAATATGAGTCACAATCTTTATACATGTACTGAATTGCTAGTTGTGAATATGTCACAAACTTGCTAGTGTGAATATGTGTCAAATCTTTATAAATGTACTGGATTTCAAGTGTGAAAATGTGTCACAAACTTTATACATGTGCTGACTTGCTAGTGTGAATATGAGTCAATCTTTATATTTGTAGTGAATTGCTAGTTGTAAATATGTGTCACAATCTTTATTCCTGTGTTAATTTGCTAATGATTTGCTAGTTGCTGTTTGTTAAAAAGTGGAGTACAAAACTGAACGAATTTTTTCGTGTTTTTTTTTTTCTTTTCAAATCTCAATCAGGGTAGATGGAATCGAAGACAAAAAGAGGGAGAGAAAACTCTAATTCCATAAAGTCAGTAAGTGAAGCTTATCTTGCCATTGTATCATGTGCCATAAACAAAATAAATTAAAGGAACATGCTTAATTAGACTTCCTAAAAAAAATCTGAGTGCCGTTAACATCCACCTGTATCTCGTAGATGTCATCGTCTGGAGGCTCAAGATTCTCGTCTGAAGGAGGCGGTTGGGCGTGACGGCCATTGCGAGCAGCGGCTCCGTTCTGCGGTATCTCAACCTCGTCATCGTCTTCTTCCTCCGGTTTTTCACTTGCGGTCTTTGCCGGTTCATCCTCTGTGTACACAGTAAACATTTTTTCAAGAAATGTTTTTCAGAGTTATTGTTCTTTTGGGAAGGTCTTATAAACGTCAGCGTGCTATAATGAAATTATGATGTGGTGTACGGGTGCGAGTAGGGTACGTGTGAGAGTAGGGTAAATAGATGAATAGGGTACCTGTGAGAGTAGGGTAAATAGATGAGTAGGGTACGTGTGAGAGTAGGGTAAATAGATGAGTAGGGTACGTGTGTGAGGAGGGTAAGTGGATAAGTAGGGTACGGGTTTGAGTGGTGTAAGTGGTGAGTATAGTGCGGATGTGAGTAAGGTATGTGGATGAGTAGGTGGGTGAGTATGGTGCAGATGTAGTAAGTGGATGAGTAGAGTAAGTGGGTGAGTAGGGTAAGTAGGTGAGTAAGGTAAGTGAATGAGTAGAGTAAGTGGATGGGAGTGGGCTACAAGTGTGAGTAGGATAAGTGGGTGAAGAAGGTACGTGTGCCAGTAGGATGTGCGCGCGATTAGGTAAGTGGATGAGATATTGAATGTGTGAGTACAATAAATGGGTAGGTAGGGTACTATATGAGTATAGTAAGTGGGTAGATAGGGTATTATGAGAGTACAATAAGTGGGTAGATAGGGTATTATGAGAGTACAATAAATGGGTAGATAGGGCACTATGTGAGTACAGTAAGTGGGTAGATATGGTACTATGTGAGTACGGTAAGTGGGTAGGAAGGGTACTATGTGAGTAGGGTAAGTGGGTAGGTAGGGTACTATGTGAGTAGGGTAAGTGGCTGATTATTCGCGGGTTGCATTTGGGGAGAGTGGAGAAGAAAGCGGTGAGACCTAATTCATACAAACTTTCTTTTACTATTTTTGGATCAGCAGTCTTCTAGGAAAAACCTACCTTGGTTGATAACTAGAATGTTCCTGGCTTTACCAGAAAGATAAAGACAAATTTGAAGGAAAATTTCTGGTTTTAACTCTAGTTTGCTAACAATTGCTTGGAGTATTTTGGTCTGTTTTTCCCGCTAAATTATAAACTTATAACTTTATAAACCATGGAGGACTATTGCAATAAAAACGAATACGTTAATGAAAAGACAAGAAAACTGTAATACGTAAACACCCTAACAATAGAGCCTGATGTAATATTCATGGAGAGTTCGCAGACTAATATATCCGAACAAAGGAAAGATTATCGCCATTAGTTTTCGGGTAACGGCACATTGTTTAAGATGACTTAATAAGCTAGCATAATAGATCTGTCTATATAAAAATAAAAATACAGTAGTGTATTTAGCAAAAATCCATAATGTTCAGTAGCTACACCTAAAGTGCACTGAATGGCATTACCGGCATGCACCGGAAAGATGGAGATTGGACACTTACTCTCTACTTGCACCTCTTCCGAGTCCTGTATGACGTCAGCACTGAAAAATGTGGCGATAGCCTGAGGCCAGCGCAGGTCCATGACGAATATAATAATTCCAAGGACAATGCTCACTATACCTGAAGCAAACAGCACAGAAATATTGCAATGCAGATGACATACTTTCGATTAGTTAATAATTACTATTCCTAAAGTAGATGATATTCTGAACATAGATTACTCCAAAATACGTTTTCAATTGTTCATAAACTAAGTGTATAATGCGATATTCCAAACATTGCCTTTAGTCAGTTTAGTGTATGTTTGCGTATGCGTGCGTGTGTGTGTTAGTATAAGTTTTCAATAAATAATAAATTATAATTGGTGATAGACACAGTATTTGAAAATTAGTGAAAAAGATGTTAGTGTCATATGATGGGGAATCATCTCACACATATCTTTTTATAAATTTTCATTTCTAACCTATAATTTACGATGATGTGTTAACTGTACATTTTTTATAGGTCAAAATGTTAATGATACGAAAAGTCGAGGATGGATAGAAATGGAAGGGGAGATAAGCTGTGATTGAGTGCGCATAGAGTGGTAGGTGTGATTAGAATTATTACTGCTATTTTGTGAGAACGCTAACTCTGACACCTGCAAAGTAAAGCGATGGTCGATTAAACGGCTTAGATCTATGTCCCGTTTTGATCCAGATCTCATTATACCTTATCCAACTTTTACAAGTTTTAGGCTGGTGCAACTGTGAATTTGGTTATGGATAGGTGACGTGTGTTGACATAATGTGGGTGTAGAAGATGTTAGAAAGTCATGAATATTAATTGGTTTTAAGTGTATTCGTAAATTCGATTGGTTAAAAGAGTTAGTCAAGGTACAGATGGGCGTGGTTTCTATTCTGAGAAAACTAGGGTGCAGAATTCTAAGATTTTACTCTTGCAAACGAACTCTTCTTGGCGTTATAAGTCCCTCCTGTTTTATATGGGTTGTAAATGGAAGAAAGACAGGCCCTTATCTAGAAAAAGTTAAAGTGTCTGTATTGTGTGAATGGTTAAGATTTTATTAGGCAATGTAATGTTATACATAATGTTAACATATGTTAATAATGTCAACATATCTAACTTGTATTTTGTTGCAGAGACTTAGGCGTAATTAAGTATCTATTAATGTAGTAATTTGAAGCATATTTAGGATCCACAATGTCATCTTTTCAGTGGGCTCTGGGTGTCTACGATAAACTGCTCATATGACGTGTCTTGTTGAGCGATTGCCAGCTTTTTTCGCTGTAAGAATTACAGGTTGTCTTTCATATGGACTTACAGCAGTGCGAAATAAAGTAATACTAATGACCCTGATGCCATTGAGGATGAGCAGGATTAAGGATGTGTTTTGTTTTTTAAAAAGTGTTAGCTTTTTCTTTACCAAATTTTTTTTCAGTCTCGCGTATTTGTTAGTATAGACTAACTTCTTTTTGTTTGTTGTGAACTCTAATGATAGTTTAATTATAATATCTTGTTCTTAGATCTCAACATATCTCTCTTTATATCTACCTCTCATTCCATTACCGAGTGGGGGGGGGGCAAGAGTCAAAATGACCAGGCGAATCATCTTATTGGTGTAAGAGTTGCTGACGTATGTCTATTTATAACCATTAGTCCATACTCTGCATGGGCACTTGTAGATGTATTTTATTCTTATCTAGTAAAAATATGGTATAATGTTACCCCAGAGTACCTCTCAGTTAGCTATATTAAATATATATAAATAAAAATTCGTTTGAATGAATAGTAAGTTAAGAAAGTCATACCGCTATGTTGCGATGTACTTTGTAAGTACTGAACACATAAAATTGTTGCATTACGAAATATTTACAATTATTTATTTTTATTTTAAAAAATATGTATGGTGTGAATGCATGTTTTCGTGTTTGTGTGCGTGCGTGAGCGTGTGTGAGAGTGAGAAAGTGTTTGTTTATGTTTTACCTGTAATAAGACAAACGTAAAATGTCCCTCCAAAGGAAAACTTGAGGACGTCTTTATCTGTAAACGGAATCTCCAGTTCGTTAACATTACGTATGGTAGCCCAGATGATGTTTGCTGTAACCATTGTGGCGCCCGTCATGGCCAGAAAGTAGGCGCCATAACGCAGGAGTACAAAAAACAAAATGTTCGTCAGAATCCAGAGTGGAAACGCCAGCCTGAAATTGCCGAGTCACAAAAAGTCACCGTATTTGATTAAATGCCGGTCAATAATGAATGCATTTGATTAAAAGACGGTCACAAACAGCGAATGCATTTGATTAAATGCTGGTCACAAACAGTAATTGTATTTGATTTAAATCCTGGACACAAGCAATGAATGCATTTAATTAAATGGTGGTCACAAACAGTATATGTATTTGATTAATTACATATAGAGATATAAGAAGATTATGTGTTCACTATTATTCTAATACATCATGACAGACTCTAAGCTTGTTGATGTTTACATCCGGACATTATGCCGACCAGAGACGCCGCCGACCTGTGACACTAACTTGGAGTGGGTTTGCCAAACAAATGGGGTCACGTGGTCTCTGATATGTGTAAGCGAGGTAGGAGGGTAAGACTGTATGCGTTCACTTAGCTCAGGACTGACAGCGAACATCTTCCATGTGGTCGTTGTAGTAGTAAAATCCCATACTCCATGGACCTAAGTCAGACTTGTCAACCACAATGACATGCATTGTTGTCTAATGATTTATTTTATAGCTATCGTTGAAGAAAACACCGACAATAAAAAAAATAAAACCCGAGCTGAGAAAGAAGACGACTATAAATAAGTTCTTTAATGGTTAAGTTTCAAGGAGTAGAAACAATTTAAATTTGTTAAAATTTTATTTCAATTTTTAAAGCCTACAGCAAACAGTGCTCCATCTCCATTTGTCTGTCATCTATCTATCTATCTATCTATCTATCTATCTATCTATCTATCTATCTATCTATCTACCTACCTATCTATCTAACTGTCTGTCTATCTGTCTATCTATCTATCTACCTGTCTGTCTATCTATCTATCTATCTACCTACCTACCTATCTATCTATCTAACTGTCAGTCTATCTATCTATCTACCTGTCTGTCTGTCTATCTATCTATCTATCTATCTGTCTATCTATCTATCTAATCTAAACTATCTATTTCTGCCTCCATACCTATCTATGCTGACATAACGCATTCACTGCTTGCTGACGTCACATTTACAAATTTAGAATGAACAGTGCTTGCTGTGGTGTATTAGGACAGTAGAAAGTTGTTGTGATATACCATATGACTGAACTAATTGCAAAACAGTATAATAATGTATAATAATATAATATTAAGGCGACAGTTGATAAAATAGGTTTCTAAAACAAAGCATAGTCACTGCATTGCGTTTAGTATTCACTTCTCTAGGTTGTGTGTGTGTGTGTGTGTGTGTGTATACGCGCATTTATGCAGTTGTGCATTAAAAGCAAGATTTCAATTTCAATTAAAAAATTATTATTGTAGCTTGCATACATTCACACACAAACACACACACACACATTCTTGTTTTAATTTGTTTTCAGTGCTTTAATTGTCACGGTATACAAATGAACGCTTGTATGGGTCAAAATAAGATAACAATTGTGTTCATATTCGTCAAAAGTTGACATGGAAGCAATCACAACCACCCACCACCAAAATCCTATGTTTGTAATTAGCATAATTATTTATTCCTGCTTTTAAAAAAAAATGTTTACTCTCTATCTGCCTTAGTTAATTTCAAATTGTGGGAGCCTATAGCGAATATGTGTCTTATAAACGGACGGTAAAATCCAAATTAATCAATCAGGCAGTCAGCATTCAGATTGCATTTAACCGCTCTCATTTGTAAATATGAAATATGACAGTTATGTCAAGAAACTCGATGACACATCTGGCAAGAAAATATGCCTTGATATTAGCTTCTCATCTTATACAGGCATTTTATTATAATTATCAGCCAGGCGAGGTACAGTACCAAATATATGCAAATCTTTGTAGTTAGTGAACTTCGGCTCGGTACGCAAAGGTCAAAAATCTCATAACGAACTGTTAAGGTACATATAATTATTATTAATATCAACATTTATTTCTTGAACATTTTATATAGGTAAATGCCATGTGGCTTCTTATCTCATGATTACACGAATTCTTTATCCTTGACAATAACTAAGTGAATTATGAAAGTTTTGTTAAAAACTTTTTTATAAGGATTCCCACTCGTGGCTTCTTATCTCATGATTAAACAAATTACTCACTAAGTGAATTATGAAAGTTTTGGTTTTGTTTTAGTTTTTTTTAAATATATTTTATATATTTTATAAATTTTTATAAAGGATGCCCTCTCGTATATTTTTTTAAAACTCTATTTGCCAACGCAGTAAGATTGTCTTTTTATTTTTAAATGAGATCTGACTGTTGTCAGTAAGGATCGGAATTCTGTTTTTGCAATAAACAAACGTTCGTTTGTGTGTGTGTGTGTGTGTGTGTGTGTGTGTGTGTGTGTGTGTGTGTGTGTGTGTGTGTGTGTGTGTGTGTTTTAAATTGAAAGTTTCTTACCACAAGACTATATGAGAGTACCAGCCAGCTTGTCGATAGTGGCGCCCCCAACGGATACCCTCGCCATCAAATGTGAAGTATTCAGCCACCCATAAGATGGGCAAGGGAAGTCCACGAAACTGTGCCGCTCGGTACTCTTGGTTGAACCGGCCCGCTGCACAGAAAATCAATCAGGCGTGTAACTACGGCTTGTCCTAGTTTTCTTTTCATTATAGCGGGAGATTATCATCTTTACATTTGTTGCTAAGAAGAATGTGCTCAACTACAGTTGTAGACTGTGTCTATATAAAGCGGCATGTGTGTTGCGGAATCAGTTTAAATGTCTGTACCAAGAAAATGGATGAAGAGGTGGTGGTGGTGCTGGGAGGGGGTATAGTGGTCAAATGTCAGTCAGCCAAACCAGAACTTTTATTATGGTCTTTGGAAATAATATTACAAGAAAGGGCGAGCTTATCGTTATAAAAATAACATTACAGCAACAAAAAGAGAGCAATAAATGATGTGACATATTGGTGGGTATATAATTCTATGAAAGTCGATAACGAATGTCACAGTCGTTTCTTTTGAACTTCACTGATGCAGGCAAGGGCATCAGATCACAGATGATTGATTGGATGTAAGCCAGCCAGACAGAAAGATCGGTGGTTGGCTCGCCCCCCAGTCACATAAAAACAGTTGTAGACAGTGGAATGTCAGATGGATGCTTTTGATTTTCATAAATAACAAATATATTGAAACCCTTGCTGCAAAAGAGAGTTAAATACAACACACAATCGAATTAAGAGACATACAGACTTTGTTCAAAACGTTGCAGATGGAATTATTTTTGGAGTACCAAGAAATTATCATTCTCCCAAGTTCTCCACTGGTCACCTGTTCACTTCTTTGTCATTCTTCTCTGTCCATTTCAATCCTAAAAATCTAACTGCACACATAAGTACTCTCATGCTAGAAGCTTGCACTCATCATCAGACACATATTTTCAACATTTCCAAAGCAGTATGTCATATGGTCAGTGTTCATTTGGTTAACAGGGTCCATCCAACAAGAATTTACTGATTCTGAACTGAGTTGAAGAGACTATAGTCATTTTCCAGACACTTCTTTTCATCATCAAGAATAATCGTGTTCCTTTTGTGCCATTGTTCAAACTGTATATCTGTAAAACCATTTTAATTATGTGCTTCGTTTTGTAAATACACTTATTTGTTTTCTGTTGTCATTTTGCATGTTGGTCCCTTATTTATGTTGTTCAGCTCGTGTGTTTTAATAAGTACTTGATACGAGGACCTTGTACATTAATATGTAAATATTCTAAGGCACTGAGAGCTTTATAAGAATAAACACCCTATTAAATCAACATCGCCGTTATTATTATAGCTAATTCTATATTTATACAAATCAGTTAAACGTTAAATCAGTTAAATCTCTTAAACGAGAATATGGAGTGATGAGAGCACGCCCCTCTCCAAGTAATTATTATCATGAAATAGTAATACTCTCCCCTTGATGGAGGCTTCTAGATAAACAGCTGCAGATGAAGATATCTATCTATCTATCTATATATATATATGACAGACAGTGGCTGATAATGATGGGTGTCAGTTACTTTAATCTAGGGTGAGTAGCCAAATTTAGTAGCTCATGTCTGGTGATGCCAGGTTCTAGTCTTGACCTAGTACTGGATCAGAACAGAAGTCAGGTAAATAAACCAAACTCGGATGTAGAAACCTAGGCATACACTCTGGTGTAAAAACTCAAGTGTAGACAGGCACTCTGGTGTAGAAACCCAGGCACAGACATGAACTCTGATGTAAAAACCCAGACGTAAACAGAAACTGGTGTAGAAACACATTTACAGACAGAAACTCTAGTGTATAAGCCCAGGTATAGACAAAAACTTTGGTGTAGAAACCTGGTTACAGACAGAAACTCTGGTGTAGAAACCCAGTTATAGAGAGAATCTCTTGTGTAGAAGCCCAGTTACAGACTCAAAACTCTGGTGTAGAAACCCATTTACAGACGGAAACTCTGGTGTAGAAGTCCAGTATAGACAAAAACTCTGGTGTAGAAACCCAGGTATAGACAGAAACTCTGGTGTAGAAACCCAAGTATAGACAGAAACTCTGGTGTAGAAACCCAGGTATAGACAAAAACTCTGGTGTAAAAACCCAGGTATAGACAGAAACTCTGGTGTATGAAAAAACTCATGAGTACCATAGCACGTAAAGGAGCAGGAACAGAAAAAGATACAAGTGAATTAAGTGAATCGTTAGCCCGAAAAAGCTTCATCTCTGAGAAAGAGAGATGATTATAATTAAATTTTTTAGAAGTGTGTTTGGCTTACCAAAGGGTCCAAAACCCAATCGACCTTGGCGCCATTCCCAGCTAAAGTGTTCGTTGTAGTTTATAGTCTCGTTCAGCTGCTTTTCTGGTTCGCCTATACAGAGAAGAAATTTGTTTATTTATTTATTTACGTAGAATTAGTTTTTAACAGGTCGATGGTAATTCCAAAACCTGTTGGAAACAATAATTAAAGAACGATGCACACAGCTAGATTTTTTTAAGTATGTTAGCATTTATACATAATACACACTGAGAAATACACACACACACACACCACGTCCAAACACAACTACGCACACCGTTAGGATACTAGTCTCATAAGATTTCTTATATTTAATAACTATAGTCTCCTCAGATTTGTTATATTTAATAACTATAATCTCCTCAGATTTCTTATATTTAATAACTAAAGTCTCCTCAGATTTCTTATATTTAATAACTAAAGTCTCCTCAGATTTCTTATATTTAATAACTATAGTCTCCTCAGATTTCTTATATTTAATAACTAAAGTCTCCTCAGATTTGTTATATTTAATAACTATAGTCTCCTCAGACTTGTTATATTTAATAACTATAGTCTACTCAGATTTGTTATATTTAATAACTATAGTCTCCTCAGATTTCTTATATTTAATAACTATAGTCTCCTCAGATTTCTTATATTTAATAACTATAGTCTCCTCAGATTTGTTATATTTAATAACTATAGTCTCCTCAGATTTCTTATATTTAATAACTATAGTCTCCTCAGATTTGTTATATTTAATAACTATAGTCTCCTCAGATTTGTTATATTTAATAACTATAGTCTCCTCAGATTTCTTATATTTAATAACTATAGTATATGGATGATGAATATAGTTTTGGAAGGATTCTTCAGAGAGTAGGCGATATTTCTTGAAATGAGCTGAATAATTTTATGCCTGAATTTTCAGAATAGACAGTTGTGATGAATCAAAAGTAGTTCAGCCGTTTAACTAAGATTTTCGTGTGGCCCAAATTTTGTCTAGAGATAGCACCTCTTGCTGTCTGAAGAAAAACAAACTGGAAGTCTTAAATTACCTAGTGCTAACTTTTCGTCATGCTAATAAGATGTACAATAATTCTATTATATTTAAAAGATTGTGTTTATGCTAATAGGCATAATAGGATTTATTTTTAAAATCTTGCCACAAAGATACGATATGCATAGTCTACTAACTCTTGCCCCCCCCCTCTCACACACACACGCACAGACACACACACACACACACACACACACACACACACACACACACATATATCTATATATCATATACACAACCATGCTCGCTTGGACCCTACTAACTCTGATGGGCTTACCTTTCAGCGTCACGTTGATGCCACGAAGACCAATATGAACGCCGATAGCCGCTTCAATATCCTTACCAGTTCCTGCTTTGTATTTGGTCGTGGTTTTGATTTCAGAAACTTCCCATGTCATGGAGAAGTTAGAGACTATGGTAAAACAGAATGAAGAAGAAAAGGTTTATTTTGTTGGCTGATACCAAGATACGTCTTTTTATAAATATTCCTGCTCACCAAATTACATGGCGATCTGGAAACAAATTCACGGACGTGCGTAATTTTTTTTGTTTTGTTTGAGAATGTGGGGGAAAAGATTCGATGTATAAGAGCAAGTATGGAAAGAGCTAGTTATGCATTGTTACCTTGGATACTGAATGAAAGACAGCAATCGTTAGCCCGTCATTTTTAGGTCAAAGGATATTTGCAACTGTGAATGTTATGCCACTAAGGTTAAAATAAAAATATGGTGCATTGTCAACATATGACATATTAAAGACAATAAAGTGATCTGATATTACACCCACAGGCAAACATTCAACTGGACATTTAATATAATTGTTACAAAGGAGCAGTTAAATACAGTTATATGGCGTAATACAATTGTTAAGTTAGTAAATAATAACAGTTTAAATAGATACAATAAATTGATAAATTGATAAAATTATTCAAACATACCACACGACTCACAGCTTAGAGAACAGAAAATGTTAGAAATTTCAAAAATTGTAGGCAGTAAGGAAATAGAACATACTTAGGATGACTGCACCAATAAACAGGCTGACGGTTATTCTTATAAATGTGAACAGCCTCTGTAGGAAACAGACATAAAAGGCAATGTTATGAGACAAACTAGTACTGAAAATAACACATGTAGTTCTAAAAATACTCCTTTTTAAAGTTTTGACATCTTTCTACGCTAGAATAGTCCAAGCAATATTAATAACCCTGAATATTACAAATGGCGGCCAGAGTAGTCTAGATAGATAATAACAGTTCTAAACAATAATAAAACTAAACATCTTCTTTATAGCTTTACAGTCTTTGATAGGTTAGAATAGTCTAGATAACAGTAGTCTGAATATTGAAAATAAGTTTAAACTGTTATAATTATTACAAAGTGAAAGTATGTATAAAAATGAACTCAAGCCTGGTTAAGGAACTGAAATGAGAACGCCGAATGTCGAATAGGATCAATTTACACATCACTCATTTAACACCGAAACAGCTTACTCCATTCATCAGTCACAGAATTATTTGGTTAAGTAAGTGGCTCTATTTATAGATCGAAATCACCCGAGTCAACACGAGGCTAAAACTTATTCAGGTTTACAGTCACTCAGGACACTAGGCAGACAAGATTTTAATGCAGTAGGCAAAGAAAGATAAGAATGCAACTAACAAAAAGTTGTGGTTAGATTAATGCTGGGATACTACGGGAAAAGGTTGTTATCCAACTAGGGCACTATGCAGGCACGGTTATAATCAATCAGTGTAACAGAAAGATACTGTTATAATCTAGCAAATTGGTTAACAAAACCTTTTCATATCTAAGGACCACTTTTCCAACTACATGTAAGTTGAGGACCACCAATTTATATGTAATATAAAAAAAAAAAATACGTACTGAATGACGTAGTCGCGGACCACGTGATCTTGCGCCGCGAACCACAGTTTGGAAACCACTGACCTAGCACACTTCCCTAGGGCGTTTAAACTAGTGTCCCTCGTATATTAATTCTAAATGACATTCTAAATGACATAGATTTCCTGTTTAGAGAACAATAATCGATAATAACATTGCTCTAACGGACACGTGTTCAAGGTGATAGGTTACTTACAGTTCTGGTTAACTTTGATAAATCCGTATTTTGTGAACAAGATTTTTTACTACTTTGGTAATTTGTCGCCTACTATAGTTTGGTTTTGCTTCGATTAATTCCGTGTATTTACTGAATAAGATTTTAGTACTCTCATATAAAAGTCACAAAAGTCATTAACATCTTGAGCTGAATGAGAGCCTTTCTCTGTCAAACGCTGATTAACCTTACCGCGTAGATAAAAATAACTCCTTACCTCTCTACCTCGGATTCCAGGAAGTACCAAGAAGAAAGAAACTGCAAGGATAGCGAAACAAAAGATGAGGCCCGACACAACGAGGTCTGCTTCTACTGGTGTGTGAACAGCTTCGTAAAATGTCGGGGCGCCATTTTGTCGAAACGCATCATATACACCCATACCGGAAAACAAAGACTCCAAATCTGGAATGGATGACAACACGTGAGGAAATGTCAAAGTCAAGGGAAACAGAAGTGATGGCTAGGACACATTTAAAGATGTAGTGTGTAAAGCGGTGAGGATTTAGGAGGATGGTGGAATAGTACTGATTGGAGTTGCACAATAATAAATAAAATGTGTGTATATGTGTGCTTGTGAGAGAACCACACACACACATAAACAGATAGATTATGCAGAGGGAAAATAAGATGGAACAGTAGTAAGTACATGTGTAAGGTGTGTGTGTGTGTGTGTGTGTGTGTGTGTGTGTGTGTGTGTGTGTGTGTGTGTGTGTGTGTGTGTGATTGTGTAAGTATGCATGATTGTGTGTGCTTGTCAGAGAGCCGGAACTTTCCAGTAGTAATTACTTGTTTGTGTAAAAAGATTGGCAGAAAAACTGGAACAATAATATAATTGTTATGTGTGTAAGAGGAACAAAACTGGCACAGAAATTAATTATTTGTATGTAAAGAGGGGGGGGGGCAGTAAAATAAAACTGGCAAATTAGTAATTATGTTTTTATGTGAGACAGAAGTAATTATGTATGTATGTAAGGGGGACAGACGTAATTTTATTAAGGGAGGTGGGGCATTAAATAAAACTGCCACAGAAATTATGTTTGTATGTAAGGGGGGTGGGGTGACAGTAAAAGAAAACTGTCGCAGAAGTAATTATGTATGTATGAAAGGGGGGGGGGGGGGCACTAAAAGTACGCTGGCTTAGTCGTAGTGCATATTTGTATAATCAGATAACTGTGTCCATCTCAGCTGAGATTGCTATGGTAAAATGATGCTGAACAGATTTGACTGAATGTGTGCATCCACGCCGACTACGGTTGCCTTGACAACATGAAGCCAAGCAGAATTCCTCTACTGCCCTACAGTCGTCCATACTGGACTGACACACAATTTGCCGGATATTATTTAAAGTTATGTTTACGACTATGTGTGTTTAGGACCGACTGCAGTAAGGGAGTGCCGAATAAATAAAACACTACTACAGTTTACTACTATTCACGTGTCATACTTACACACTAGCAACCAAACTGCGCTGCTTGCATGTCTGCTTCAATGACACTTCACGAGACCAAAAAAAAAATTGTATGCCAGATTTTGCACACAATTTATGGTACGTTTTGCTCCGTCTTAGACGCCAGAATGGAGCTACACACAGGGTTCGACTATTTGGGTTGATATATGCTATGTGCATTGAGACTGCACATAGCTTATTGCTGTTTTTGTTTTCGCATACTGAGATGACGTAAACAAATATTGGATTTGGCACATACGTTTTTACTTGTACTTTCGGGAACCACGCGGAGATTAGGAAATGTTGGATATGGACGTTTAGTTTCTGAAAACATACCGAGATGACAAAAGAAAATGTTGGATAAGATCAATAGAAACGTGTATGAAATATTTTAAGACCATTCTTTCTTTATCATTCGGTTAACTTAGCAATCTAATGATCGCCTTTATGACCGGCCTTGAGTTATGTTCAGATTCAAAGTGATTAGAATAGAGTGCTTCTTCAACAAAGAAACTTCCTGTCCAAATCCTTTGGTTAAGTTTGTTATGAATAAGTTTGAGACTATTAGTCAGAAAAAAATACTCATCCAGTTCGGACTGCATCGGCAATTTATATCTTGTCCTCCACCTGAGTTGTTTATTTCCAATTAAAAAATATCATCATAAGCTGTGCCCAAGGTCGGGTTACTTTGATCTTTAATGATTTATATAACAATTAAGTTTAGAAATAGGGATAGGCAAATTTACTCCGCCACAATTATATATGACAAAAATTAAACAAATTGCAATGTCGGACACTTCTCCTAGTGAATTTAAATAAAGATTGGCCATGAAAATATCTGCGCCCGGTGAAAGAGAGCAAACAAGTCAGACAAGGGCGTTGTTAAACTCACAAAATAATTATTGTACTTTAAAAATCTTCACTTATTTTTTAAATTAGTTTTTCATTTATTCTGTATGCCGATTTTTTTATGCTGCTGTGACAGCTAATAAATAAAAGAGTACTCCCAGAACAAACGCACGGACGTAAACTTATGATGTCTTAAAATCTGTGCGCAAAGCCGACTCGTGACCCCATTTATCTATATTCCGCTTGAGAAGGTTTACTTCACAAGGAGACAACAATGATACTTTTTGTTTTGTCAAAATGAACATTGCACTATGTTGTATGAGATGTTTCTAGAGATTTGCTTGCGTTTTAAATGCTTTGACTTCATAAGAACACAAACTGCTATTGATTACGTACAAGGCAAAAAATGGCTATAAAGCAGCTGAAGACCTCGCTTTAATTTAAAATGAGGAAATAATACGATTACTTTTTATTTTTTTATTTTTTTATGAACACCTAGCTTGTAAGTACTATACAAACTACTATGTCTCAGCGGAAATTGAAAAGAACTGCTTGCTGAGGTCTGAAGAGCGTGAACTCAGCGTTCCTGAGTTACTGAGGTAGTATAAACAGCAAGCGCTGTTGAGTGGTTTGGCGGGTTGGAGCGGAGGCGAATTAAATTTGTGCCGGCGATTTCAATGCTAGTGTCACTGGATAACCGGATTTGTTATTGATACAACTCTGTCCTTGAGTGAAGATGCTTATACGCCAGCTCTATACGTCACGATTCGAGGCGTTTGATCCGCCTGCAATAAAATGTTCGGGCTTTTCAAAGGAAACTGGCGCGTGGAAGGCCGGACACAAGGATGCAATTTATTTCCTGACTCTCGACACATCCAGTCTACAGTGCGACAATCTTGAGCTAGATATATCGTGTTTGTCGCACACAGTGTGTACGTAGCGTGTCCACTGTACGCATTAGACTCATTAGAGGATAGTCTATCTGCTTGTCGCACAATAACATACACAAAAATGTGTACGTAACGTGCCACACTGTACACATCACAGTATGGTCTATCTGCTTGTCGCACACTAAAATATACAAAAAGTGTGTACATAGCGTATCCACTGTACAAATGTACAATCAGAGGATTGTCTGCTTGTCGCACACTAAAATACACACAAACTGTGTACGTAGCGTGTCTATCAGAGGATAGTCTATCTGCTTGTCGCACACAGATACTAAAGAATGTGTTTAGTGTGTACAAGATATACGCCAATGGTCAGTCTAGTCAGTTAAATTATTATAATCACGATGGCTATTTCAGTTGTTGTCGTTGGGGCAAACATTCTCGACATGTTCACAGATAGACTAGCCTGCATCCTTTTATAAAGTGTTCACTACTTTCACTTGTTTATAATTAAGTATTTCTAAACTACATCAATCCTGGTTGAAACAAATGAACACCCGGAGGTCACTATTACAAGATAGCAATTTATTTTCTTATTTATCTGAATCGATGTACAAAAGTACCACCAGTTTTCATAACATCTATATCTAGTCGTCCAACACTGAATAGCAAACATGCGTGCCCGTGGCCAAAAGACAGGACTTGACACTGTCACTAGCATTAGCAATCAAAATATTAATAATTAAATACTGTAAAAATAAAGGGCGACAAATCTGTCGTATGTGTACCAGCTTTGCCTTAAAGTGAAGAAATTGGTAGTCAGACCCGAAGAGAATTGCAAGCTTTTAGGTAGTCAAATGCGTTTTCGGGCATCGTTCATGAAAAAATAACATGGGACCTACGGGTAGGACTGCATTAAAACATTCGTATCAGTATCCGGGAGTCGAAACCGAGTAGTGTTTTCATTACAAGGATAAAAATCACAAAGCAGCCATTAAAAAATTGTCTCTACTTACCAGCTGAGTATCTGCCACTGAAATTCTGCACCACTTTGGTGAAGAAAAAAATAGGTGTGTAACCAAAATACGACACAATTTAGTCTGGATATACACTGAGCAGTGGCTGGGCCGAGTGTACACAATACTTTACTTTCCGTTCAATTCATTACTCAGAGGGGTTTTTTTTTCCCGACTTTATTCACAATCTAGTTCCTGGTTTGACTCCAACGTGACTGGCAGAAGTAAAACTTCCCTGATCGTGAACAAAAACAAGGGGAGTCCGCCCACTGCTTCGTGCTCATTACAAAATTCAGCCATTTTTTAAAATTAAGCCGATATTCGGATTAGGCTGATGAAGAACAAGGTGGAATAAGATGGGGAGGATGAATGTAGGGACAGTGCACTTGCATGTACTAACATATATTCTCAGGTTTGTACTCTGGATCCATTGGGATAATTATAATTATAAAGCAACATGACGACATATTTGTAGTGAAAACTTTGTTAGGTCAGTGAAAGCTGTGCGTGAAGTTAGATAAGCATTTGCCTACTCGTATAATGTACCGATTACAATCACCTAACGCTTGTTCTGTCAGTTCTTTGGCGCTGTCTTGTTTTAACTAGAACATGTTGCCTAGATAGAGTCTGATAGCGAGCCTTTAAAA
Organism: Sinotaia quadrata; assembly: GCA_028829895.1. NCBI lineage: Eukaryota > Metazoa > Mollusca > Gastropoda > Architaenioglossa > Viviparidae > Sinotaia > Sinotaia quadrata. The sequence goes on from CM054182.1 coordinate 21,914,914, forward strand.
AAGGTTTTGCCTAGATAGAATCTGATAGTATGTCTTTCAAACAGAACGTGTTGCCTTGATATAGAATGTGACAACGAGCTAATAGAGCATGTTGCCTAGGTTCTGATCACTAGCCAAGCAGACTTATGGCACCCAAAATATGCACAAGGAAGGAGATTGTTCCACTGGGTCTGAAGTGCTGATACATCTTTGCAATTATATGACACGACCAATTTTGTCTATATATTGTGCAAGTCAGATGGAACGAACGCTTTAATATTTTTAATTTTATGACTGGCTTTATTTGTGTGTATAGGTAGGTGGGTGGGGTGGTGGAAGTTTGTTTATTTCTGATAAGTTTATATACACGTTCCGAGAGTGGGGTACTGGTTCTACTAGAGTAGGGGTGCACAAACTTTTTAGGCAAGAGGGCCAAATTTCCCATTGATAGTGCGTGGAGGGTGGCAAGTCAGAAAAAAAGCCAACACAAATAATGAAATAATGTGTTCTACATTCGTAATAATGGTAACATCCTAAAGTCCTCCGGGGGGCCGCACAGAGCCCTGTCTCGGGCCGCGGTTTGTGCACCCCTGTAATAGAGATTGGTGAACGAATGAGGCAATACATCAGCTCTGAAGGAATATAATACCAGCCGTAATTTACCAGATATATCAACAACTTTCTCGATCATAAAATATATATCATGGTCGGTGACGCTGGTAAATCCTCAACTTCCGGTTTTGTGAAATAGCAGATCTAGTCTCTATATTTGATTATCTTTAGAAAAAATAGCAGATCTAGTCTCTACATTTGATTATAACTTTAGAAAAATAGCAGAACTAGTCTCTAGCAGATCTAGTCTTAACATTTGATTAATTATCTTTAGAAAAAGTAGCAGATCTAGTCTCTATATTTTGATTATCTTTAGAAAAATAGCAGATTTAGTCTCTACAGTAGAAAAAGAGGCAGATCTAGTATAAGTAGCAAATCCACATCTTTTGAAAAAGAATCTGATCTAGTCTGGTTGATTCTAACTGTTACTGTGCATAAAAATGTCCTGAAAACAGCCCTGCCTAAAATTTTCGGAGTTCAAGACCATAACTACAATACAAGCATAAGTTGACAGTGCGGACAGAGTGGGAGCCACTACAACCCCCGGAGATTATTAATGAAATGATATCTCTCAGAATTTGAATTTATATGATAATAATTGACAAATTCAGGCTCATACTAGTATAACTTTGCACTCCTACTGCAGGATGAGTAAATAAATACTTTGTCTCTCTTTTAAAACAAAATCTGTAGACCTAGTCTAATGAAGTTAGACTATTTCATCGGATAAGCGGTTAGAACTGACAATCTCCTGATTTATGATTATTTTTTTAGTATGATTATTCGGATGTTTAATTATCCGGATGCATTTACGGTCTGGACTTTAAAAAGGAATAATGATTAAGTTTGGGAGAAGAATATTCTTAGAATGAAAAAGAAACAAAATTGAGTTGGAGAAGGATAGTGGAAGAAAGAAAAAAAAAGTGAAATAAAAGGGGGAAAAATGCTTCCTTCCTATCAGGAAGTAATTACAAAGGAAATATGATGCAGTGTTCCTGGCACAGCAGCACAACCTAATTTTATTATATTTCGCAGGTCCATCTATCCACTTCTAACATCCCACCACCACCACCACCACCCACCCCACCCCAGCTCAAATTCTCAGTGTGTTTCCATTCAGCTCTAATCTCGGGAGCCTGACAGCAGGAATGTAGCATTCTGTGAAGTACAGTAGTGTTGAGTGCCTTATTGTTTAGTATTTTATGAGCTATTAGCTAACCTTAGTGTGAGCTAAAAACTTACAATACTTAATGAATTATTAGCTACCTTAGTCTTTCGTGAGCTATGAACTGTCTTAATATTTCATGAACTATTATAGCTAAATTAGTGTTTAGTGAGCTACGAACTGACAATACGTTATTCATTATTAGCTACCTCAGTGTTTTGTGAGCTTTGAACTGCCTCAGTACTTTATGAGCTAGTAGCTGTCATAGCGTATTGTTAATTATTAGGTGTCAGCCATCAGCTGCCTTACATCTTTGTGAGCTATGAACTGCCTTATAGCTTTGTGAGCTATTAGCTGCCGTATAACTTTGTGAGCTATGAGCTGCTTTGAGCTGTTTGCTGAGCTGTTTATTGAGCTGTTAGCTGCCTTAGTGTTTAGTGAGCTGCATGCTGCTTTAGAATTTAGTTAGCTATTTGCTGCCTTAGTGTTTAGTGAGCTATTTGCTGCCTTAGTGTTTAATAAGCTTCGTGTTGCCTTAATGTTTAGTGAGCTATTTGCTGCCTTAGTGTTTAGTGAGCTAAGGCAGCAAATAGCTCACTAAACACTAAGGCAGCTAACAGCTCAAATAAACACTCAGCAAACAGCTCACTAAACACTAAGGCAGCAAATAGTTCACTAAACACTCAATGTGTCACAGTAAATGTAGAAAAAACTTTGAGTAAGTTGCTGTAGTCCTTAACTATTTAACAAACCAATAAACAATTCAACACGGACAGTGCAACAGATAATTTTTTAAAGGCGTATTTAACATCACGTGTATTAAAATATAGATTAATACTGATAATTACAAAATTTGTTACAAAATATGTCCAACTCCTGATTGGTTTTAAAACCATCAATAAAACGATCAATAATTTTGTATAAAGAATGATATTCTAGTGACAAAGACGTAAACAAGCCTTATCCTATAGGCATATACTGCTTGTTCGACAACACATCAAATTAGTCTCAGTAACTTAATTAAAATCTTCTTATCATAATGAAGACGACGCTGACACATATTTAACAAAGGGCGATGGCAGACAGTGCTGCTAGTAAGAAGAGAAAACGAAAATATACTTACCAAACAACATGGCGACTGTAGGAGAAAGCGCCACACTTAGGGAAAAGATTACTGTTTTGCGTCCGATAAGTCATCTGGAATCAACGACTGCTCGAAGGGCGCTGTCATTTCACTCTTGAGTGAGCATCATCACTCAAACTGACATTAATAATTTAGCTGTCGTCTTCTCTCTCTCTCACTCACTTTCTCTGTGATCACTCTCTCGCTGTCTGTCTCTAGTATTTCACTCACTCTCTCATTAGTTTCTCTCTTTTCACTGTGTCTACTTCTCCCTAGTTTCTCATTCCGTCTCCCTTTCTCTGCCTCAAATGCTCTCTCTAGTCCATTTCACTCTCTCTTTAGGCCTCACAAACTCTCTCTAAATAGAATTCAAACAACACTCGTTATAAACAATTTCATCATTGGGAAAACTCATTATCCCCACCCCTCCATAAATAACCATCTTAAAAGCCTGAACTGGAACTTTAGGCTCCAAAATAAAAACAAACACATTTTTTTCATTCAAGAAAGACAACTCAAGATGTAATATATCTATGCAGTGTTATCTCATTCATATAAAACAGGGGTGCACAAACCGTGGCCCGCGGGCCGCATGCGGCCCCCGACAGGGTCCTGTGCGGCCCCCAGAAGACTTTAGGATGTTACCATTATTTGTAACAGGCAAGGAGCTTTTAACATTAATCTGAACAAGGGAGTAGAACAGTGGTTTGCTTTCCCGTGGAAGCATCTTGTGCTGTGTTGAAAACAAACGCTGCATGCGGTATTGAGGTGAGAGGCTGTGTATTGGGCATGTTGTTCAGTTCAGCTGATCAAAGGTGTACTGTTGAAATAGTAGTATCTGCACATCTTTGATGTATGGCGACATCAAATAGCATTAGAAAGAGGTCTATATCTAAACCCAAGTCGGCAGGCAGCCAGCTAAAGTTCAGTCTGGGGATGGGGTGAGGTGACACTGGGGGGGGGGGGGAAGGATGGTGCAGTCAGTGTGTGTGAATATGTGGCTGTGGATGTCTGGTTGGAATGAATGAATTACACTGTTTCGGAGTGAAGTTGTTTTTAAACTACTGCCCTTTGTTAATATGTCAGAAACCTGCACATAAGAAGAGTAAAATTGAAGACGAAAATCATCAGTTTAAAGAAGAGTGGAGGCTAAATACTTTATGCGGAATTTTAATGGAGCAGCTATGTGCTTAATTTGTTGTGAGTCTGTTACTGTGATGAAGGACTTAACTGCAAGCTGCATTACAAAACAAAGCAGCTGCGATGACTTAAAAGGCACTGGAGAAACAACAAAATTGAGCAACTTTTAAAAGGTCTGTCAGCAACATTTCTTCACAAAAAGTCTGAAGAAAACAAGTATTTTGCTCCTGCAAGTTGCAAAGTAGCACATATTGTTGCCAAATCATCAGGGCCTTTTACTGACTGTCATTGATCTTCAATGTTCACCTGAACTGAAGTCATCATTTCAGCAGAACAACATTTTAACATTTTATGGAAGTCTCAGCTCGAACACAAACAGAAATGTCAAGGACTTGGCTTGCAAGTTGTTGTCAGAATTCGGCAGCACATACTTGTGTGAACAAACGTTTTCAGTAATGAACATGAACAAGAACAAGCTGAGATCGAATTTGACGACAACAATCTCTGTTCGATTTTGAGGCTGGTGACTACAAAACTCGAACCAAATATTGATAAAGTTGTTAACAACATTCAGGCTCACCCTTCTCACTAATAAAGACTAAATCTAGGTTAATAAGGCAAAAACGAATGTATTTCATTATTTCTGTTGTCATCCATGTGCAATCTGACTTGCGGCCCTCCATGCACTATCAATTGGAAATGTGGCCCTCTGGCCTAAAAAGTTTGTGCACCCCTGATATAAAAGAAGGCCTGGTCAATGAGCTGGACAAACGCGAAAGCGGCGGAAGCCGGAAGCGTTCCCCACATTCAATCAAAGAGCTGGACAAGGCATTGTGTGGAATAGCCCAGGTGACTGGTGACAAAAGAGCTCTGGCCACAGAACAAGTTTTGTGGAGGTGAAGGGGGAGAGGTGTTGGATAGCGGAGGTGACAGTCTAACACTTTAGTAGTTTAGTATAGATAAAGCTCTTAGTTTATAGGCAATTGTTGGACATTTTACTTGTGGGCTTTTCATAAAAGACATTTCACCCTTAGACTTTTGGTAAATCAGTTATGTGATAAACTAATTTTTGAAGGGTTGACTTTGTAAATGAGTCTGAAGTACATTTTGTAGATGAATTGTTGAGTAAATATACAGTTTAGAGTGATATATTTGGGTCTCTGAGCAATGTTCCCATACAGGTAATTGGGCTGTGCAGACGATGGCCTTTTTATTGGGTTGAGTAAATGTAATATACGCCAGAATGTGTCACTCATCTCTGCACAATTACCTCCCGACTAGTGTCTTCAATAAGCACCAAACAAATTACCTATTGTTTATCGGGTGAGTATTAAATGATTACTCATGTGGTCATCTACACTGACACATCAGTGTTACTGTCTTGGTTGAAGCCACGGTGATACCGGTTAGACTAGTGCTGACTTCTGACCAACTACATAATCTAGTATTATAAAAGTTACAGACGGCGTTATTGTCAGGAAGAAACAGGTAGGTGGTGGTGGTGGCGGGGGAGGACACATCCGGGGAAAATAACAATTAAAAGTGTGGGCTAATAGTTTTCCGGCAACCGGAACTACATTTGCGACGAGACGAATGTCAGTGTCACGAGTCGATACCGACACATTAGCTTCGCTAACATTTTATTCTTCTTTCGAATTCTTGTAATTTGATTCAGTTATTCTTATGTCCTAGCAATCTAATAATTAATAACTAAGCGATAGATATTGTATTAAAAAGTTTAACTCATAACTCAGACCAGTTTCAATCACAGAATATGCCGGCAACAAGGCTGCACCGAATTATAGACTTATTAGATTAAGGAGTGATAAAATATGAACTGTAGAATATATTTGTGGAATCCCTTATCTCCACAACAATTTTATTTGTTGTTTTTATTCAGTTTGAAATAGCATTACATAATATACAGCATAGTTCTTACTTTTATACCAGATGTGTTATGCCTAGCTAATGGAACATCTGACGTCATACTCCTTTGCATCTATTTAGTCTTTCATTCACATAAAGTCTCTGATTTTTATGTGACGTCACCAGTGTTGACCTTGGACATGGCTCTGAAATAGAGGTTTTCTTTTTAGGCCAAAAAGAAACTCTAATGATAGAACTAATTGAGAGCTATGAACTTTTAACTCAGTACCTTTCAGTGTGTGGCAAATAATTCAGCGCGGTTTCAGTTTGATCAACCTGGGTCCCTAAAGGCATGTATCTCCACGTCACTTACACTGCTGATGCACTGCGAGACAGACATCTAAGATCTGACATCTGTTGCTTGTTAGTGAGTGAGAATCATAGCGAAGGAGAGAGAGAGAGAGAGAGAGAGAGAGAGAGAGAGTAAAATGATTGATTTATAATTGTCATGTCATACTTTGCTGGAATAAATTACTCTATCTTTATTTTAATCTGGTAGGAGGCCTTCTCATTGGTACGTCTAGTAAAAAAATATCCTGTTTAATTCTCGCTACACTCAGAGAAGTAATCTTGCAATATATTGTACAACTGTAGAAGACACTCAGTGACTATGATAATCCTGAAATTAGCAGAGACAACCCATTGCACAAATATGGAACAGATCCTTTGAATATAATCTTCCATTTAGTATAAGAGAAATCCTATCATCTCCAGCAATCTTGTAATCCTGCAGTTAGAGAATAGATCCTGTAATTACCAAGTAAACAAGACAAACTGTAATATTCAGGACAGCTAGACATGTTATCTTCAGTACAACTAAACAAGACAAACTGTAATATTCAGGACAACTAGAGATGTTATCTTCAGTACAACTAAACAAGACAAACTGTAATATTCAGGACAGCTAGATATGTTATGTTCAGTACAACTAAACAAGACAAACTGTAATATTCAGGACAACTTGAGATGTTATCTTCAGTACAACTAAACAAGACAAACTGTAATATTCAGGACAACTAGAGATGCTATCTTCAATACAACTAAACAAGACAAACTGTAATATTCAGGACAACTAGAGATGTTATCTTCAGTACAACTAAACAAGACAAACTGTAATATTCAGGACAACTAGAGATGCTATCTTCAATACAACCAAACAAGACAAACTGTAATATTCAGGACAGCTAGATATCATATGTTATCTTCAGTACAACTAAACAAGACAAACTGTAATATTCAGGACAACTAGAGATGTTATCTTCAGTACAACTAAACAAGACAAACTGTAATATTCAGGACAACTAGAGATGCTATCTTCAATACAACCAAACAAGACAAACTGTAATATTCAGGACAGCTAGATATCATATGTTATCTTCAGTACAACTAAACAAGACAAACTGTAATATTCAGGACAGCTAGATATGTTATCTTCAGTACAACTAAACAAGACAAACTGTAATATTCAGGACAACTAGAGATGTTATCTTCAGTACAACTAAACAAGACAAACTGTAATATTCAGGACAACTAGAGATGCTATCTTCAATACAACCAAACAAGACAAACTGTAATATTCAGGACAGCTAGATATCATATGTTATCTTCAGTACAACTAAACAAGACAAACTGTAATATTCAGGACAGCTAGATATCATATGTTATCTTCAGTACAACTAAACAAGACAAACTAATATTCAGGACAACTAGAGATGCTATCTTCAATACAACCAAACAAGACAAACTGTAATATTCAGGACAGCTAGATATGTTATCTTCAGTACAACTAAACAAGACAAACTGTAATATTCAGGACAACTAGAGATGCTATCTTCAATACAACCAAACAAGACAAACTGTAATATTCAGGACAGCTAGATATGTTATCTTCAGTACAACTAAACAAGACAAACTGTAATATTCAGGACAGCTAGATATCATATGTTATCTTCAGTACAACTAAACAAGACAAACTGTAATATTCAGGACAACTAGAGATGTTATCTTCAGTACAACTAAACAAGACAAATTGTAATATTCAGGACAACTAGATATGTTATCTTCAATACAACCAAACTGTAATATTCAGGACAACTAGAGATGTTATCTTCAGTACAAGTAAGATATGTAATATTTGGGGTATCTAGAGAAGATATTCTGAATCTGTAATCCCAAACACAAGAGAACTTATAATTCTTGGCAAAAAAAAGAAAAAAGATTAGAGATCCTCTAAATATAATCCAGCCTTGGACACTGCATATGCGGATAAATTTTTGTAAATGTCGAACTTGAAAGTAAACAATTCAGATGGAGGATAGGCTAGAAATTGCTGATACAATCCAAACCAGTTCCAACTAGATGAGTTGTTTTTCTGACTAATAGTCTCACACTTGTTCATAACAAATTAATCCATTGGGGATGGACCAAAAGTTGAAGAAGTACTCTATTCTAATCACTTTGAATTTGAACATAACTCGAGTCCAGTTATAAAGGCGATCGTTAGCTTATGGTAAGTTAACTGATGATAAAGAAAGAATGGATTTAGAATATTTTGTACATGGTTGCTATTGATCTTTGATCTGAACACATGCCGGTGATACCCACCATCTTTGAAAAGGTTACGTGCATTGACTTTATTTATTTCTCTGAAACTCTACTCTCGTTTCCATGATGATATCCATGAACTTGATTATATATTTATGTTAATTGATTGCTAATGTCTATGATAGGATAAACTGAATGATTGTCCAGCATTAATTGAACATTGTTGTGAAGCTCTTTGATTATATTCATATGTTGTAGATTTGATTGTTGATTTAATAAATTATTGATCTTCTTACATATCAAAAACCATATGTTGGAGAGACAGTGAGTGGATGGGAGCTCACTAAATATAGATTGAAAGACAGATTGTCTTCTCCTTTGGCAAGATGTTTTCCACCTAAGGAAATTTGTGTGATGGTAAATGTCTGTCATTAGTGTTGTGGAAGAGAGAAAACATTTACAGCATCCACATACCTGCCAAGTGATAGAGATGAATGGTGCTTTCTGGAGAATTATTAATAATGTATAAATTAAGATTCTCATCACTTGTAATTAGTTAGTGGTGATTAAATAATATATTAATCATAACCATTAACTAGTGTGGTATGGCATTACAAAGTGTAAATATTTTAATTTGTTTTTTGAATTTGTTTGTTCTTATTTGTTGGAACTAAGAGCCATTTATTTTTTATCTAGTATGGCTAAGCAAATAAATGTTAAAATCAGTATTTATTCTAAGACAAAACTGTTGGCATATAGTATAATGGGTTTTCATACTTGGCATGATATTATGCTTACTTGTATGATTGCAAAATACAAATTTATATAGGAATTACATTATGGGTATGTATGCATGATACATAATTATATAGAAATTTACATTATGGTTTGAATGCATGATAAATATTTAATTATGAGTCACATTATGGGTTTACATTTTTATGTCTGTTACCTACTTCAGTGTAGACTTCACATCAAACATTAAGGGGTCAAGAATGGTAAATTCTTTGAAGCCTGGAAAAATCAAATGTACTGAAGAAATAAAAGAAACAATTTTAAGCTTTATAAATTCATTTAATACTTGTAATAGACATAGAAATACACACATGATCCTACATTTCAGGACTTAAAATGAAAAATAAAAAGTGAGCCAATATATCATGTTTAGCGACAAAATGCACAAATGTGTGTGTGCATATGAAAGATGAATAAATGTGAAATAATGTCACTGTGATAATAGATGGTGTTCTCCATATAACAATTTACGTATGAATACAGTAACAAACTGACATGACAATACACACAACTTTTGTAAATAATATTATCACAAATGTTATAGTGAAGTAACCATCACAAATGTTATACTTATAGTGAAATAAGATTTCTTGCTGCCAAATGAACATAGGCTAATGAGAGCCACTCCAATCAAATATGTACTATCTGGATACAAATATTATAATATTAATTTGCAATTCTTCTCCACTGGCGGGGATAATCCAATAAGCAGTTGCAGTCTCACAGGCAGCATCTGAAGAGAGACTTGATCTAGGATAAAAAGACTTTAGAGCACAAATCTGTACTGTGGTTGGATCATTTCAGCTTAATGTCAGCACTAATAGCAACCGACCAATGGCAGCACAGGTAGCAACACCCCCCCCCCTCATTATCATTTTTGTGGCATATTTACATACAAACTTAATAATGTTCCCACATAAACTTGATACTCTCATAATATATATATAAATTATAATACAATATACAAAATTAGTCTACTAAATTTCAGAACTATTTACATAAAACCGAAATATATATAAATAAAATATTTAATTTATAATTCTAGTTTTAAGTATAAAGGTACACATTATTTATTTGTCATCAATTTTATGCTTTTCAGACACTTTATGACATGTTTGTGGTTAGTTCGTTTCACGTAATAGTCCTTTTAATTTACTGATGAAACTTGTGCTTTATAATTCTATTGCTATGTATAACTAAACTAAATGGCGCACACTATTTCAAGATCTCTTAGTAAATGTCCTCTACAAATACATATACAAACATGTTACTTCTTCGAAATTGGAAAAAAAAAAAAAAACTTGCCCCGAGAAATATGGCGGATTGTGCATCCCCACAATGCTACTATCAATCTATATGATACCTTGAAAATTTATTTGCGAATATATAATTATTGTTTTGAAAATAAACTAAAATTAGCACAGTCTTCGTGACGCATAAATAAGATAGCTTTGTTGGCTTTAATTTTTACTGTTAGATTTTTAACACTGATAAAACAGCGGGCGTGGCCTCCAAAAGGTTAGAAATAGACTTGGTTTTCCGATCAGCGCTTGTCGTGGTGCTGTCTTCTTAGTTGTTAGTATGATACACTTATGTGAAGTTTTGAAACTGGAATGACAGTGTTGAAGATTTATTATTCGTCGTTTGTGAAGGCTTTTGCGTAGTTATGCCCCATACATATAGGCCTTTATTGCTTGTCTACAATTTGGTAAGCGTCCAAAGAACTTTAAAACAAACAGCCATACCGATTTATTTAACTTCTAACCGATTCCGATCTGTTCTTTACTACTATTCGTTATTACCTGCATCTCGTTGGCAGAAGTCGCATTTTATACACAGTGTCAATCATAAAGAGATGTATTATTATATAAAAGTGGATCACCACCCTGTTTCAAAAGTGATTATTGACATAGCATGTATTTGATTTGTTTGTTAAAGAGAAAGATTCACATTTCTGAATCGGAGACGTAACAGCGAGTTTAGACAGAAAGATGATCATGACTCGCATTTGGAACGTGTTTCTTCCAAACAAAATATTGAATCAACCCTATGGATTCCTCACAGGGATCATCGATGATACTCGAGGCACAATTTTCATTAAAGGAACATACTGTGATGACTATGCAAAAGAGGAAAACATAGTTGGAAAATGGATGGACTCCAGTGCAATAGATATAGAGCCACTACCTGGAAGTCATTCTGTAAACTTGATAGTTAGGCGAACATCCAGGGGCACCCTTTGTTGTACTGTCCAAGTTGTCAAAGAGCATACTTACTTTAATAAGTGCATATGTGTGCTGTTTGAACCCAAAGATATGATTTTGTCTTTATTTCTTTCAGAGCAGGTCTTCAGGGAGACTGAAAATTTAAATCATTTAATCAGAATTTATGCTCAGCAGAATTATTTTGACAGAGAAAAAAGTACATTTACACAAAAATTCGTTTGTTTACAGAAAATATATGTTTGGTTTCTCTATATATGGATTCACATTTTAAAAGTTGTGGAACAGTGTGTTTGCATAATGAGCCTGAAATGGTTTCGCATTTGGACATCAATGCAACCACCAGTTATTGTAAGCCACATCAATGCTAGACTGAACAGATTCCAAAAAGTTCTCTCAACACAGCAACGGCCAAATATTTTGTAAGTGATAGATCCATCACACTAATTGTTTAATACAGAATAAAATCTAATCTTCAGCATAACTTTTATATAAATTCTAAAACTGACATCTATTACAATATTTCTGTATTGTTATGAATACTAGTCCCAGACTGTTGATTTATATTGTCATTTCTAAACAAATGAAGTATAAAGTGAATAAATTCCTTTGAAGTTCTGTAAATAGAACCACTTCCCACTCATCTCACACAGGTCCCAATAAAAAGTCCTATACCAAAATTTAACAGAGGTTCTGAATCAGTTATATCTGATACCAACAGCTATTAATGCCTAGGAAATCGTCATTTGAACTTAATAAAAATGAAGAAACACTAATGCTACATACCATAAGGTGTGTGAGGGGGGAAACAAATTTTGAATGATAACTAAATTGGTTTATAGAGAAATGAAACATTTTTGCCCATTACTGCCATGCAGAGATGGGAGAACCACATTTTTTGTTTAGGAAAAGTAAAATAAAAAGTTTTGGTGATAGTCTACTATAAAAATCCCAGTACTTTGGATAGCATCAGGAAATTACAAATAGAGATTAAATAGGAAAGAAGTTTCACTATTACTTAAGTTATAGCAAAAGCTAAATGTGCAGAGAATAATTCAGTAAAAGATAGTCAGTAAGAATTGAAACAATAATACCTAAATTTAGTAAATTCTAATCTGTAATGTCATTTAGTGACCTTTGAGCAGCATATCACAATAATAAGAGAGGAGGATTTGGGGTTATTCCTTATTTTCACAATGTACTATCCAAACTTTTCAGTACAATCTTATAAATTTAATCTGAATCAATTTGTTTTACAATTAATTACAGAGCAACGCCATTTTTAATTTTATGGAATTTCTTATAAAATATATCCCATATAATTCCTGACATTTGAATTTTTTTTAAAAAGTCATGTTTTGACTATGCACCACAATTATTACAAATGTCCAAAGACATCACCCAAAGCTTTACTTCATTAAGGATTGTCAGTTGTCATCAGTGTCCAAAGCTTCATTCCCTTAATGATTGTCAGTTGTCATCAATGTCCAAAGCTTCACTTCCTTAATGATTGTCAGTTGTCATCATTGTCCAAAGCTTCACTCCCTTAATGATTGTCAGTTGTCGTTAGTGTCCAAAGCTTCACTCCCTTAATGAGTCAGTTTTTATCAGTTCCAAAGCTTCATTCTCTTAATGATTGTCAGTTGTCATTAGTTTCCAAAACTTCACTCCCTTCTGGTTTGTCAGTTTAAAGAAAGAAATAATGTTATGATAGGTTTATATATACCATTTTATATTAGTATTGATACAAATGATAGGTTCATAACTATTACATCATTTCAGAGTGGTTAGATTCATAACTATTGCTTTATCTTAGTGATGATAGGTTTATAACTATTACATCATTTCAGAGTGGTTAGATTCATAGCTATTGCTTTATCTTAGTGATGATAGGTTCATAACTATTACATCATTTCATAGTGGTTAGATTCATAGCTATTGCTTTATCTTAGTGATGATAGGTTTATAACTATTACTTATATTAGTGTTGATAGGATTTTAGTGTTACTTCCTGATCTAGGCATCAATATTGGAAAAAATTAATTTTGTAAATCTATTTAGTTTTTTATTCATGATGCCATTGATTTTTGCTCCATGATGCTAGGTCCTTGTAAAGATAAGAGAATTTTGAAGTGGAGATGTACATCTCAGAAGTAATTAATACTAGTCTCTTATTCCTGCATTTTTAATGGGATTTTTATTTTTAAAAGAACATGTCAATCTACTCAGACTTTATACTGAACTTTATACTTCATTTATGGTTATAACTGTAAGAATGTAGCATTGAACCCACCCACCCCCGTTATAGTAATTAGTGTATGAGAGATCAGTGTGTGGGCTGAAGTAAGCATTTTTTTAAGGCTTATTATTGTAAAAATAAATATTGTTGTTAATAGCGAACTTTAAGTTTAATTACATTTAAATACATTTAATTTCAGATTCTTTGATATATGCACCCAACAACTTATGGATTCTGTTTTGGGTCTTACAGTCATGATGCTTTTTATGCATGATGGAGTCGCAGATTCCATTGCTGCATTTATCATGCAGTGGGCTGATGTAAGATTTGTGACTATGTATGTATGTGTGTGTGTGTGTGTGTGCGCGCGCGCATTGCATTAGTATTTAAGATTTACATTTTTCCTCCATTTTTTCTTCTTAAGTTTAGTTGTTAGAGTTGCCAGCTAACCATGCTACAGATCTTCCATCATGACGATGCTATGATTGTAGCAGCGAACAGAGATTTTACAGTATTGGATGTTAAATAATTTAAATAACAGTTATCTACAGTATTGGAGTTTAAATAACTTTTTCAAAACTTTCTTTGATTTCAAATTTGTTTCTTAGAGTTTACACTAAGATTTAATTTTGTATAACACTATGTTTGGAATATGTTGATGAGTTTGAAATTTTAAATCTTTTTTTTGTGTGTTTGGATGGATGACAACAAGCAAATGCACTCTCCAGATTGACATACTTAAATACTGACATATACTTAAATCCATCTGCCAGAATCCTAAAATGAAATACATTTGTTGCAGAAAAAAATTAAATTCCAGATTAATAAAATAAATTTTAAAAAATTAAAAAATAACCTCTGGTAAATGGATATTCTTACTCTTGAAGTAAAAGTATATAAAATATAACTATATTGGCTTGTACATATGTTCTGAACAATTTTCATTGGTGTGAGTTGTTGCCAAATATAATACTTTTTCATTTTAATCATGGAGTTTTTTAACAGGTGTAATAATTTTAAACGTTTAATTAATATCAGGGTGCAGCAGCTGAGCTGAAGACCCTATTAAACTGGCTGATGGGAGCTCCTGCTGGTCTGAAACTGAATTCACAGTTAACAGAATACATGGGACATTTTTTCCTCTACCACGTGTACTTGTGGACAGGTATTTAAATTTTGTGTGTGCTTATTTTATACATTTATTCAGTCTGCAGTCTACAGATCTTGTTAAATATTTCAAAAATACTTCATATTCTAATGAAATAATTAGCATTGATAATTAATTTCAAATTATTGATCTTCTGAGAGCCTGTTGTTAAATTCACTCATTATTTTTTTAAAAAATAAAAAGAGCCCTTAGTTAATTTTAATAATATGCTTTTTAAAGCTTATATGCATTTTCCCAGCATAGAAGTTGAGAAGCAATATGAGCACTTCGCAAGACAGAAAGTAGGTTTTTCATTTCTAGTCTGTAGTCATATATAACTGTATAATAGCTTTCTTTTTATTGCCTCCTGTACATAAAGAGTTTTGATAACATTTGAATTATTAAAATTCTTAATCAACAGTAGTATTAAATGATAATCAGGGTTGGTTTATAATCATAATTTAATTGTTCTTGTCAATTTCAGGCTACATGTCTCTTTTGAAACCAGTTCTTGCCTGGGTTTTGTGGTGTGCTGCAGGACTAGGTCTGCTGGGACTGACCACGCAGCTGTGTCTAGTGCAAGATGTTTTGTCTCTGTTGACAATCCATATCTACTGCTTTTATGTTTATGCAGCAAGGTATTGTAAATGAATTAAATTTCTGATCACATGTAGTAATATTAAACTTCTGATAAATTGCCTGAGCCACACATTTCTGTCGTGTGTACATTTATAGGTTTTCAGGATATACATCTACAGTAAAATCCTGTTTTTGAGAAAGCATTTTAATGATCCTGAATATTACTCTATTAGAAAACATTAGATGACTCTTTTCTGTTGAATGTACTTGTATCAAAGTCTCCATGTTCATATAGCAACTAGCACTTGTAATATATGAGATTATCAGATTTCTATGAACATTGTTCAGACTTGTCTTTTCTATTTTCAGCTCATGTTCATCTACCATGTGTAGATCTAAAATTAACTAGCATCCTTCCTTTCCTGTAACTAGTAGTATATGCAGCATAAAATTAATTCTCAATCGTTTGCCACTAGGTTAGTCAACTGGTATCTCTTGACCATTACCTGGGTTATTAAATTATGAACAGGTACCTGAGAAAATAGTAATTATTTCTAATAGTTGCATACACCGTACATGTAATATTGCATTGTTTGTTTGTTGTTAGTGTCAGTGCTGGTATAGCATGGTAGAGGTTCACAGGATAAGGGTAGGGTGGGTTGCAACTTGGAGACATTAACAGTTCATAGCATTATTGTTGTGTCATCAGTTTGTCATCATTAGATAGGCAGTTTGTGTTTACAGTCAAAATCACTTTGTGATTAAATAACTTTGTAATATTAGTTGAAATGAAATAGTAATACTTTTTAAAACATGGGTAAAAACATGTATATAAAATCACACAAAGCAATCAAATGTAACATGTACAGAACCATTTTGTCTGCAAAAGGCAGGAACACCAGCACTGTTAAGCATTATTTATTCTCACTTCTTATGCTGGATACTGA
This sequence comes from Sinotaia quadrata, assembly GCA_028829895.1. Taxonomy (NCBI): domain Eukaryota; kingdom Metazoa; phylum Mollusca; class Gastropoda; order Architaenioglossa; family Viviparidae; genus Sinotaia; species Sinotaia quadrata. The sequence goes on from CM054182.1 coordinate 21,931,332, forward strand.
TATGCCAATCTGCACATAACCACTGATTATTGAAAACTTTTTGGTATCCACAAAATTAATTTTAACTAAATCACCTTCTACTAACATTTTACCATAATGTTGTATTATCATTCATGGCACATGATGGTAAGTTCAGGATAGATTAATAAAATTCTTGAGCCAGAATATATCACATACCGCTGTAATAGCCCAGATCAAAGATATTTTTAATTCAACTGAATCATCAAAGTTTATTTTGTACATTTGAAACTGAAAAAATTTGAAAATTACATACAGCTGCATCTTAATGGATATTGATTATAGGCTATGTTGTCATTTAATCTGTTTGTACATGAATTTATGGTGGATCGCTTGTACCCACCTGAAAAATGCAATAGGTACCCAGGTACCATTTTAATTTTAAATAACAAGTATCTTGAGCATTTTTTTTTTAATTTAGAAAGTATAAATGAAAAGTTATCTGCCAAGACTACTGTTGACAACTGTAAAAAATTAAATTTATCATACAGCAATTTATTTCATAACTTTCTCTTTTTATATTAATTTCTAAGTGTATAATGAAATATATATATAATCCATGAGACAATTTTGTGAACTAGTAAGTGTTGAAAATGATCATGATTGTGTTTCAGCTCAGTAGACAAATATACCATAGAACATGTGCTTTGCTTCCGGAATGGTTGAAAAAAAGAGCTTGATGATGAGCATTGCTGATGCTAAGTTAAATTAATATTTTAAATAAAATTTTATAATATATAAACTGTTACATACTTTGATTTTTTTTTATTGGGAGGGGGTCATTAAAATAACTCATCATAGTGCAAATGTATTCCACAAATCATAATGTGCATAAAAAAGAAAAATGTGTAAATTTATTAAACAATTTTAAAAGCCATCATTTAAATAACTCCATTCACATGAGCATAGGTAGATTACATCTCCTATCCCTAATCAGAGTTTCCAGAATATATATTTAACATTTTGTTCACACTTAAATAAGTTTCTTGAAGGAAATGGTGTTAATAATAATACTGTGTAACATAAAATTATACTCTCGCACAAATTAAATCAAATATAAATTTATTGATTAAATATGTTATTTTCTTTTGTGCTAGACTTTTCTCTGACTTTACAAATAACACATTTTTGTTTTCTGGAAATTCTAATGTCCTTTACAAATTTTACAGTTCTATAAATAAAATAACTACTAAAATTGTGCTTTAGCACTACAATTTGAATTTTTTATTTCAGTTCTAATTCTTTGGAAGAGTGACAAAACAAAGATTTTTTTTAAGATATAAAATATAAAGAATAAAAACGACCTCTTTCCAATGAGCATCTTCTATTTGCTTAGGATGAGTTTGTGCAGTGGGTTTATGCCATAGAGAAAATCTCTGATGGTCTAGTTTACTCAGAAATGACACTAAAGGTTTTTAAATATATAGACATATATTTAGTCTTCCTGTTATAAAATTTAATTTTTAAAATTAATTATTTAACTATAATAGATAACTCTACATGATTATAATTTTTTAAAGATTAAATCCCCTGCATTTGTCAGGAAAGTTTATATATTTAGTTTTTTAGTATTTGGAATTTGTTATATTTCTTTAGATTTTGGGGGGAAAGTCATATGCTTTCTTTATTATTAGGGTTTGTGCTCTGAGACTCTGATGCTTAGTATAACACACACACACACACACACGAAATATGAAAGATTTTATTATTTTTACTATCAATCTTGTTTTTAAGACAGCTATTTTTTAAAGCAAATTAAGGCAAAAGAATAGTGCTTGAGATATAAAATACATATGCATATAAATAAATAAAATATTTATTGAAATACAATATCCATGTATGTTTTGTTGTCTTCTGTAATGTGTATGTACATTTAATTAAATGGCTGTCTTGTAGACGAAGGCTGTTTCTTTAAGAATCTCTTGATGAAAATCCTGCTTGCAGTTTTCAACTTCTGATTCTGGACTTGTACAGCAGGAATATTGATAAATGGATAAAGTTTTCATCAGTGCAACACATGATAAATGGGTCAAGTCTTCATCATTGCAACACAGATGTGAGAGAATATGTTTAGGAAATGCATGGATAAAGCAAATTACCTGTATCTTTAAACATGATTTTAATTCACTATAAATCACCATTTAAAATAATCGCCATTCAAAAAATTAATGACAATTTATTTTAAAACAATTTAAATCTTCAAACAAAAGATAAAGAGAGTTTTGTTTACTTAATATAATAAAAGTAAAGTATGTTTAATGTTTTATTTTCATTTCAGGATATACAGTTTGCAAGTATTTGGTTTATCCTCTCTGTGGCGACTTTTTCGTGGCAAAAAGTGGAATGTGCTTCGATTGCGTGTAGACACTGCACTGTATAATATTGATCAACTCTTTGTAGGAACACTTATATTTACAGTCCTTCTTTTTCTTCTTCCCACATCATTATTATACTACTTTGTCTTCACATCAGTAAGTTTATTTTGTTAATGTCTTCTTGAAAATAACCATATAGCAAAGCGAAAATGAATGTGCATATTATGTGACTTTTCATCACGAAGGAATTTGCATATGTAGTATTGCAGAGGATGTAATATGAATGATTACTAAACTATCATTTGCTTGTTGAGAAAACAACAGAAACCTCGACTGTTCCAAGAAGACTCAAATTTCTTTGATGAAAATTATAAATTTCAATTCATGGTGCAGAAAGATCTTTTACAAGTTCTAGGTGTCTAACCATAAAGTATAGGAAAAAGGTTAATAAAATTTACAAGGAAATATGAATCACTATTTTTCGTAGGTCATTGAAAGATAATAATATACTGATAACAGTTTAAAAAAAAAATATTCTGTAACATTTTACCGAAGACTCAAATTGTTCTTCAAAGAACCATCCTTTGGCTTTCTAAAAAGTTAGGCACTTAAGGAAAGAAATCCTTTAAATATTTTTTAAATAATTCAGAAAAGAATAAAAAATCAGTTTTGTCTTTCTGAATTAAAGGCCATAATTATTACCACCATTTCCCTTTAGCATCTTCAGACCTGCATATTAAACTATTTAGTGATGTTTGATTTTATGGTGCTCAATCCCTCTGCTTGAAAAGACCATGGTTACTCTATTTTTTAACTCCAAAAGGATCTTTCAAATTTCTAATAATTATAGGCAAGCAGTGCTGGCTAGTTGCCTATGTAAGGTGATAGAAAATATGGTCAGTACTAAATTAACTTGCCTTTTAGAATCCCAAAGTCTAATTTCTGAAGAACAGTATGACTTCAGACATTTACTTTTCCTTTGATCTTATAATCAAACTTAAAACTGTTATAACAGTAGGTTTTTTTAATCTCAAGAATGCTTTTGACACAGCCTGGAGGTATGGCATTATACACAGTCTAGTCAGACTTTAGAATCAAGGGACCTCATCTTGTATTCATTTTTTTTGTGTCTGAGATTGTCAATAGTACTACTTATAATAAATTTTATTTTTGTCTTGAATTTTAATTTTAATTTTTTTTTTTTTACATTATTCAGTGTTTTCCTTTGACTTGTTTACTTTTATGTCACTCACAACCTAATGATCCAAATTCAATTAAGACATTGAACCAAAAGCTATAAGAGTGAATGCATGTTTTAGTAGTTTCATAGCTTGTAACATGCAATTTAAAAGTTTACAAAATTGCTAAAAATCAAAATTTCACTATACTGAGATTGATAGCATTAACAGTTTTTATATTAAACATGTGAGTCTAAAGTAAAACTTCTGTCTATTAACATCTTGCCTGTCAGTTTGCATATTTATGCTGTGTGTCATCCTGGCAGGTTGTTTTGCCACTCATTGATAATTGAATGGGTCAACTTCCCCAAAATTTAAAAGTGGCTGTAATTATTAATGGATTTTAAAAAATTAAATTGCTACCTATGCTATAACTAAAGTATTTTACAAGTATTATTTTAAAATTATTTGAAATTCAAAAATAAATAATATAATGAAAAGTTCCCTTACTTTTTCTTGATGTTGAATGATGATTCTCACAAAGTTTGCTCACAGTGTTAAATTTTAATTAAGAGATCTGACCTTCCACTCCAAATAATAAATTATATAAAGTTTAAGTGATTTGGGGGTGTTTCGGCGGTATTTTAGATAAATATTCAGTTTGCCGCCTCATCAGAGGGCCCCCATAAAAGTTTGAGATTTCAAATGATTTGATATTTAATTATGCATGTTCAGATTTTATTTATAAATATTCAGTTTGCCACCTCATCAGAGGGCCCCCATAAAAGTTTGAGATTTCAAATGATTTGATATCTAATTATGCATGTTCAGATTTTATTTACTGCCTGAAACCTATGCAACCTTTCCAGAGCATCATAGATTCATCTACCACAAATATTCTCACCAGGCACATAAACTCATGAGAACACTCGTCTGAAATGATCAATAATTATAATCAATCTGATTTTCTGGATATGGTCGCCGTTGCAGGCATGCTCTTGTTTGAAAAAAATGTAAAGAGTTTAGCAACAAATGAAATATGCACCCTGACATGACTTTATGAAATAAAGGATGAGCATACATTTGTTTAAAAAATTATTATCAATACAAGGTTTCCTATCCCCATCTAAAGAATAAGCCCTAAAAATTGAAAATTTTCACATACCTCTGTATTACGCCATTGTCTGATATGGGACTGTTCACGAATGTCTGGTTGCACTAGCAGCACTACCGTGTATATTCATGGACTTGACCATTTTTACTTGAAATTCTCAGGTAAAAATGCTTGAAAAACATAAAGTACTGTAGCAGTTTGTGCAAATGGGAATTTTTAATCCACCACTTAGAGCAAAAGGATGGGGTGTTCCTTGTGGCATATTGAATGATGAACGCCATATTGGCAACCAGTCTCCCTGTCACCACTGTTTTCCATGAAATCACTAGAGACTGGCAAATATTCCTCTTCAGAAGAAAATCTAGATGAATCATCAGCTGGGTCATACTCGGATAAGCTGTGGGGTCACAAATAGTGTCCCAAAAATCAGAAACATTATGACTTGAAGCCATGACTTCCAAAAATTTCTCTCAGCACAAACGCAATGGCTGCTAGCCTAGACCAGAGCTGTGTGTGTACCAGAAAAGCAATGAGCAATCTAATTACAGCCTATCTAATGGTAGAATTGATACAGATTGTCTGCTATATTTGCTTCACACTGATTAGCTCATTTTGAATGACTAACATTAGTAACAATAAGTGTGCATGCTCAGTAGCCGCATACATGCCAAGTTATTTTAGTTATATGTAGATTTAGGCACACATGTGCCTCCACCAGCGAATGAGTTAATCCTGTTTTCATTTTCCCAGTTCAACACAACAATTTTAGTCCAACACTGAGGGAAGGGGGTAATAACTTACTTGCTTACTAAACAAAAACTGGTGTAATAAATTCAACTTAGAAAATCAATAAATACAGTATGGTGAAACTGATATTCAAAACTAGCTAAAACCAGGTGATCAGTGGGTTAAAACTATGCCTACTTTTTTCAATGTCGACAAGAACAATTTCATTTAACCAAAGTATTGCAAGATGGTAAATTGATGAGATATCAAGATGTAATCTATACCTGCAGGAATCCCTGCCATTTGAATGTGTTGTTAAAAATATGCTTTGGTACAGTCAGAAAGACGACAGCTAAATGACTTTCTAATTAGCATCATTTTTACAAATATTTCAAGAGCCTTTGGCCCCCCACCCACTGTGGGCAGCACTGACACAAATGTTTTAGTAGACTTCAAATAAAATGATAGTTGCATACTCACAAAACAATAAACTATAATAGACGGTAAAAGAGAGCAGAGTAAGGCTTAATTGCATGATGGTTGCTAGAGCACTATCTTTCTTAAACTAAAAATTGCTAGAGTTTTACCAGTTCTCCTTTAATAAAGAATAAATTAACAATATTACTACAATTGAAGTTAAACGATTATAAAATTAAGTAATTTGAGAAAATAACTATAATAATAATAAAAGTAATAGAAATCAGATTAAAATAAAATGCAGCCAAGCAATAGGTAAAATAAATAAGAATTATATAGAATTTAAAAAATAATAATAGTGGTAATTATAAAAAAAAAATTTAATGTATAAATGTCCACCAACCCAGAATAAAAGCAAAAAATTAAAAATCCAAGAATCAAATTAGCATTTAAATCATTGAGTTAGACTGTAACCTCCACTCATTCCACATGCTCCACCCTCTCCCACCTTACTCTGGTGCAAAAGCCAGAAGCACCGACGTTAAAATCAAAACCAGATGGGTACATTTTCATGTTTAGATTTAACATATTTATGTTTATGTTATTATTAGACCTACAATAGGGCCTTGATTCAAAATATGAACGCAGCCTACAAAAACGTTTGTTAACTGAAAATATCATTAATCAGATATACTGTGCACATGTTAAATGATTAATCTAGAACTGGAGCCCAGGAATAAGATTTTTTCACATTGAAAACATTTTTTTTTAAAGGAAATGGTACATGAAATAAGATGTTTGCTCATGTACAAATAATAAATAAATCATGGATAGAATTTATAATTCTTACCTTAGGCTAGGAAGGTGGTAATCATTTGGTATCATATGGTCATCATTTATATAAGCAATATTGGAAAATGAGGCAAAATGACCCTAAGGATAGCAGACTGTTGATTGAAATATCATAAATTGAGTATGTCTTAAGCTGAGGCCACATATTTGTAAATCATTAGAAAGGTTAATGTTGTATATTTTATTTTTGCAGTTGAGATTACTGATCCTGTTTTTGCACTGGGTATTATCATCTTGCGTGGAACAGCTGAATAATATCCCTACCTTTACTCTCCTGACTCGCTGTTTTCATTCAAGATCAGTTGCAGGTGTCTTATTAACCTTCTGAATATTCGCTATTGTTAAAACGTATTGAAAAGAACTTCTAGAGTGTTATAAATGTGTGTTTCTACTTCTTAATTTTAATTTCATATTTTAATATATGTGTTATAGCTGAAGTAAAATAATTAGATTTATTCTAGCACAAACAATACATATTGCTGATTAGTATTTATTTATTTGCCTAAACTTTGCAGAATTATTTTTCTTACTTGTATTTAATTGTGCAGGTGTTAATTTTATTGAGGCATTTTTCAAGGGTTCATGTGTTAATTTTGTATTAAATGTATAATGAATATGGCTGAGCAAGGTAGAAGTGCTTTGAAAATAAGTGAATTAACATAGAAACCCTGAAGTGGTTGGTCACATGCCTCACCACACTTTCACTTTTGTCAAGTGCTACAGAATTTGCAAATATTTATTGTTATAGAAGATTATCATTTAGAAAATGGCTATGAACCCCCAATTCCAACCTGTCCAATTTGATGTAACCGAACAATACTAACAGTTAAAAAGAAGATCGCACATACTTGTAACATTAGGGATAGATTAAATTTATTTAAAACAGAGTAATGGCTGTAGAAAGATTAGATAATCAAAACAACACAAGTGTTTATGGATTGTTCAGTTTTTCTTAGTGTCCACACTACTAAACAGAAAAAGTTATATTTGTAGTTTCAGTAACTTGCTGTGATGGCTGGCAGTTTTATGGCAACAATCTGTCAGAGGATCGAACTGGCATTGGGCTTTTTTTTTCATGTCAGTAAAACAGCTAGTGATAGTTGGGGTCAGTCATTCCTGCTGGTGACATAAAGTGCTTGATGCACAGAGTGCCAATTCTAAGCAAAGAGAAGCATTTTTCCCCTCAGTTTTAGTGGAGCTAGAATAATAATTGATGCACAAGTCATACATCATTTATACATGGAATTATAAGGGAATGTATAATAGTTGAAAGAAAGAAAGAATAGAAAAGAATAGATCATATATATATATATAGGCAAATATTATAGTTACAGGGTTCAATAATAAGATCAACCTGACTGACCTTTCTTGACAAAACCTATTAACCAGTTTGGGCCTGGGAGAGTCTTTTAAAATGTCCTTCTCTGACAGTAGCAGGATTAACTCTGATTCACATATAGACTTGGTCCAGCTCATCACCTAATCAGTTGGGCTAAATGCCTGGCAGATTATTACAATCTGACCTGCATGGTTGGCCAGATTGAATAAGAGCACTCTCAATCGCCAGTCTCTACACATCAAGGCAAGCTATCATGTGCTTATGAAACCCAGAATCTAAGTTTCAGGCCTACTCTGGTGAATTTAACAGTGTTTTGTGCCCTGAGAACTAAAAGATAAATTGAGTCAGGAGACTACACACACACACATATACCACAATGCACATTGAGTCAGGAGACTACACACACACACATGTGCACACACATATACCATAATGCACACACACCATCACAATGTGAAAATGCATAGAGCTGTATATATATATTTTTTCTTATTATTTTACATATACATTTTGTATTTTATTTTTTAGGAAATGTGATGTTTACAGTGCTTCATCAAGGAGATGATGACAGTTGTTTGACACTTTCTATGCTGGTAAATATTTTCACATTCTATTATATCTTAAAATATTTGGAAATCTTACTATCATTAATTAATTTTGTTATATTTCTGCCTGCTTTCACAAACACAGTTGCAAACTAAAAGAAAGACTCTAGATTTTCAATTTCAGTAACAAACTTGATTGTATTGATTGTATCCAAGATGAAAAGTTTTGCTTTGAGAAAGATATTGTTAAGAATTGAGAGAGGTGAGTAAATATTTGTAGAAATTCACATTGTTAAGAACTGAGAGAGGGGAGTAAGTATATAGGAAGAGTTTAACAATAGTTGTTATTGATCACCTTCATAATTATCTTTTAACTGATTAAAAGATTACTAATGTCTGGGTTATTTTTTTTCCCTTTGCCTTGTACTTGGGTCTTAAATTTTGGAAGCTTTTAAAGTTCTGAAATTTAGGGTTAGTACTTATATTCTGATCAACTTATATATGAGCAAACAGTAAATATTTTACACCTTTATATAGCAGATGCATTTTAAAAGATTTTGTTTGGTTTTGAAATATAAAATGTTATTATTCATAATGTTTCTGTTCATTTGATAATCATTTCGCCATATTTTCATCAACACCCTGCCATGTGTATAGTCTAATTTTTAAAATGACCATTGGGTTGTGTGAATGAAAGCAAACAGCAGTTTTAAAGTTTACTGACTAATATAGATTTTAGTAGCTCTGCTATAATGAATTGTTTTGAAACAAAAGAACCAGCACCATTCTATGCATTGCATATTTGAATCAAAGATAGAATGCAGTTTGTCTCAATTCCACGGGTAATAACTTGTAGTAATAGATGTATAAATTTATTCATTTTAATTCATTTGTCTGTGTATTCCATAATTTTTATAACTTAAAAAAAATGAAATGATTTTGAATTATGAATATATTTATGAAGCATTAAGAACTGGTGATTGATATAACTTTTTAACACCTTTTATTATTTGAATGTAGGTGACGCAGTTGCCCCTAATTGAGTTGTACTTAAAGGCTCAAACTGACATGAAGGCAAGCAGTTACCAAAAAGTGTATTCATGGTCTGAGCTTTTGCGGCGCCTTACTACTGGAAGTCTCATTTACCCTTGGGTGCACTCCTCAGAAGAGAGTGCCAAAGAAAAAGACATATGACAACATGACAATCTGAAAAGGCAGTCAAAGGTCTATAATAATTCCATGAGTCATTTCATTCAAGCACAAAGCAAGCTTTCTGTTTCCACACTCAAAACTCTTTAGTGTTATGCATGAATTGTGGCTATTGCCATTATTATTTCATTTGTGGGATATGGGTCAGTGTAGTTAGTGATCTGATGTTGTCTTTCATGTCTTATAAGAGCTTGCCATAAATCAGGGGTGCACAAACCGCGGCCCGCGGGCCGCATGCGGCCCCCAACAGGGCCCAGTGCGGCCCCCAGAAGACTTTAGAATGTTACCATTATTTGTGGCCTGCAAGGATTTTTTAACATTAATCTGAACAAGGGAGTAGAACAGTGGTCTGCTTTCCCGTGCATGCATCTTGTGCTGTGTTGAAAACAAACGCTGGATGCGGTATTGAGGTGAGAGCACTGTGTATTGGGAACATTGTTCACTTCAGCTGATCAAAGGGTATGTGTTGAAATAGTAGCATCTGCGCATCTTTGATGTATGGTGACATCAATTAGCATTAGAAAGACCCAAGTCGACAGGCAGCCAGCCAAAGTTCAGTCTGGGGATGGGGTGAGGTGACGGGTGGGGGGAAGGAAGGTGCAGGCAGTGTGTGTGAATGTGAGGCTGATGATGTCTGGTTGGAATGTAGTGAATTAATGAAGTTGTTTTTAAACTATTGCCCTTTGTAAATATGTCGAAACCTGCTGCATAAGAAGTGTAAAATTGAAGACGAAAATTGTCAGTTTAAAGAAGAGTGGATGGCTAAATACTTTATGTGGCATTTTAAAGAGCAGCTATGTGCTTAATTAGTTGTGAGTCTGTTACTGTGATGAAGGATTTCAACTGCAAGCGGCATTACAAAACAAAGCACGCTGCGACTTTTAAGTCGCTGACAGAAACAACAAAATTGAGCAACTTTTAAAAGGTCTGTCAGCACAGCAACATTTCTTCACAAAAAAGTCTGAAGAAAACAAGTATTTTGCTCGTACAAGTTGCAAAGTAGCACATATTGTTGCCAAATCATCACGGCCGTTTACTGACGGTGACCGTCAAAGACTGCATCCAAGCTGTCCAATATGTCCTGAAAAGGCGGACCTTTTCAACACAGTCCTCACTGACGACCATTCAAGGCCCTGTCGAAGACTTAGCAACAGATGTTTGTGAATAGTTGTGTGAAAGACTTGCTAAACTGTAAGTACTTTTCAATTGCTTTGGACAAGAGCACTGACAATGTTGACATAGCACAACTGCTGGGTTTTGTGCGTGCAGTGGATGAGAACTTTGAAATAACTCAAGAATTAGCTGGTATGGCTTCACTACATGGGCGGACGACTGGTGAAGATATTTTTGGAGGAGTGACTTCCGTTCTTGGAAATCTTAACGTCCAGTGGCCAAAGCTAGCCAACTTTACCACAGATGGTGCGCCTGCTATGACTGGAAGAGCATCAGAATTTGTTGCTCATTTGCTGCCACATTTGCAGGGGCTTGGAATTCCAACAGATAGTGTCCACGTGTACCATTGCATAATTCATCAGGAATCGCTCTGTGCACGAATCTTGAAATTTGACGTCATGAAATTCGTTTTTAATTCTGTCTGTGAACTTCATACGATCCAGAGGACTTAATCATCAACAGTTCAGACCATTTCTTGAAGACATCGAGGCAGAATAACGAGACATTCCGTATCACACAGATGTCAGGTGGCTGAGTCGAGGAAAGGTATTAAAACGGTTTGTTGAGTTGCGAAAGGAAATTTGTGAATTCCTTACTGTCAAAGGCAAAGACACGGCTGTCTTTACTGACAAACAGTGGTTGGCAGACTTGGCATTTCTGACAGACATGGCAGATCACTTGAATAGATTCAACCAGCGTCTCCAAGGCAAAGATCACTTTATCTTTGATATGTACAAGGAACTGCAGTCCTTCACGTTGAAGTTGAGGCTCTTCTGTTCGAATCTGCAAGCTGGAAATCTTTGTCATTTTCCGATTTGTTCAGCTTTTCAGAAGGAGTACCAATGTAACTTCAGCAGATACCATTGCAATTGTGAAACATTGCTGAAGGAATTTACTGAATGCTTTGATGCCTTCAAGGAGCACAAGGACTTATTCAACTTCATTCGCGATCCTTTCTCATGTAGTGTAGAGTCCGTGCCTGATCACTGTCAACTGGAGGTCATTGATCTTCAATGTTCACCTGAACTGAAGTCATCATTTCAGCAGAACAACATTTTAACATTTTATGGAAGTCTCAGCTCGAGCACATACAGAAATGTCAAGGACTTGGCTTGCAAGTTGTTGTCAGAATTCGGCAGCACATACTTATGTGAACAAACGTTTTCAGTAATGAACATGAACAAGAACAAGCTGAGATCGAATTTGACCGACAACAATCTCTGTTCGATTTTGAGGCTGGCGACTACAAAACTCGAACCAAATATTGACAAAGTTGTTAACAACATTCAGGCTCACTCTTCTCACTAATAAAGACTAAATCTATGTTAATAAGGCAAAAACGAATGTAAAGACATTATTTCATTATTTGTGTTGTTCTTTTTCTACTGAGCCATCCATGTGCAATCTGACTTGCGGCCCTCCATGCACTCTCAATTGGAAATGTGGCCCTCTGGCCTAAAAAGTTTGTGCACCCCTGCCATAAATATATACTGCACCAGAGAAATTTAGTTTGCAAATCTAATTTTCAGTTTGGTTGTACTTGAAAATCCCATGTTTTCCTTCTGGTTGCTTTACTTTTTAAATTTTTAAGAGGCTTACCATTAAAACAATCCCAGTTTTTTCCAGGAAAAAATTGTCTTGGTTAAGCAACTGAGGTGATTAGTAGTTGTGCATCCTCAGAGATGATGTCATTAGGTGGGCAGATGATATCATTATACTGTATGGGTATATTTTAATCAGTAGCTGATTAATCATTAAATCAAGTGTAAAACATACACTGACTGATAAAAATATTAAATTAGAACTGCATGTGAATTATAATCCAAATGTCAAGAATACATTCCTTAATATAGAATTGAATTAATTCTTTATAATTTGATATATCATTATATTTTCACATAGTGTTTTTAAAAAAAATAAGTATTTTTATGACCTAATAAGTTAACTTTCCTAACTTGAAAAAGATCATTTATATTTATCATTCATTTTAGATTCATCTAGTTTTATTATTCACAAAATCTATTAAACTTACTTATGTACGTAATGAATGAAGGGGAATTTGTGGAAAATAAACATATTTATTTAATTACTTTAATTTCTTCAGCTATGTTGGAGGCAGATGCAGATTATGCATGTTGAGTTGAAGTATATTTTATTGTCACTAGTTAGTATTATGTATATTACTATGTATTATGGATTACTATTTTTCTATCGTAGAGACTGCATATTGTAGTTACTGCTTATTAAAATCATTTTCTTTATAGAATCAACATTTATTAAAACTATATGCACTAAGTTTTTGTTATCTTTTAAAATCAAATATCATTTTTATTTTCTTTTATAGTTCTTTCTTTCTTATTTTGTAAATAGTTATTTCTTGAAAATTTTGGTATCGTATACAAAGCAAATTATTCACTAAATGATTTTTTAATACTAATTCTCAATTTTAAAAAGAACTGATATTTTCTTAAATAATATTTTTTATACAAACACATAAAATTTATGATTTATACATTTCATTTTTCACTCATTCAGTCCAATCATGAACTGCCCAAATTGAACTTCTGGGTGCATATTTCCTCATAAAACAATTTTTGATTCAGTTGATAAATTACACACATAACTCTTTCAGACCAAAGCTGCTACTGTCACACTTTCTAGACTCAAAACTCTATCATGACATGATACATTGTATTTTCACTGTCATTCTTCAATCATTAGTTCATTTTCTGTTGATCTATACTTCACTGATAAACTTTATTGGCAAGCTAAAATAAGTAATTTTGTTTTAAGAAATAGCTGCTTTTTTACAATATATCTAGATACTGTTACATTGTAAGAAAATTCTTGCTTATAAATTGAACAGCTACTTGTGCAGTAATTTAAAAATTTTCATTTAAATAATCAATATTTACAGTTTTAATTTAATGATTGTCTTATTTTAAAAAGTACTTATATATACAAGTTGATTTATATTAAATAAGTGCAATACTTAAGATATAGATTTTTCTCTTCATTTAAAAAACAACAGCATATAAGGTACTGCACTTAGATGTTTCACTTGTTAGGATCAACACTTAATAGAATAAAAATGATGACAATAAGCAATCCCTTTAATGACTGAATTTAAATGCAGTGCATTTGCATCCTGTCATACTCAGATTGATCAAATAGCATTCAATGGTCTTAACTACCTCACTGCTTATATTTCTGTTGTTGGATATATTGGACCATTTTCATTTTTAAATGGTCTCTTGAAGTTGGATAAATTGAGATTGCACTGTAATTTGTTTGTCCTGTATATTCATATGTATATTCTTGCATAGACAATTCTTGAGATTAATGTGATAGACATTCTAATTTGACTAGACTAAAATGATGTAAACTAAAATTTCAGAAATAAATTTGCTTCAAACATTAAGTGAAGCTATGTAAAAAGGAAGTGTTGTATATCTTGTGTAACCCTTTAAGACAGTGTATCTTTTTGAATATATACATTTATGCATAGGTATCCACTTCTTCTGAAAATTTAAATTGTATGGCGAAACTGACTATCTATTTAATATGTATGCAAAAAGTCAGTTGTGCCTCCCCCTACCTTCATTTCTTGCATGGTGTACTTTTTCTAACATTCCTATCCTTGCAGGTATTATTTGTTTAAATATGTACACACCCCACTGCATCAATTCAGGAAATGAATATATTCATTGCACACAAATAAACATATTTTCTTAATAAAATTTTTAATAAAAATATATATTATTAGAAATCATAACTATGGGGTTTCAAATTCTTATTTACAGACTAAAAACGACAAAAAATCAAGGAGTCCTGAAGAATTTAAATTTGCAAACTCTGTGATAATTACTAAGAATATTCAAACATGATTTAATGATATTAAATGTACAAACCAAAGATTATCGCCTTATGCTATGTATTCAGCCAATTTTGCCATGACACTTAAAAAAAGAAGTTATATAAATGAAAATAACTTGTCCTATTAAAAGGTAACTGACATTTTCATTAGATAATATCCTATCATTGACGAGCAACATGAGATTCAGTACTAAGTCATTAACACTTTGGGGAAAAAAAATGACAGTTACAAAGTTTGGAAATCAGTTTGTCACAAAAATAATTATAATAATCAGATATGCAATTCATTATTATAAATGCTAGTTATAAGACTATGTCTCTGAAGAAAGGTGGGGGTGGGAGAGAGATAATACTGTATTACAAAACTGTACTGTAAAACTGTTGATAAAATTTAATTAAATTATTTTCTAACAATTTTTAAAAAAAAATAATGCTTACTGTTACTTAAAGGGAGTTAATCCGGATTATTCCCCTTTGCACCGTTTATCCGTGTTACAAGCAAGTTTTTATTGTCACAAATGTATCCATCTGCAATTTGAAAGACATTTCTACAAGTATGAGCCCAACTGAATTTTTTTTAGTATAATCATAATTAGGGTCTACACAAGGTGGACATCTCTTGAAAGACTTATTTACTATAGATAAGAACATGAACTCCATTCTTAGTATAATCACATTTGTACACACTGCAGGCAAAAGAAAGATTTGCTTATTAGAGATATGAACATTTGTACACATTGCAGGTTAAAGAAAGACTTGCTTATTAATTATAGATATGAACATGAACTCTAATTTTAGTATAATCACATTTGTACCCGCTGCAGGCAAAAGAAGGATATGCTTATTATAGATATGAACATTTGTACACATTGCAGGCCAAAGAAAGACTTGCTTATTATAGATATGAACTCGTTTTTTAGTATAATCATATTTGTACACACTGCAGGCCAAAGAAAAATTTGCTTATTATTATATAGATATGAACTCTATTTTTAGTATAATCACATTTGTTCACACTGCAGGCCAAAGAAAGACTTGCTTGTTTTGAACATTAACTCTAGTCTTATCTGTAGCACAGTCACACAAGTGCCTGGTGCAGACCAGCAAAGCTTTAATCTGAATATAGATTATTACTAACTGACTGCTAATTTTTTTTTAAAAATGTTAGAAATCAAAGTAGATTAAATTGTTCCTTATTGTCTGCAATGGTAAACAGAAAAGATACATAATGAGACATTAGGATATTAAGAAGTTTGAATAGAAGATGAAAGGAAGGGATAGATGTGTTGCTGAGAAGTGTGAATGGAAGGAATAGTTCTGACACTGAGAAGTGTGAATGAAAGGAATAGTTGTGATGCTGAGAAATGTGAATGGAAGGAATAGTTGTTGCTGAGAAATGTGAATGGAAGGTATAGTTGTGATGCTGATACATGAGAATGGAAGGTATAGTTGTGATGCTGAGACGTGAATGGAAGGAATAGTTGGATGCTGAGAAGCATGAAAGGAAGGGATAGTTGCGATGCTGAGAAATATGAATGGAAAGGATACTTTGGTCCTTGGAAGTATGAGTGGAAGGGCTAGATATGATATTAAGCAGTAAAAATGGAAAAGATAGTTGTGCTAAGAAATATGAAAGGGATAGTTGTGTTAAGAAATATGCAATGTGGGTTGATTGTGATGGTGAGAAATATGCAATGTGGGTTGATTGTGATGGTGAGAAATATGCAATGTGAGATAATTGTGATGCTGAGAAATAAGGACATTTTATTTTTAACTCTTTAGCTTTACCTGGCCATTGAGATGTACCAGCTTACAGTTTGTGGAATGTTTAAAGCCATCCTTTATTATTTCTGCCGATTTACTATTGCTTTTGAAATCAGTGCCTTCTGTTAATTCATAATTTTTAAGTGGTCAACTGCTAGAAAGTTAGCAATTCACCCTAATCTTTTCCTATTTCAAACTTCAATTAAGAAATTGACACCCTTATACCATTATTTCGATTAAACGGTTAACCTTCCTTTGCATTATTTCACCTCATTTAAGTAGTTAAACCCAACCCCACTACACTGCTATTTCACAACTCATTCAGACGATTGAAACCGAACTTACATTGGTATTTCACTTCGCTCTTTCAATCATTATATTAAATGCATTTGTATTTTGCCTAATGTATTGCTTAATTGTGCAAATTGCTTTCCATTGGCAAAAGGATGGGCCCATCAACTACAGAACATTTTGTGGGGCGGTGAGATCCTGAAAAACTTCAGTAATGATTATGCTATTCTTAGTTTAATAATATAAGATTATTCAAATAATCTCATTATTTTTTAGCTACTATAGATTATTTGTTTAAACTCCTAGTTATTGCATCTCCAAATAAACAAAATTTAGCATCAACTGTAAAGAAGAATTGATCCCTCTGTTTTGGTTGCAAACTTTAGACACACACATGCTGTGTTGGAGAATTAAGTTGTAATGCCTCCCACCTGTATTTTATATTTAACTTGCTTTAGACTTCAAAATCCAGTTTGAAAAACTGAACAGGAAAAAGGTCAAATGTTGCAAGTTTCAACTTTCAAAAGTGTTTGACTGATAGCTGAATAGAAATAGTAAAAAATTGTGTACAGGTATAACTTGTTTTCTAATTCTGTTTCCACAGCAATTTTAAGGAACATACATTACACACATATGAAACAGTATATCAAATATCACCTGATGATTAGGGTGAGTTTAATGCTAAATGACATTTGATAAATGGAGTCAGTGCAATGTCAAAAAGTCAGCATAATTTAATTTAAGTAATAATGACCGGGGCAAGTCTGATAACATCAGAATACTGGGGTCAAAGTTCAAAAAGATTTCTAAAGTGTTTCAACAGGCTTGCATATGCAGGTAGTTATATATTCCTGTAGTTGCTCTGCGAATGAGAATTTTTAATTTTCTTTTTCATAACAAAACACAAAGACTTTTGGTAAAATGTTTATTCTGAAAGCACTGTGCTGTGCTTCAAAGAAAGAAAAGAAGAAATAATAATGCAAGTAACAAGTATTTAAGTCAAAACCAGACTTGCTTGTTTTCATTTATAACATCTTTTAAAAATTAAAACATTTATTTTAATACTAATTATTATAGAAAATGATGATTTGATATGTTGGGCTGCTTTTTGTCATAAAGGCTCTAGTTTCCATTTGAAAGTTTCCAGTTTCCTTGTATGTTTGTCTTGATCAAGATCACATGCTAACTGACAATGAAACACATCATAGTTTTGAATAGACACAGGAGAACTTCAGAACACAAACCATGCAGTTGTATGGATTCAACCAGGGGTGTGGTCCTAAAAAAAAAAAAGAAATGGAAAGGACGCCAGAAACTTGACTAAATTAAAGAGTTATATAGATCAAATGAAATTCATAAACATTTATTTTACACAAACTCTGCCAACGTGGATTTTTGGAACAAAAGTACTGTGGAACGCGTCCACTTCATACAAAAAAGTAAGGGGACGCCCCCCCCCCCTCCGTCCCCCGCCCCACTACTCCTCTGGTTCCAACCATCGCTCATTTGCCTTCATCCTGTATATCGTTGAGTGGACTCACTCAGCAGCAACTTGATGTAATCTGTCCAATCAACAGTTTTAGCAACCGAAACCTTTGCCTTACTGGCCGCAGTGATATTAATTGTCAACTTAACCCCCTTCAACCCCTCTTGGAGCCTTTTCCCCAATTCCTATAGCCAATATATTTATAGATCTTTGTACGTTGCATCAGAAAGCAATTGCCGTGATAGTGGCTGCTGCCTCCCACTCTCCCCCCAAAAAAACAAAAAAAAAAAAAGAATTTTTTTTCGCGTGCGGAGTACGGCACCATCTGTTTATTATCATGGTTAGGGTGGGGGCGGGCAGCAGTTTACTGACCAATGAGTCACCGAGCATGCATGTCAATATCAAGGGTTTTTCCTCTTCTGTTTCATACTGCACACAACTTGCCAGGCGCATTCAGTTTATGTTTGGTTTGCACTGGGTCAGAAACGCGACACATAGTAGCTGTCCCTGTGCACTGTCAGCTACCTTGTTCTACTATTATTAATTTTAGAGAACGAAGACTGTGGAATATGAGAGCTTGCTTATTTAATATCAGTAATAATAGGATAATTGGAAAACATAGCAATTGAGTTGGAAAGTATCTGGAAAGCAACACTCTTTCGAAGTTCTCACATCCTCCGTAAAACCTTGGAGCTCCCAAAGATTCCAAGACCGGAGTTCATTACTAGATAACAGAATTCATAGAGTTATTTTTCTTAAAATTTTCTTTAAAGTTCTAAACGCCTTACGATATTTTTGCACACGGAAAACACAACTGAAAAATCTTCCAAAGAAACATCTGCTCAAGACATAAGACGACTATTGATAACATACAACTGATGAATTCGCATGCCAAAGGGCACCATACAACAAATAACGTATTTACTCCAAGAAAGAAGCATAAATACAATACAGTTTAAATAAAGCGTGACACAGAAGTGGCATTCTATTCTGCTGATGATAAAGTTGCGCCTTGGAAGTGGCCAAGTGATCCCTTGGTGTCTCATCTCAAAACCACAATTCATTCCAAATAGTTGGACCTCGATAAGGACATAAATGTTGACTATACAAAACCTATTTTGCTTTCAGAATGTTGAAAATTAAAAAGGTAGACATGAGAAGCAAATGAAAGTTGACTGTATAATTTATACTTTGCTTGGAATGCAAGTGTCTGACGATAAACACAAGCGACTAGAATAATTGTACATTTATAAGATCAGACAGGTGTTTAGGGCTGGATAAAATATAACAAGGAAAAGAGATTTTGCATTGTATTCTGGTGATGAATGCAAGCCTTTAGAATGAGTGTACCAGCATAAGATCAGATGGGTGTTTAGGACTGGAATGGGACAGTAAAACATAACAAGGAAAAGAGATTTTGCATTGTATTCTGGTGATGAATGCAAGCCTTTAGAATGAGTGTACCAGCATAAGATCAGAAGGGTGTTTAGGACTGGAATTGGTACAGTAAAACATAACAAGGAGAAGAGATTTTGAATGTATTCTGATGATGAATACAAGCTTTGAGCACATTTTAGTTCGGGTAATAAGGTCTAGTACAGCAGAGGCCATGTCTGAAACTACCTTGGAACGATACAATCGATTCTTGGGACTCAAATAGTGATCCTAGAAGTAGTGAGGGTTTTTTTGTTGTCTTTTAACAAATTTCTTCAGATATTCGAGATTAAGTGGACATGAAGCAGAAATGAATAAATTAAATAGACAGACATGAGAAGCAAATGAATAAAAGTTTACTGTATGACTTGCATTTATGGAATGTTGACATTGTAAGAGTCTGATGATAAGTGTAGTCGTCTGGCATAAGAGTATATACATAAGATCAGATAGATATTTAGGGCTGGGGTCACAATAAAAACAAAAACCAAACTGTGAACAGGTAGCCAGCGAAGACTATGGAGCAGTGGAGTGACGTGATCTCTTGGTGCCTTATTGAAACTCTCAAATATGATAAGGTCAATTTTAACTTCCTCAACTTCAAATGCTGATCAAAGGAGATCAGAAAGTCTTCATTTGCCTTATTGAAACTCTCAAATATGATAAGGTCAATTTTAACTTCCTAAAAAAAAAGATCGCTCGGGTCCGTAAATTGAAATTGCAATATTGAGCATTATCTGAATAGCAGCAACTCTAAAGATTTGGGGAGAAAAATTCATTTCCACACTAAACAATAAACTTGAGAAGTTCCCCAGTTTTGTTTTTTTCTTAATCTGAACATTTGCGCGACATTTCAGAAGCATCTTGCAATCCAGGATTTCTTCATAAAGCTGAAAACTGTCAATATCATTGCTACAAATCTGTCCAAGGTTCAGACAACTTTTTGTCAAGGTATTTAGGCCACGACTGACGCTGCTTTCAGGTGAGTCACTTTAATAACAATACTGAGCCACAGACATTGGAAAACGCAAATTAGGGAGAGAATCGCGAGAGCAAGTCAAAACGACAATTCGACAGCGATAATTACCAGGTGCATATACACGGAATTAGAAATGTTGGCATTTTTTAATCATAAAAAATATGGCGCCCAGGGCATGCCTTACCTGCATCACCCTAGTTACTCCACTGCTTTTTGTATTATGTCGTAGAGTTACGACTTCATCCATGACTCAGGTGAACCCAAAATGCTTCAAATGTTAAAGACGAGTGTACAAAGCAGAAATCAAGGAAAGTGAGAAATCATTACCACCAATGGCTCAGAGATGGAAGACGTCTTAACCGAGTTACAGATTCTGTATTGGCACCATGGCTCAGAGATCGAAGACGTCTTAACAGAGTTACAGATTCTGTATGGCTGGGAGATTGCTGATGACTTTACATATTGATAATTATGATAGAGCCTGTGCAAATTGCGATGCGAGTTGCATAGCACATTTGTTTCTAATACTCTTGAAATAAATGAGAGATTATTGTGTTAAAAGTTATTATAATAAAAATGGCTTTTCTAGAAATAGAAGATTGAGAAATGATATATTAAATAGCTAAAATTGTCAGTAATGCAAGACCATTCCTTACGAGAATTTAGCATCCTTGGGTAACGGGTTCCAATTGTATACAAGTAGGGAAGAGCTTTGAAAAACTGTACATACAAACAAATAACCTTTTACCATATTATTTAGCATCCTTGGGTAACGGGTTCCAATTGTATACAAGTAGGGAAGAGCTTTGAAAAACTGTACATACAAACAAATAACCTTTTACCATATTATTTTTATAAAATCCACATTAATGTGAAAACCAATACTCTCAAGCCTTAATGTGAGATAAGTCAAAAACGCAAATCCATCAGTATATATTGTGCAGTGTGTACATATAGAAAATATTTTATGCCCTTATATTTGTTTTATAAATTATTGTTTTTAATTTTTAAAAATAAATTAAAAGTTAAGCTAATGCTTAATAAGCAATTATTGACAAACAGAAAAGAGATATTTTCTGACAACTTAAATTTTAGAATTGTAATAGATATGAGGTTCACTTCAACCAAAGTTTTTAAAGTTTTCTTAAACCTATTTAAGACGGTTTCCGATATCAGTAACTATAAACAACATAATAGGCACAAGCAATAAAAACATTAAACTGGTTACAACTGTATCGTGGCTGTAAGATGACAGGACTGCTAATGGGATGCTGCCAGGACGGTCTTGTGAGTTCCAACTTGTCTAAAATTGAAGAAGACTTGTCTTCTGCAGAGTTTGTAGTAGAAGAGAGTGAAGAATTATTTCTTGCCATTAATTTATCTGTAATGCAGAAAACTGTT
The DNA here is from genome assembly GCA_028829895.1 of Sinotaia quadrata. Lineage (NCBI taxonomy): Eukaryota > Metazoa > Mollusca > Gastropoda > Architaenioglossa > Viviparidae > Sinotaia > Sinotaia quadrata. Next base: position 21,953,449 of record CM054182.1, read on the forward strand.
CATAACTGACACTTTGAATAACTTTTGTCCTGTAAAAAGTGAATTTTGCTAGAACTCCTCCCCCCTCCCCCCCCCCCCCCCCAATAGCGTAGCAATTTTTGTTTTTTTGTGTGCAGAGCTTCGGTGGTGGGCCCCTTCGATTTCCAACGAGAAAAAAAAGCTGCTTCATGCAACATACAGACTCCACTCGCAGCCAAGCCCTCCCCACAACCCGACCGCGGCCCCTTATGCATTGATAAAACTGCGCAATCCATTGCTACGCCATTGACATCTACCACCACCATAACGCACACATGTATTTGGCTGCTCGAAAAAAATTGCTCATGGTTAGCTGAACCTTTCAGCTTTATGGCATATTTTGTTGATGCTGTATAGCTGGTTACTAATACTGTATAGCTGGTTACTAATACTGTTTAGCTGGTTACTAATACTGTATAGCTGGTTACTAATACTGTTTAGCTGGTTACTAATACTGTATAGCTGGTTTCTAATATTGCCGTACCAGGGGAGTATGGCCTATTGCAGCAATTTGACTGATGGTTGCTGGGCCACGTTTTTCAAGATGAGAACGCATGCACGGATATAGTTGCTCAGTGGTAAGATTTTGCATAGTTGTTAGTTACTGATTAGATATATGTTAAATTAGCAGAAGTTGCATTCAGAAAAGTAATAGGATATATATTAGGGATAGCCACTTCTGTATCCTCCAAGGCCGCAGCTGAGTATTCTGCAATCTTGAGGGCTGAATGTAAATTTATTACTTTTGAAATGTGGGCACCCTTATATGAATACTTGATGATAAATATTACGCCATAATAAATACTTGTGTTAAGTGATTAAATATTTATTTTTACCAAAATATTATGGTTTTACATGAATATTGGTAACCAGTTAAAAGTTAAATTGATTATCTAACATTTAAACAGTAAATAGAACAGTGTGTAAGGAATTTTTTTAAAGCACACACTAATTTAATTAAATCAGCTTCTTTTTGCTGACAAATATACAGAAGGCTAACGAGGAGACCGTGGGCTCTCAAATGCCTTAACTAGTTCTTGATACTAAAATTTATGTGAAGCTGACGATCGTCGCAATAAAAATGAACGTTGCTATTGATCAATCATTTCCGTTGTGCAGATTTAACCACTTTCAATGATGACAAGGTACATTCACGTAGGTACATACTTCCAAACATGGAAACAATTCTTATTGACAAGTCGTACAGCTCTGGGGATTTATCACTTTAAAACCAGAACTCTACCATAAGTTCAAGTCATGCCTGAAGGAGGAGTGGGGGCGCAAGTTAATTTTGAAGTTCACTTCGCTCTAGTTGGTTCCTCTGCAGCGTTGCACTTCATCGGATTATTAAACATTGTCAGCTGTGTTCTCATCTTCTCAAAATCTAAAGGCGTGTTGAATACTGGATCGCAGAAAATGAAGAATGTTTTCGGTCTTTTGTCTTTTATTTCTAGCATGAAGTAAAGTGTATCATGTTTCCACTGGCAAAAGTCAGTTTATGAACATTTTTTATGTGCCCAACCAGATCTGACGTGTTTTGATGACGTCCTTGTTATTTCATGCTCAGTTCGTTCGTGTGGTGCATGATGGCTGCGAGAAAGGCAAGTGAGCAAGTAAAATAAAGATCGTATAATTTTTGTTACTGTATTTAATGTGTTAGTTTTCACATGATCAACAGGAAATTCAGAAACTTCTTTCTCTAAGGCATGAAGTCAATAGGTAAGACAAAATGGATGTTGTTTATGGCGCAAGAAGTGTCACAGTTGTGACAGCTATAAGGGAAACACGTGACCCCAAAATGTCAGGGTTGTGAAGGAAATTAAATTTACCGAGACAAAATCCAATAGCTCTTACTTCCCAAAAAGTAAGTTGAACAGCACACGTAAAAATGAAGAGGAATATATGATAAACATAATATTATTATTTTTTTTAAAGATAAAGATGAGGAAATATTTAAACTATTATTTCTATTAGGCACACAATTTGCAGACGTTGTTTCTGAACCATTTAACCGGAAGCAGTAGCTTTTATTGATTGAATATTCCAATTAGTGCCGATTTGCTAGATCCTATAAAAATATCCCTTAGGACAGGGGTCTCAAACTCAAACCACCCTGAGGGCCACATGAGGTCGATTTTGATTGCCCAAGGGCTACAATAGACCTCATTTATCATTATTAAGGCTAGCATCTAGTACTCCACTAAATGAATTTAAATAGATACGGTTTATAACTATAAATGATTATCCTAAAAATATATTAATTATAGACTGTACTTTTGTTTTCATCGTATACATGTACTTAACACGAAATGAAAAATTAGCAATAATCAATAACTGTAAATTGATGTGATCAATTCAACTTCAGTCCATTCTTTGGCTACTCAGTTAGCAGCGTTTTGCCTCAACCAGCACATCAATGTTTGTCTTTATATCCCGAGATGACGCCAACATCAATGTTTGTCTTTATATCCCGAGATGACGTCAACATCAATGTTTGTCTTTATATCCCGAGATGACGTCAACATCAATGTTTGTCTTTATATCCCGAGATGACGCCAACATCAATGTTTGTCTTTATATCCCGAGATGACGTCAACATCAATGCTTGTCTTTATATCCCGAGATGACGTCAACATCAATGCTTGTCTTTATATCCCGAGATGACGTCAACATCAATGTTTGTCTTTATATCCCGAGATGACGCCAACAGCAATGTTTGTCTTTATATCCCGAGATGACGTCAACATCAATGTTTGTCTTTATATCCCGAGATGATGCCAATCTCAAGGTTGCTGCCAAATGTTCATCACTGAATCTTGACCTTAACACTGCCTTATTCCTCTTCATAGACGAGAAAAACTGCTCACGAATGTAAGTGCTACCAAATAGCCATGATCTTTGTAGACGAGAAAAACTGCTCGTGTATGTAAGTGCTACCAAATAGCCATGATCTTTGTAGCTTCAGAGAGCACCTTGGGGAATCTGTCTCGAGACAGCAACTAGTAAAACTATGGAACCTCAATGTCCAAATATTTCTATTTCAAAACGATGTCACGCTGAAGTTCCACTTGCATGTCCGCAGTAACCGTGTCGATGTCAATAGCAAAAAGGGATTGAAAGAAGATGGAACTGTGGCTCAAGTGCATTAAAATCTTTAAATCGATTTATCAAGTTGCTTGCGTAAGTCAGAAATAATCTTAGCCTATTCTTTTAAGAATGTGGCTTCAACGTTTCACAAAGATTTTAATGTTGAAAAGTGAGCCACGTTCCCTCCCGTAAGATTTTAATGTTGAAAAGTGAGCCACGTTCCTTCCCGTAAGATTTTAATGTTGAAAAGTGGGCCACGTTCCCTCCCGTAAGATTTTAATGTTGAAAAGTGAGCCACGTTCCCTCCAGTAAGATTTTAATGTTGAAAAGTGAGCCACGTTCCCTCCAGTAAGATTTTAATGTTGAAAAGTGAGCCACGTTCCCTCCCGTAAGTTGTTTCTCCCACAATGTCAGATTCACTTTGAAAGCCTTAACACAACCATGCATCTGTGTTATTAATTGCTTTTTACCTTGAAGCTGTAAGTTCATAGTGTTAAGATGATCCGTGAAGTCTGTTGGAAAAGCAACATTACAAAGAAAGTTTGAATCAGAAAACTGAGAAACGTCTTCATTCGCATGAAGGTTTCAATCTCTTTTCTAAGTGAATAAAAATGCTTCAAAACGTTACCTCGACTCAGCTAACGTATTTCAGTGTGATAAAAAAATGTTTCCCATATTTACTTTCAAACGCTTTCTAAAAACGATGTGAACTGTCTGTGATTTAATCCTCTTGAACGAATAAAATTGTCAGTTTTAACAACAACATCCATAACTTCTTTCATTTGTATACTTTTACTACACAAAGCTTCTTGATGCAAAATACAATGAAATTATTTTGCGGTGTAGTGAGACTACTCAACTTAGACTTCAGTAACCCAACAACACCAGTGTTTGCAGAACACATTGCTGGTGCACCATGCATAGCCACGGATACTAGTTTGCTCCATGGTAGTACATTTTCTAGCCCTTGAAATACGTCCCATCATGTTGTGGTATCCTTTGCTACCATTAAGTCAAGCAACTCTTCAGTTATATTTAAGTCGACATCCACACCTCTGACAAGCACTGTGAAGTATCAGAAACCTGTGTACCATCATCAAGTGCTATTAAAAATTATTCAAACGTGTACCATCATCAAGTGTGCTATTAAAAATTATTCAAACTTGTGTACCATCATCAAGTGCTATTAAAAATGATTCAAACTTGTGTACCATCATCAAGAGTGCTATTAAAAATGATTCAAACTTGTGTACCATCATCAAGAGTGCTATTAAAAATGATTCAAACTTGTGTACCATCATCAAGAGTGCTATTAAAAATGATTCAAACTTGTGTACCATCAAGTGCTATTAAAATGATTCAAACCTGTGTACCATCATCAAGTGCTATTAAAAATGATTCAAACTTGTGTACCATCATCAAGTGCTATTAAAAAGGATTCAAACTTGTGCAACTTTTGAATTAATTGTTGCTTCACACCACTTGCACGCTCAGTAATTCTGCTTACAACAGTAATAGTAAACAAGTTTATGCTTTCAAACAGGTTCTTTTTGTCAGAACATAAAATTTAATTTGCATTAACAAGACACTTTTTAACAAAAAGGCAGTCTGTAAGGGCTTTGGTGGTTTAGTAATCATTTCACTTAAAAAAAACAACAACTTGTTTTACTGCATCTTCACTTGACTTGTGAATGTTCGAAAAGAAATTTGTTTGCTTAGAAAATGCTGTTTTCAGTTTCAGTACTTTTTGCTCTCAATGGTGATTGCGTCATACTTCTCATCTTAAATCGTTTCATAGTAGCAACAAACACTATATATTCTTTTAGCACAGCTGTTGTTTGAAGGCAAATTAAACATTGAACTCCACCTTTGATCTCTGTGACACTTATCCTAGAAAACTCGTTTTTTCCTCCACGAGCTTTCAGAATTTAGAACTGGATGTTGAAGCCATTATCGAGACAAAGGGTATAGTAATACATTTTCACACTAAAACCTTCATCAATTTGTGACAACTGGCAGATAAAAAATAAATTAGAATTATGTCCCTTCAGGATGTTTCGTCAACTTCACGTAACTATTCCTTCATTATAAAGTTGCATCAGGTCTACCTTTAGCTACTGATGCCTCACTGGCCCACTCAGGCTACAGTCCTAGGCCTAAAGTTACCGAAGTGAACCGATACTAATATTTTGTGATTGTTTATAATACCCTCTTGTTCATCCCTGACCTTGTTAAAACAAAAGTTGATTGTTTCGCGGGCCACAGGATAATGCTTGATAATGCCGCACGTTTGAGGACCACTGCCTTAGACGATGTTGATAAGCACTGAATTCAGACCTGTTGGCAGGCAAGAAGAATTTGCTTCGTTCACTGGCTTGTATTTTCTCTATGGTTGATTGATAATGTTTGTTTTTTTGCTATTCATGATTGAAAAACGTTTCGCACCCGCTTCCAATTTTCTCTGATTTTGCAAGCATACAGGGAGATATTTTTTGTTCTGTCCAACATGCACAGCCTGTAGCACCTAGTATCAGAATTAACGTCCCATTCAATGGACTGGTTACTAAAACTTCCCTTTGACATAGGGACTGTTTAAGGATTGGCTATAAGCTTGTTACAGGGACTTAATCAGGAATCCAACCTGGGTTCGAGTGGGAAATGTTATCTGATTATCATAGCTAAGACATCCAATAATCATTAAGATATTTAACTCTATTAGTAAAGGGTGTAGTAAGAGCTATATAAAAAAAAATGGTGGTTTATGAACCTACCACAACACCTGACTTAGCTTGAAGCTTTGTGTCATGGTATGACACCTGCCCGCCTATCTTTCATTCACCTTTGTGACCATAGCGGTTAGAATCTACTGCCAAACTAGCGCAAGCCAGCGGAATCTTAGATCTAAAGTCTTTGCATATACCTGCTATCTCCCGTCTGGTTGGCTTGTCTCCTGGAGTCAAGTTGTAATAATAGCCTAGATATTTAGTCAGACTGACCACGTGACTCCTAAGATCGATGGGAAAAACCGCCACGGTTTAGAGTCCAGACACGCCGTCATAATAGCACCATCCTGCCACCCTCTCCCAGAAGACACTGGTAAAAAGGTCTTTTTCCCCCGAGAAAGGTCAGTCAGGTTGAACTTAAAATTTAAATCATGTACAGGTTGTTCAAATTATGCATATAATTATTGTTGTGATTTATTATGTATTATGTTCATTATTTTCACTCATTCTTGTCTATTTTTATCTTTGTTTACGTATCATCTGTCTTTCCCTATTGTTCTGTGAATGAGTGTCCGTGCGTTTGGTGTGCTAAACGCCAACCGGCTGTTTACATGATACTCAGTGAATGTTAATATGTGTGTGTGTGTGTGTGTGTGTGTGTGTGTGTGTGTGTGTGTGTGTGTGTGTGTGTGTGTGTGTTGTAGAATCGGCATTTGTCTACCACATACGCCATCAGCATTGTTTGCATCTTTCCTGCCATCTTGAGTCTCGTGCCCGATTGCTCAGGCCACGGCCGACAACTCCCTCTTAGCAGAGCACAGACAGACGCAAAGCCCACCGCCTGCACCACATGCCTGACTGACTCTGGCCGTGAGGATCGCCATCAGGGTCGCAGCCTGGCAAGTCCAAAGAGACAAAATATACACAAACTTCTTTTCAGACCCATTGAGAACACAAGAGTGAAATCGAGAACGCTAATGTCGCACTCGCGTCTTCGTGATTTAATTTCATTGTACATTCTTCCCGCTATTATTGTTTCCTACAACGTTTTTTTTATTGTTATCCCCACGTTTATGAGTATTTATTTCTTTTATATGTTAGCTTTATTTCCGTATCTTCGTCAGGTTAGGATTGGGGGTCTTCGTAGCCATTTGTAACTGTAATGTCTTAAATGTTGTTTGAACGTAAATACTCGTGACACCTGACACCGCTGAAGTGTGGGTGGACTTGTGGTTAGCCACGTTAGGGTTTTAACTTTTTTTTAAAATAACGTCTTTTAAACCCCTCACGCCTCAGTTTTGGTGTTCTATTTTTAACAAGAGCTTATGGTAGCAACATGAAATTGACATCTCCGCAGCATCGGATCACAACGATCATAGATGGAAGAAATAACATTTTTTTTCAACATAACTGTCAGCTTCTACATGGAATATACCTTTTAGTTGAGAACAATGACAAACAATGTAATACTTCAAAATTAATTGTGGGAAGAAATAACTTAGACCAAGAAGGTTTATAAGAAGTACATTTGTATTTATTTGTATGATGTGACAGCAGTATTTTAAGAAACTGATAAGACTTTTGGCAAAGGCAGGAATATGAGCCTCCTTTAATACTATGATCATAACATTGGTATAGTGGTGGCATAAGTCAAATGTATCACTTTAACAGTTCGAAAAGTCCCGCTAAATAAGACACATAATACTGCCTTCCCTCCCCTTGGATCACTTGTGAGAGGAATTAATGCTCTTTCCTCTGCAGTATCTGCCTCTCCTTTACACTAAAATTAGTGGATTTAATGAACAGATTAGATAAACTCGTCGACCCCGCAACTTCCGCTAAGATAAAAGTATTAAAAAGTATCATAAGCCGGAATGGTTAAGATTTGTAAATGATTATTACAGTCTCTTGAAAAATGCAAAATACATTTTTAAAAAAATGACTTACTTAATTCAATCTTTTGCTATGCATTCCCCATTTTGACCGATAAGGATAACATAATTATTGCAAATCTTTGAAGAAGAAAAAAAGAAATTCCTCATAACTATCCCATACAAAATAATAAGGCTGGTCAAGGTGTACCTAATGATCCTATAGACCACAACTCTCGAACGCGGCGCATTAAATGACTGCAGTCTTACCATGGATTTAATATTCTGGTCCCTGTCATGCCACTACGTGGTCTATGGACTTAATACCCTGATCCACGGCATGCCACTTACTTGGCCCTTGGACTTAATGTCTTGGTTTCTGGCAGGCCACTTACTTACTAACTCACGGAGTTAATACCCTGTTCCCTGGCATGCACTTATTTGGCCCATGGATGTCCACTGCGGAATTAACTACCTTTTAATTCAAAGTGTCAATGTAATTAATAATAATTTATAATAAAAACAGATATGTCAGTGTAATTAATAATAATTTATAATAAAAACAGATGGTTCAATGTAATTAACAGTAATTTATGATAAAAACAGACGTGCCAGTGTAATTTGATAGTAATTTATAATTAACACAAATGTATCAGTGTAATTAATAGTAATTTATAATAAAAACAAATGTGTCAGTTTAGTTTGATGAGAATTACAAACAGATGAATTTTCAAATAAATCTGATGAGTTATATACTATAGCTATATAGTTCTTAACAGTAATGTTGAGTTCATTATTACATATACTGTATTTAATGAGTAAACAACGACAGCGCAATAAAACTAGAACCCAGTTCATGTGTCCAAGTTGACAGTTTTATAACGACTGCTCCTTAATGCTGGCAGACATTTAACACCTTTCATGCTGCAGCAATCGGCTTCGACCTCAAAATGCAGAAATCGTTTGAAGCGGGGAAATGTAGAGTGAACACTTTTAGAGACGTCCAACTAATGTAACGTACGACTGGCTTTATACAGCAAATAAATAATGTACGACTGGCTTTACACAGCAAATAAATAACGTACGACTGGCTTTACACAGCAAATAAATAACGTACGACTGGCTTTATACAGCAAAGAAATAACGTACGACTGGCTTTATACAGCAAAGAAATAACGCACGACTGGCTTTATACAGCAAATAAATAACGTACGACTGGCTTTATACAGCAAAGAAATAATGGTGATCTGAAATTCGTAAGCTGTTAAACCAAATATAAAATCAGCATTATTATAATACACAGGCCTACATTTTTCGACGTGGGAAGAAGAGAAGGAAATTTGTGCTAATTTCTTTCCATTATCGAAAAGTACCGTTATTTGTTTCATTTTGACACAATTTTTACCGGGTATACCTAGCATTTAGATGGAACAGTGGTTGAACTCAGATCGAATAACTGGATCCAAAATCGCATACACAAGTAATCAAGTTACCTGGGTAGAGCATAGGATAGGTTACTAACTCCTCGCTCAAGATATCGGGGTTCGGTCCTCGCTCGGGGTGTAGTTGGTCAAAACTTTACTCCCGAGCTTACGTCCGTCCGATATATCGAGTCCGGCCTTTAATTAAGCATCTCACACTAGTGGCTACTTAGTAGTTGAAATTCAGAAAGAGTAGGCCATTGGCCGTAACGAGCAAAATTGCACATTAAAAAAAAAAAATCAGTTAAACACCCACTCAAATCTTCACTCTCTCAGCTATGGCACTATATTTTCCCTTCTAGAGCATGAACTTCTCTCTCGGCACTTGCGTTCTCCGCGAAATCAGCCGATTTGATTATAAAATTTCATTCAAACAAACAATATGGACAAGTTTGAGAGCAATTCATGACTAGTAGTTCTTTTGCTGTCATTTTTGCCTTAGACTCCAACACATTTGGCTTTGGACAGTGAATTTGTCTTGTTATTTCATGCAGTTTTAATCAAGCTGACTACTGGCTGGAAATAAAGTATTCTATGAATATGTATAACTTAAAAGATTTACAGCATGTACCACTGAGGGTTTCATTTACCTGGTTTATTACTACCCCCCCCCCCAATAAAACATCTTTTAAAATGGAACCCACCCCCCTTTCAACGTTAACCTCTTTTACATTGCAGCCTAACTGCACAGATTCAACAGTTGTGAAGGAAACCTAGTTCAAAACTGTAGGAGTGTTTACTTACCCACACACTCCTTCAACTTTAACCTCTTCTACATTGCAGCCTAATTGCACAGATAAAACAGTTGTGAAGGAAACCTAGTAGTTCAAAACTGTAGGGGTGTTTATTTACCAACCTGTCTCCCCTCCAAGTACCGACACTCGTCCTTTACAGCCAGTCGAGAAACCCACTCTTGGCTGGCTCGCAGCAAATGCCGATCTGCTGGGGCTTATCGCAAGAGTTTGTCGTATGAACCTAACTTATGCTTCATTTAAATTTATACTTGTATTTAAAGCACTAAATACTTTTTTTTGAAACTTTAAATGAAATTATTTTTGACAGTGTAGTATTTCAATAATTATTATACTTAGAAATAAATAATATTAAATAAATAAAAACTTAGAATTAAACACGAATTTTGAAAACTTAGCAATGACAACAGTAAGCAATAAGACATGTACACGGTTTTTCCCCATTTCCTTTTCTGTACGCAGAAGGGCTACGAAATTTGCCTATCGGGATCTTTACAGCGTTGGCTTGTGTTGTACGTGGCGCGCATGTCTGACAAACAATATTCAAACTTTGAACAATGGTTTCAGAAGATTGCAGACAATATTATTTGATATATTTTCACGCATATATCCTTTCTTGTGTGCACTATAGGGATAATCATTGGCTGTAGTATTAAAATAAGTACTCATTAGAGCTGCAACATTAAGTTTGAACATAGTATCATTTGAACAATAAAACCTTCAAGCAAAGTAAATATATGTTGCATACAGCAAAAGAATATAGAGACGGGGTCGTATCATAGTTTTAATTTTGTTAGAGAAAAAAACTGTTAGTACTGCTATGCTTTGAAAAAAAGATGAAACAAAATCGAATATAATTATCCTGTTCCCTTTACAGATAGGAATGACGTCAATAATTTTGCTTTACACTGATGACGTTTATGGTCATTTGCATAATACACCTGAGCATGCGCAGTAAGCTAGTCGTAGCGTCCATGTTCAGATCCCTAGACAACCATCGGAGATTTATCTAGAAATGACCAGATTATCGCTTATTAACGTGAGTACGCTTTTTATTTCAAAGGTTTTATGAAGAGTAAAGCTGTGGATACCGAACCGGCAAAAAAGGTTTCAAATCGACTGCGGTACTGCTTCGTTGATGAACTTTGTCGTGTACGTAGTCCATTTTGCCTGCTCTAGTCTAATCACGCTTCTTGGCTTGACTTCGCTATAAAATAATTTATTATCTAGATGATGGATTGCTCAACTATATATTATTTGTTTAACAGACTTCTTTATGAGTTGTGTTGTTTATGTGTGAGAACAGCACTTAAACTTATTTACCACTAACCTCGAGTTGAGTGCGTATCCCATTGTTATTGCAAGGAAGACATGTGAATCGTTTTGAGACGCTCCCCAAGTGTGGACGTGATCACGTGATTATTTGAGCCAGGCAGAGACCTTTCCTAGGACATTGATCGTAAAGTAGTTTACAGTCTTTAGCAGCGGTATAGTGTTTAAAGATGGTTTTTTTTTCTCCCTCTTCTTTTTCTCTTATTCGCTCACTCATATAGAATGAAAATAAAAGACCCTCATGCGATGCTTACAAATTATAATAAATCCCTTAATATTGTTGTTGACACGCTGCACTAAGTAGCAAAAAAAAAAAAAAAAAAAAAAAAAAAAAGAAAAAAAAGAGCGAGCGAAATAATATTTCTATTAGAAAAATGTTTCTATTTTAAAAGGTCGTGATTGATAATTCATTAAATAATATCACTGGTAGGAGTGATAGTAGTATTGACTTACCGTTGAAATTAATAGAGAAATATGAAATAATTTGTCAGCAGATTTACTGATTTAGTAACAATAGTAGTGTAAGTATCCTCTGCTGCTGTAATTAATAGAAGAACATATTGTTTAATTATTATTTTATTCATATGTATTACAATCAGGAAGCAACACACATTCATATTTGACACTTACTTTTATTCAGTTCTGTACACAACAATTAAAAGTCAAAGATCTATTTCCTGATAAGTTGTCAGGAAATATATATGTAGCCTATATACAAATTCTTAGAAATTATGGTAAAAGTAAATTAAGTATTTACTTATGAAAGTCTTAATTAATATCATTTATAAGCAATTTAAATATCTTTTGACTGACATACTTTTCAAGCTGTAGAGTATAATGAAAGAAACCTGTTTTATATTCATGCAGTTGTATACTTGTCATACATTATATTAATGCAATACTGCTACCACACTAGTGAGTAGTGTTAAAATTTAGAAACACTAGTAGTAGTATTAGGAGGAAAGATTTATTTAAGCACATTTCCACAAACAGGCATATTTATGTATGCATATGAAGCATATAGTGTAAACAAATTAAGCTTTTACTTTGCCATTTTCATTTTGATAAGAATGATTTAAAATATAATGCAAAGCATACTTCAAAGTATGTGACATAAACATTTCAGGTTACTTATTAACTTGATTTAATTTTGAGTGATTATTAAAAGATTTTGTTAATGTACCATTTTAAAAATGCTTGAAAAAATTAGAAATTACATATACTAATATTTAAAAATGATGCTATTATTAGAAGTATGTTAATGATGTGGGCTAGATAAGTAATTATTTAGAGTTATTATGATTGCTGTTCTCTTGCAGAAGAACTAGAAGTACCATATTTAGCTGACATTATGCCAGTGTTTCTCCTGCTAACACAACCAACAGTTGATTAAATATGGTATTTTCCGAGCTTATATAATAATGTTAAAGAATTGAATAAAGTTGATATAAAGTATATATATATAATTTTAGAATTATAATATTATGCTACATATTTTGACCAAGTTTAACAGGAAAAGTTTAATTCTATTTAACTTCTGAATGAAATCATTTAAGTTGCTCTGAACATTTATCTAGTAGCAGTTTAATTTTTAAAAAGAAGTAATTGATAACTGCATCCTATTAAAAAAAAAAATATTACCTCTTGTTGACAAAAAAACAATTGCTGAATTATAAAAGATGTGCTGACGATAAAATGTCTCTGCTGGTGCTGTATTTATTGCCTTATTATGCATCTGATTAATTGCTGTAAAATATGTTTATTTAGTACTTTAGATGCTAGATGCATTATTTCCCATGGAGTTCACTACAAAGACTAACCTTTAGGCAGCAATTTTTACAAAAATTGATTAGATTAGCATTAATTCCTAATAGACTATAGGTATTTTCTATCCAGAACAGACAAACATGCGCTTGACGTACGTACATGTAATGATGTATGAAGTTACTTTAGTGATTTATAGAAGACCAATAATAATCAGTGAACGTGGATTTGGAGAGCACCCCTTTCCACAGTCTGTAAGTTATCGCTGATTGGTTGGCGCAGCCTACCCAGCATATGCGGATGGAACATTGTGAGCAAAATAATAAATTACTATTTAAAACAAAACAAAAATGTTCCAGACGAATTTTAAAATTAATTTTATGTTATATTTTCTAATTTGCATAAGTATTGGATATTTTGCAAATTTAAATATTAATAATATGAATTCTTGTAATGTTATTCCTCTTTCATATTATGAATTTTCATACATGACGTATTTTGTTTTGTCTGTCGATATTTTAAATCATCATAAACATTAGATTTGTTTGATGAATAATAATGTAATTATCAGATTACTCTATCCCTTCTTCATCATTTATGGTCGGTCAAGGTCGAATGATGAGCGGCGCAAACATGCCGCCATTTGCTTGTTTTCTGCTAATATTTTCGTTTGCAGTTTCTTTTGTTTATGATTAATGTTAATACACTGTATATTTCCTCTTATTGTAAATATATATGAGACTACGAAATACTATTTCCATAAAGCTAGACGATCACGTGGTTTAGTTTCCAAAGAAAATAGGTTAGCTGTTAATTTTTATTTAATAAAATTTGAGAAGTATTAATGCATTTAAGATAAATATTTAAAAAAAAGGATGAATTTTAAGAATGTTTCTTTCGGTACATAAAGTATGATAGAATAAATGCATGCCTCTACATGCACAGCGGCACGAACAGCTCAAGGTCAAAGACCTTGACTCGTATCTTCAAGTTGAAATTTTAGTCACGCATTATTTCTAAATATATTTTTTTTTCCTGTATACTATCCTGCCAATGAAATGTACAGTCTCAGATCGTCATTGACAAACCAGCGGTGCTAATTTATAATTTCGAATATCACAGTACGATTTATTTTAGGTGTGTATTAGTATGAAAATAATTTTGCGATTATTTTGACCAGTTAAAAATCGCGAACTGAACTCTTTTTGTGTAATTGTAAATGGACAAGATTGATAGTTAACTCTATTTTAGTGTTTTTTTAAAATGTTAGTTACTCATAAAATCGATCTATAGTTAAAATCAGTTAATATCTACGACCTTGACCTTGTACTGTTTGTATCATTCGAGCCCATTTTAATGTGTTCTTTTGTTAGTAGAATTTTTGTATTTTTATGTAGGTGAAACTTTATTTGATTTAGTCTGAATTCTTATAAGTACAAATGAACGTGTGCTTTTAGATAAATTTATTCTGTTACGATTATATTTCACGTCAGTCAGTTGAAAAAGATATATTTACATGTGAATGAAAATGGCGGAATAGCACGCGACAAACGCGAGAATTGTTATTCATCACGTGACCACTGTAAAATGTCTGGTATGTCATGCGTTGAATATTGATTTCTTATCCGTGCTGGAGTACGCGAGCGGTGTTACTTTTGATATATGCATCCCACAAGTCAATTTTCAAGGAATAAAGACAAACTAGAGATTGTATTTTAGTATTCGCACGTTAATTTTGTTTTTAGTATTTATGAGCGGGCAGATTTTTTTTTTTAATGCCGAGTAATCAGTAGGCCTAATTCTTGCTCGTTATTAAAAAGAATCAGATAAATGTGTTCATGTACTAGCAACTCCAGTTTACATTTACAAATGTTCATCGCAGTTACGACTTCAAGAATAATATTTTAAAGTTGTTTTATCATAATTCTACCAAAGTAATGTCACTACTTTGAGTTAGATTTATTCAACATTCGCATTACATACATGCTTTTGTTCCTAAATTGATGAAGTAAAATGACATCTACTCATGTTCGTCCACGTGTGCATGAAACTTAATACATGTTAATGTTAGTATTATTTTTGTGCTATATTTTGAAACTTTTATTTGCTTTATATATATGAAAAATTAATGATAGTGGCATATACCTGTTTACAAGACAATTTATAATTTTAAGTTAGAGTTTTAAAGCTGCCGAGAATAATACAAAACCTACCTGTTCTACACAATTTTAATTCATAAAATATATTTTTTTAAAATAAGTGTAAGTATGTGTGTGCACAGTGCAATTGTACTCATTTAAGGGCTTGACAGTAATATTACCTCCCCCACCACGATCTTTACAGAAACTACATAAGTTCAAAGAAACTAAATATAATAAAAACAAAATGAATCACATACAAAATGATAATATCTAAATATGTAATAAATAACTGTATTTTCAAATTACAGTTATTCAATTAGCCAAATAACACAAACAAGAGTGCTGTTCTTGCTGATGTGAAAGATGTTCTTGAAAACCCTCATGAAAATAAAATCAAATCAAACACCATTTCTTTTCAGATGCTGCATATGTCTTAATATTTTTACTATTTCTACTAATAAATAATATTTAAATAACTTTTGTTGCTGATCAGTTTCATCTTTCAACATGACTGTGTATTGCTGATGTAAGTTGCTGTTTAGACAATTGCTGTTAGTGTTGTTACTACAATATGAAATATAAATTAATGAAAGCAAACTGTTACTTGTTAGTTTACACATATTAGAGATTTCTGTGTATATTACCATTTTAATATTTTTTAATATGCTCTTTTTATCACTATCAGCTGGTTTATTCATAAATTTTTTGTTTTGTTAGATGTTGCATTTTCTTTAAATGGCTTATTTAAAAAAAAAAAAGAATCATTCATAGTTATTATTAAAAAGGGGACTAAATAAATGTCAGAGATGTGCAAATTTGAAATGGTTACATTTTATTTGCCTGAACTTTGGTTGTTGGTTTGAGATAGCATCTCAGATAAACAGCTAATTTCTGTGAATAAATCAAAGTTTTAATCTGAGGTATATGTATTTGCCTAACACTAAATATAGTTCTGAATAAATAACTCCCGAAATAAGTATAATCTACTAAGTTTTAACTTGTAACAATGTTGCACAATCATTCAAAGCTCATTTACCTATCAAAATAAATTATCACCCTGGACTCTTAATTTCTAATAATCAAAATAGTTAAAAGTTCAGAACAAATTATTATAATTATTCTGTCTTACTATAACTACAGTGTCTTAATTTATAATTATAAATGCACTTGCCAAATTTAGAGTTAAGTAGATTAGTTCAGATTTATTTCTTCACTAATTTAACACATAATCTACATAAAATACTGTTTGTGGCAGATGAAATAAAACAAGTGTATACATTATCTATTTTTATGTTTACTGATATATTCCTAAGTAACTAGTCATCTTGCACTTTTTCTTGTTCAGACCAACCTCAGGTTGAAATAACTAATTTTTTTATCATACAAGGTAGAAAGAAATGAAGAAGAATTTGTTATTGAATAGGATATATTATATAATCTTGTTTTCTGGTTTGTAAAATAACATTTCAATTTGAATAGTTATTTCCCTTGGGATGAAACCACATCTAATTGTTACTGTTAGTACATGTTCCACATGTGCACCTGATTCTAGCCATCCACTTGCTTTCAATAATATCACAACTTTTGCACAAACTTTTCCCTCTCAATCAAATGGCACTCAATGATGTGATGTCACACATAAAGCTCACAGCTTGAGTGCATCTGTAAACAACCAGTACCATATCAGACATCTCCACACTGGCACTATAATGAATTCTTATAAGGATTTTTATTGTACCCAGCATCTTTACTTCTACATAGAATGTAGATTACAAAGGATGAAGATCAGCAGACAAGGTGGAAGAATTCATTAGGATATTCTTGGCATATGCATAAATCTTGAACCATAACATTTTTCATCCCTCAGCTAACCTTCTTAAGTTCTTGATCAGTAAAAAAACTAAAAGGTTAGCAGCACTTTACTTACTGGTACATCACCTTTTATTCACATAGTGTTTTAGTTAAATACTTTTAAATAATGAAAATTAATTTTCATTGTATTAATTATCCTAATTAGAGTTAGACCACATTCTTTTATTTCTTCTCATAAGTACTAAGAACATTACACATTCCTCAGAAAAATATGTTCCTAAGATATCTTTACCGAACAATTTCTCCTGTCTACATCCATATAATTTACTTCAGTGAGTTTCAGTAAGCAGTGATTTGAGACCAGAACATACCTCCACCTCAAGCACAGACTTTGTATTTTATCCCACTCAACTGCTAGTTGTATCAGAAAACAACAATATAGTAGACACTTTACCTCTTTTATTGACTGGCTTGTTTCTGATTGGCATAGGATATCAAAACACTCAACTCTTATGTCTTGAAAAAAATTAACAAATCAGTTTTCTCACTTTTATTACATTTTAATCTCCAGCGCTATGAAATCTTGCAGTAGTTGCTTCATCATATTATTCAACATCATCACTTCAATATAGTTGTGCAACAAATGACCACCTGACATAACTGCTATAATCCTTGAATATGTTGATCAGATTTTGCCCAGATTTACTTGTTTCAAATAAACATTCAACAGAACCAGTGTATTTGTGCACCCTAATCATACATGACCATATGCCTATCATGCTCTGTCAGTGCACACCTTAAGAATAAAGATATTATCTAATGTATGCAATGGGTACAGTTCATTGACTTACTCATTCCAACACAAAGCATTCATGCATTCAAAATAATTATCTTTCTCAGTCCACCATCTATGCAATTCCTTAATTCTAAACAGCTTCCGGCTATTTAATTGTTACAAGCATATCTCATTTATACAGGTTTAAATAAGTTGATTGTATCAGTGATAACTAATATATTAGTAGAAATACAAAATAAGCAATATTTTAACAAATCCTATTCCATTTTTGTTTTTAAAAAAATATTAATGTTTAGGTGCCATGGAAATCAAGCAATGAAGATTATTGAAGCCATTTATGTGTGTGCACACCAAATATGCTTGAATTTGAATGTGTTTGAAATCAAAATGACTTCTTTTTTTACTCTACAGAATACTAATTTTTCATGTGGTGAACAATAAATGT
This sequence comes from Sinotaia quadrata, assembly GCA_028829895.1. NCBI lineage: Eukaryota > Metazoa > Mollusca > Gastropoda > Architaenioglossa > Viviparidae > Sinotaia > Sinotaia quadrata. The sequence continues at coordinate 21,971,671 of CM054182.1, forward strand.
AATTTCTGTCAGTATCTGACTATCTCTATCAGAAGGGTGCACACAGACAAGTTATAACAAACATGAAGTTGGGACTAGAAAAAAGAGGGGTGTTCTCTTGTGAAACAATAGTTGGTGCTGGTTGTATGACACTTGATTAATTCTTGCTACTTTGGTATTAAGCTGTTTGGCAGTGTTTGTGAAGTTAGTTGTTAGTCTTAAAATGTGCAGGCAAGTCAGAAAGAAGAAAAAAGTAAAACTTTAGAAATAGGAGGGAAAATTAGTATCATCAACTGCGAGAATATTATAATATTAATAACCTGAAATTTGCTTTGCTGTTTATTAAACATAAACAGCAAGCCTTTAATAAAAAATATTTATTTTTTCTATTTTTAGCATAACTGTATTATAAAATTTAGTTTCTTGAAATTTGAAATTCTGTTGCATTTGATTTTCAGAAATCTCAGGAAGTGTCATTCAAAATAACAGTTTGAGTGATGTGTCCAATATTAATTTTTTTTAAAATGGGTATGACCACTGATTAATTGTACATAACTACATTACAGACTTATTTTGTAATTAAATGTTTGTGCATATGAATTTAAGACCCGGTTAAAATTATGTACCTGTTTGAAACATATTGGTATGTTTGAAATGTACAAATAAAGCATTGACCACCTGCAGGCATCAGTACTAATTGTTTGCATTCGCATTTCTTCAGTCATTATTTTTCTAATGGTATTACTAATAGTCTGCATTTGTTACATTATAGATTAAACTGGGTTTTATTTAAACTTTTTAATAACCAAAGAGTAATTTTTGTTTTGTTGTTTTCCTTATGCTGTTTCAGTATTGTTTTATGTTTCATTGTGTTCCACAGGCCCACCACCATTAGCAATGAATGTAGCTCGGAAATCTACCACTAAACTGCCTCAGAGCTGGGCAAAAAATAAAGATGATGCAACAGACAGTGGGTTAGGGTCTGCAGACTCTGCAGATTATCCAGACCCTACAGGGGACAATTTTCAAGAAGTACTTCTGAATCTGAAAGCTTTGAATGGAGGTACTGAACTTTTAGAAGTGGACAGGCCGGAAATAAAGAAGTCTCAGTCAAACTTAAGCGAGAAGAAAGAAGACAGAAATAAGAATGTTACTGATTCACCATTAAAAGAGGGTACTGAAGAGGGATCAATTAAAGACTGTGACATTCTTGACCAAATTGATAGTATAGTAAATGTAGATGGAAGCAAAGGTTCACAGAAAGAACACAATATTTTAGAAAATGGACACTTAGAAGTGGTATCCTTAGCAGAATCTAAGTCTGATAGTGATAAAAATCTTAATGATCGTGATGACAATGAAGACGATGATGTTATGATTATTAGTGAAGGTAGCAAATTGGCAGAAAAAGAAACCCCCAGAGAACCTGAGCCTGTGGAAGAGAAGCAAAAGGTACAAGAAATGGTTTTAAAAGATAAACCTGGGCCTTTGGCCAGTAAAAAGCATCCTTTAAAAATTGGTGATCAAGTTCGCAATACATTTCATAACATAATGTCTAAGCTTGTTATGAGTGGCAGTTCTGAAATTACCAGTTTATTAAGCAAATCCAAATCAGATGATTCACAAGACTCCCAGGAAACTTCTGGTTCCAGAGGTTTATCTCCCTTGCCAGCACGACCAGAGAAAGGACAAGATAAGGGTAATTTATTTGACAATATGGATTTTGATGTTGCTGAAACAATTTACAAGCCATCGACAACACCACATGTGACAGACAAAGAAGGCAAGTGAAATAGCATAACTTCTGAAGCAATAACACTAGTAGAACTTTTGTAGTAGTAATACCTATATAGTAGCATAACTTCTAAATAACACTAGTAGTACTTTTGTCGTAGTAATACCTAAATAGTAGCATAACTCGTGAACCAATAACACTAGTAAAACTTTTGTTGTAGTTGTAGTAGTAATACCTTATATAGTCACCTCACATACTTGTTTTGCTTGAACTCTTCTTTGTTCATTTATTTCTTTTTATTAAAACAATAAAAATATAACTAAAGATATATAATATATAAACAGACAAGTTCCTGGTTAGGAACAAGTTTCATTCTAAATGATGTTTGTAACCCAATTTTAAGTCATAAGTAACTGGTCTGTATATTGGACCTGTAGTGAATGACAGCACACAGTGAATTAAAATGGCACATAATTTATGTGCCTCAGTGGAGCTGAGAAGTACATCAATGGTTCATTCTTGGAATTAGTTTGCCTTGGTTCATAAGTAACAGATATCATGAAGTCAGAATTGAAAAAAAACTGGGCCTTACGAGGTGCTTGTTTATGCTTTCCATGACTCCGAACTTGCCTATACTATATGTAGTGTGTAACATATAGATAGTAACCTTTTTATTTATTAACTTGCTACTATGATTAGAGACAATTTTTTTTATATAATAAAAGTTTAGATCCAGGAATATGTGCTTTTCAAAACAGGTATTTTCATAGTAAAAATGGCACATATTATAATTGCTCTAGTTTTGAAGTGCAGATTTGAAACTAATTTTTAAAAATATGTACTAGAGCAAATGTTTTGGGGATTTCTGAACTGATGACATATCAATAGGACACACCTTCAATTGGTTAGCATAGCTTGGAATGATCAGGGAATTTTTTTGTGTACATCTAATCACTATGACCTTTAAATGAGGTTCACCCTGTAATTTTGTCAACCACAACACCAAATGAAGCCATTTAGACCTTTTTGCTTGTTTTTACTTTTTAGTAAGTCTATTTTTATTTGACTATCAGTAATAGAGTTCAGAAAGTTCACTAAAATACAGTTGTTGTGGCTTATTCTTATGTTTGCCAGTTTTTAGAATTGTAATAACTAAATAAGTGATAGCCATGAGAATAGTAATTATGGTGTTGAAACATTATTATCTTTTGAAATAGGATGTTCACTCTATACTAAGTAATGCACTTATTTTATATATACATATGCTTAAACATTTTTATAAATAAATAAATTACTAGTTAATTGTAGATAATACTCACAAATTCATGGTTACTGAACAATCATTTTTCTTCTCTGAATGCATTTACTATATAGATGCATATACTGTGTAAAACCATTATTATTTCTAATAGTCAGGTTTTTTAAAAACTTGTTTTAAATTATTTTTAAATTATTAACACAATCTGTTAACATATTTTTAATAAGTAATAAATGGACTGCTGAGTGAAAAAGCAAACAAAACAACAATACATTTGATGCCATTTTTGTTCATGAACCTGGTCTGATGATGATATGATAACATCAGCAGAAAGTGGGAGAAATGGCATTTTCTCTTTGGGACAAGTGAGTTGAGAATGTGACTTATCAGAATCCATATTATGTTTTATAAATTTTATAATGAATTTTTAAAAGAGATTTGCACAGAATTAATTACCACCCCTTTTTCAAATGAAGAACTACTGTAGTAAAACCACATATGAAATAGTTAACACTTTAGGTCAAATTGTATGTGCCTTCACTTGTTTCCAAGAAATAGCTCGTTTTTAAAGTAAATTTAAAATAACTAACATTAGAGTCAGTAAACTTTCTCTTTTAATTATTTTGTAAGTGTTTTTCAATTATTAATTATTAGAATTCATTCTCTGAAATTTGATTGTATAAACAAATAAAGTAGTTGATTCATATAACTGGGGATCCTATTAAATGATGCTTATATATAACATACCTGTTCATTACCTTATAAAATGCTGAATTAAAAGTAAATAAATTGCAGCTTCTTTTTCAAAATATGCTTAATAATATTCTAATAATTTCACTTAAATAATTAAGGTGTATTTTGTTGCAATCAGCAGTTCCTTTTTTTTTCTTTTTTTCTTCTCCCCATTATTAGAAGAAGAAAAAATAGACATCCACTGTATGTTAGAATGATGTGAAACATCACTAGCTAGTATCAAGTATTAAAAATGTAAAAAATATACCACATATATAGTTCTAAGACTAGTATTTTAATTTACAGTACTCTTTGGAGCAAATTACCAGCATTTATTGTTTAAATCAATTTTTGTATGAACTGAAAGTTATGTTATATGTTACTTTGTTAGCAGAATAATTTTAGTTAAGACAAAATAAAAAATTAAAATTAAAATGTTGCAGTATGTATCAGTATTTAGCAGTTATAACTAGTAATTTTTAGGTGCTAAATTGTAGAACTTACAGAAGGAATCTTTACTTTCAAATGGGGTGTTGACTAAGTTTATTATTATTCCATGAAAAGGTTGTACACAATATTTTCATTTTGAATTAATGGTATTTTAAACAGAACAGAGAAAGTTATATTCAAAGAATCTGTTGTAATAAATAAATAAGCCACTTGATATATTTATTTTTTTACACATATGTAATTATCAGTTTGTATTGCTCATGTTGTAATTTATCCTGTTAGGTCTTCTTTCTTCTTATTCAAAAGTTATTGTAAAGATGCTTTGCAATGATAAAAATTGGTTCACTTTTTATAATATGGTTTTCTAACTTGTTATCAAATAGTGTCATATGTATTGCCCATTTTAATCTGACAATATTGAAATAGCATCAGACATACAAAATCCATTGTAATCTAACAAAAAAATAATGTTTGACTTGAGTAAAATTGAAGGTAAGTAAATATATCTGACTTGCTTTAGCTATCCATTCTTGATGATCTCACGGTTAAAATTTGATTGTTTCATAGTAAATGAACCTTTTAGAAGTTCTAATTAATTAATTGTTTAATTAATGAATATTTGTCATGCATTCAAACTTTTTCCTCTACAGTGTATAATCATTCGTATTAAATGAATTTTAGGCATGTTGTTGGATGGTCACAGAACAATACATGTGTATATTATATTAAAAATATTCATTTATATAATACTCTATGTGTATGTGTTATATTTCATTAGGTAATATATGACAGGAGTTTATACATTAAAAATTATATTTGGTAAAAATGTTTTAAATTGAATTTTAAATTTGAGACATTTTCACCTGAATTCCTATCCAGGATGCATATTTACACTCTCCTCATCCACTTTTGTGTCAGATTGCTATTTTTTCTTATGTCCATTTTGTGCTGCTTTGGTTATAACTTACAATGAATTTATCAGTGCCACTTTCATGTCATATTGCTATTTTTGGTCCAACTTTTCTTAGGTCCATTTTCTGATGCTTTAGCTTTAACTTACCCTAGACAAGAAGGGTGTACAAAGCATTATCTGATATATTTAATTGCTAAGCACTCAAAACTTCTACAGTATGAAGCAGATAATGAGAATTCTGTTTTTGCAGTTATTGTCATTTTTAATTTCATATTCCCTTTACAAAAATGAATTAACTAAAGAATAGAAGTTTTAGTCTTAGTTTATTGCCTTAAGTATTAAAAACAGTTTAAAGACTTGGGCTGCAATGTCCAAAATGAATAATAAAGGTGAGATAGAGTACTGATCTAGAACCCAGAACCTAAGAATTTCTTTTCATTTATTCTTACCAACTTACTATTGCTAAACAAGATCTTTTAGTTTTAGTTCCAAAATTAAAACAACAACTTATTCTCACTCTCAGTATAATTATTTTATGCTGCCGTGTCTAAGTGAAATAATGCCTATTCTTGAAATTTGTTTGGTTAATTATTTCTTGCTTTTGGACATTGATAGGAAGGAAGCTATACTAAATACTAATTACAAATGACATGCCAGTTTGCAAACATAGCAAATCAAGCATCACTGTAGTCATTAGTGCAATAGCATGAGGTGGTGAATTGCTTTGCATGATTACCTCTCATTAGTGAATGGTGTGTGTTTAATTAAGTGTCACTTAATATGATCACTGGTTATTAGAATCAGCCAGTTGAATCAGGTTTCAGAGAACATCTTTAAATTATCAAATCCACAATGCTTCTGTTGTTTATTGGAATCACAACCAGTCTTTGGTTATAAAAGTTACAAGTTAAATTATTTCTAGGAAATTCAACTACCTTCACAGTGCAGACTATTTCATGGGTGATTTTTTTTGTTTGCACTAATTCTTATGTTTAGACCAGGTGTTTTGTTAAAAAAAGAAATACTATTTTGTTTTATAAACAAGTCATAAAATTTAAGAACTGTAAAATATTATCACATTCTTAACTCAAGCTAAACAGGAAATTGTCACTACTTGTCATTTCCTGTTTATATATACTGCCTCTGTACTAAATTCAGTTGTAATCAACACAGAATTATTTGTTTGCTTTCATCAATCACAGGTCACCTGTCCATTTTAGCGTTAGTTAACATTGATAGGTTCTTATTTAAAAATAAAAAAATACTTCTTAATTTTAACTGGTTTGTATAAATGTTTATGTCAGCAGTGAGTAAGAAAAGAACAGATTTGAGTGTTAGTGAAAAGTTACGCCTCATAAACAGCTATGACAAGTTGAACTTACGTAGCCTGTCTCAGAGAAAGGCAGCTGCTAAGTTAGGAATGCCTCAGTCTTCATTATCAAAATTATTGAAATCTCGTGAAACATTAATTAAGAACACTGGTGGAACTAGTGAAAACAGAAAAAGAAAGCGTAAAGCAAAAAGTCATGCCGTTGATGAAGCACTGTTAATTTGGTTCAAACAGGCTTGTGCACTTAACATTCATATTAATCGCAGCATTCTTTTACAAAAGGCCAATGATTTTGGTGAAAAGTTAAAGGAAGAGTTCAGAGCAAGTGATGGCTGGCTATCAAGATGGAAGGAGCGGAATGGCATTGTTTACAAAAAACTCTGTGGAGAAAAGCAAGAATCTGGTAGCTCAGTAGCTGATAACTGGCTTAGGACATTTTGGCTAACAATATCTAGCACTTACAGCTCAGAAGACATATTTTTTACAGATGAGACAGGTCTATACTATAGAACAACCCTGGATCATCGTCAGAAAATAATTAAGGATAGAATTACAGTTGTCCTAACTTGCAACATAACAGGAACAATCAAGATGAAGCCTTTAGTGATAAGCAAAAGTAAATCTCCTAGATGTTTCAGAGGAGTAAAAAGTCTTCCTGTTGAGTATGCCAGCAACAGTAATGCTCGGTTGACACCTGCTGTGTTTGAAAATTACCTTAGCAACTGGAATCGAAGGTTGGATAAGCACAAGAAAAAGATTGCATTAATTTTAGATAACAGCCCAGCTCATCCAAAGTTGTATTTTAAGAACATTGAATTAGTTTTTTTACCTCCAAACACCAGATTGCTGTTCCAAGCACGCTATCAGGAAATCATAAAAACCTTCAAGACCTGTTATAGGTCAGGCATGAAGCGAAGAATCATTCAGCCTGTAGATGATGGTGCTGGAACTTCATCCAACATAAAATGGTTGTCAGTTTTAGACACCCTTCATATGATCACAAACACCTGGAATAATGTTTCTGAAACCTGCATCATCAGTTGCTTCAGAAAATCAGGGTTGTTATTTTTAGATGGATTTCAAGAAAGTCAAGATACTTTTAAGGTGCAGAATTCCGAAAGCTTGAGAAAACAGGAGTTTAGCAATCGGATGTACATAGATCGTGATTATCAGGTGAGTACAGCTTTGGCAGATGAAGAAATTGCTCAGTCTGTAATTGACAGTCAACCCACAGAGGAAGGAGATGAGGAAAATGATGGTGAACCTGAACAGAACTTAGTTAGTCCTACACTTAAAGTTTTAACAGATAAAGAAATTGGCCAGTCAATCACCCACAGTCAACCCAAGGGTGAAAGAGATGAGGAAAGTCATAATGTAGCTGGAGGAATCCCACTTAGCAAATGGCAAGCTACTGAAACTGTTGCCATCCTGAGGAGAGCACTGGAAGAGGGAGTTGCACCTGATACTGACTATAGACTTTTATACAGCATTGAAAATTCTGTCAGCAGACTTTGCCGTGACAATTCAAAGCAAGGTAAATAAGTAAAAGCTATTTTAAGTAATAACTGTTTTACAAAATACAAGTAGATATTCCCTAATCATTCATTTTGCAAGCATAGAGAAACACAAATACAATACATATAAATTGCAGTTACATTAAAAAATTTAAATAACAAATATTAAACTTTGTAGTTTACAATTATTTTCTTCTACTTCTAGAAATGTTTTTACATGATATATTTTAAAAACCGTTTGAATGAAATTAAATGCATAATATTATACTTTTTAAGTATTTAAAGTAGTGATTATATATTATTATTATATGGAAAGTATCTACATTTGTCTAGAGTCAAATATTGAAATAAGATAGATAGATTTTCACATATTAAAATCAGTGTTTACTGCAATAGGATTCAAAGTATAATTAACAAATATGATCACGTCATAAGTGAGCGTAGGCAAATTTAGTCGTAGTTGCTTATGACTAACTGGACAATTGGTTCATAAAATTAATGTGGTGTATATTCACTCTTGAATTGTCAAGCATACCCATGGACACAGAAAAGATGATAATCCAGCCTAGCCTCTACATCAGGGGCGGGCAAACTCTGGCCCATGGGCTAATCTAGCCTGCGAAGCATTTTGTCTGGCCTGCCAAGCTATTCACAGTTAACATTGTTTTTGGCCTGCAAGGCAAAAGTCACTAAAACAAATGGGCGTTGTCATACATTGTCAAACAGCCAAGGCTAAACTAGTCTAAAGACTACCTGTAATTTTAACAGTTTGAATTACTCACACAGAATTGTGCGCCGCCACTGGGAAACAGTACACTGAACTTCGAAATTCGCTTTAATGTCTGCCTCTGAGAAAAAGAATACTATTGCTAAACTCACAGGCAATATTGAGAAAAGCATCTGTGCATGAAAAAGTGACACGCGCCAGTTATGAAGTTTCATTATTCCTTGCTCAAAGAATGAAGCCTTTTTCTGATGGAGACTTTATCAAGGAATGTCTCATGACTGGCGAATTCTGTCTGTCCAGAGCAACGTTCAGTCTTGGAGAATATGAGTCTGTCATCCCATACTAAGGTGTCACCGCTGCCCTCAAAGTGCATGAAGAGTTCCTTCAGATTGTTCCGCTACATGACACCACCACTGGGCAAGACATCTTCAATGCCTTACTTCAGTGTGTGGAACATCACTCCCTTGATCTGTCTCGTCTTGTATGTGTAATGACTGATGGTGCAACGGCAATGATTGGAGAGAATAAGGGCGCATCTTCTTTGCTTGTTCACCACAGTAAGGCCCTTGGAAACACCCAGACTATCCTTAAATTGCACTGCATCATTCACCAAGAATCCTTATGTGCCAAGTCTGCAAACCTCATTGAGGTCATGTCAATTGTGGTGAAGGTTGTAAATTCCATACTTTCTCAAAGTCTCAAACATCGTCAATTTCAGGCACTGATGGATGAAGTGAATGCGCACTATGGTGACCTGCTCTACTTTTGTGAAGTCCACTGGCTAAGTCGTGGAGCCATGCTTTCTCTTGTGTGAGGCCTGCAACAAGAAATTTTCACCTTTCTTCATGAAAAGAACTTCCCTATGCTGATAACTTCACTGACCTAAAATGGCTTGCTCATCTGGCCTTTCTCACGGATATCACCACATACCTTAACACCCTCAATGTCAATTTGCAAGGTAAGGATGTTCTTGTTCCTGAAATGTATTCACACATCACAGCATTTGAAGTGAAACTACACTTGTGGGAATTCTAGTTGTCTAATGGTCAGTTTCAGCACTTTCCATGTCTTGCTGCTTGTTCCATAGCAGATGTTGACTTGGAGACTTGTGGTGCAGTCATTACCTCACTGAGGGAAGAATTTGCCTCACGTTTTGGGGGTATCAGACCACTCTCTGCAGATTTCAAGTTGTTCAGTGCCCCTTTTGAATTTACAGAGTGGATGACGCTCTAGCTTCCTTGCAGATGGAGTTGGTAGATATGCAATGCAGCGATGAGTTAAAAGCAAAGTTCCGCACTTCTTCTCCTCTTTCTTTTTTTCGTGATGTCATCCTTCCATCAGGCAAGTTTCCACATTTTGTTAAACATGCTCAGCACATTGTAGCTATGTTCAGAAGTACATTTTGCTGTGAACAACTGTTCTCAAAGATGAAATATACAAAGAGTTGCCTTCACTCTCAACTCTCTGACTGTCATCTAAATGACATTCTTTGCTTGTCAACCTCAGTTAAGCCAGACATTGAATCACTGATTCATTGTAAGCAACACCATCCATCTCATTAATCTTTCATTGAAACTGAGTTATTTTTTTAAAAATTACTTTTGTTCTCATTTTATATTCTGAACTTGCTGGACTTGTGATATTTGGTCATCTATCTGGCCCGCAAACTGTTCCAACAGTTTTATCTGGCCTACGGTCTCAAAAATTTGCCCATCCCTGCTGTACTTGATGAGTTAAAACTAAAAAAGATAACCCACAACATTTCAAAGAAATCTGATGATAGCACATGCTGAAATGACATATTTATCCAACTTGTTATTTTTTAAATAGCCAAAGAAATATAATGCACTTTGATTAAAGTATTGCAAATAACAACTAGTATACAAATACAAACATAAATAATACCATTAGCTGTTAATAAAATTGCCATTGACCACCAACTTTAGATTTAGCAATGCAGTAGAAAATATTGAAGCAGTCTTGTTAATGCAAGGTATTGCAGAAATAATTTTTTGCACAGAGACACAAAACAGGTTGAAATTAAACTTGTACAGGGACTTAATCATTAATTAACTATATCTTGATGTATTACTATTATCAGAAGTAATAACAAAATGGAATAAGAAGTGATATATAGAGAAGTAAGACTACTTTGTTGTACAAGACTATACACACATTATGGACCTGTAAAGTCATTTCATTAACTTTAATTTTGATCAGCACTAAGAATTGGGTGATATAATTCTGGAAATCCAAAGTATCTCCCCCCTCCCCCATCTCTCTCTTTCTCTGCTTGAGCATAAACCAGTGATTGTCCCAAATGTTGCTTTTTCTTATTATTCATTCTAAGTTAGATTAACAGTCATGTGTGTATGTGTGTGCGTGCGATACAGTGTTTAATTTTATATCAAATTCTAAAACACTACACTGATGCAAAATGACGCAGTAATAAGTAAATGTTTCTGTCTCCTGTGTATGAGTAATGGGACATCTGAATTCATATTCCTTATTGAGGATATTGAGTTACATTTTTATCAGCTAGTTTTTTTCCTCATTACATTTAATCCATGGTTATTTTGAAGAGTTAACATTAGAATTTCTCAGGTATCTGAGGAATTTGTTGTTACCAATGTTATCCTTGAAGGTTATCCCCAAAATAGATGTCTCTGACATTTGACCTATGATTTTTTTTAGGACACCCAAAGTCTTTCTACCAATAGAGTAATAAAGAGCAAACTCATTTCTGATCTCATTAGCTTCTGCTATTATTTATTATAATATGTATTTCATTTGAATTATATAGCTTGTGAAAAATACTGGAATGTATTATAATAATTAATTAAAGTGGTTTTATTGTCTTTTATTAGTTTTAATATTTATGTTTGATTTCAATTAGCTGTAAGATTTGTTTGGGGATAGAAGAACAGTGTTCGATAAATTGAAACATTATTACTTAAGGAACAGAATTACCTGTATAAGAGTTGGGTTTTATAGATTTTTATTTAAAAGTATGAAGTTAGGTTTTAAATATCAAGTCACTTTTAGTATCATCAGACACCTAATTTTATTATTCATTTCACTCCCACCCACCCCTTATTGACCTTTACAGGAAAAAAATGTTTATTTGATCTCCAGTTATATCTGAAGATTATACAGAAAGAGCTACTTAAATAGGTGGGATTTAAAATTTTGTTTTCTGATAGTGATACAGAATCAGGCCTACATTTTATATCATGCATTCATTATTTCTGGACCCCACTGGCATTAGATGATATTCAGTGTTTTGGTGCCCAAGTAGATTATAATAGCACACAACAACCAAAGAATTTAAAAGCTCAAAAAGATGACTGGTTTATATTGTTTATGGAAATAGGTACAGAAGTTATGAAGTACGGCAAACAGTAATTGTTACTTGAGGGATTCTCATAGTCATACATATTTGACAAGTTGTGACTGGTTTGTACTGCTTATGGAAATATATACAGAATTTATGAACGTGAAGTATGGCAAACAGAAATTGTTACTCGATGGATTCTTATACACATTTGTCAAGTTAAGTTCAGGTTGTTCAAATAAATTTTGTCGCTAAAAGCAAAAGAAAAATGCAAAGCTGACCTCCACACCAGTACAGAGGATTACTTGCTATAGCAGATGCATCAGCACATTCGTGGCAGTGGTAAACTGGTATGGCCCTGTTTTGTGTTATCTGTGGGTCTTTTAAAATTAAATTTATAAATTACTTAAAATTAAATAAATCTAGTTGTCTGTATAATGGTACCAAAACATGTTTTGCTATATTGTCCAGTGCCAAAATGGTGGCACCAAAGCATCCTGCTTTGGGTTTCAGGTCCCTAGAAAGGGCTGGGTTCCTGGGCAATTGCCTTACTACTTCTTTGGCAGACTGGTTAAAATATGTTTGCAAACTTTATTTTAGAGACCTTATTTCACTATTTTATTATATTTTTTTAACAAGCACTTTTGCATTTATTAAATTCCTCTTTGTTGTTTAGTTTGACATTCTTTAATTTTTGTAATTATTGTACTTTTAAATAAAATCTTGTCAGTATATTTTAATATAATTATAAACATATTTTGGATTTTGTTTTTACTAGTATTTTATATTTATGCTGTAGTTTGATATTTGGGATACATTTTATAATATTTAATGCCTTTAATTTTTTTTGTCAAGATGCTGACAAACCGTCCACCAAAAGTGTCTTCAAAACTGATCTTCCACAAGAAAATAAAGATGTCACTCAAGCAATATCTAATGATTTTATCTCTAAGAAAACTGAGTCTTCAGAAGATGCTAAGTTGGTGGATGCAATTTTAGAGTCAAAATGTGACGTTAAAAGCAGTCACGAATCAGAAAGTGCTGCTATGAAACCATCTGTTGAAAGAAATTTAGAAGAACCAGTCCTTGATATTTCTAATAAACCTGTTATCTCTGAGACTTTGAGTTCAGACATGAAAAAAGAAAATACTGATTTTTTACTTTCAGATAAAAAGGAGAAAAAAGATATCTCACCTAGCAAGGTTAAAAAATCTCTATCTGTACCTCAGGAAATCTCTAAAGTTCAGGGAGAAGTTACCCAACCATCATTATCTGACACTGTTAGTGATTCCAACAAGGGTAGCAGTGAAGAGGCTATGGAGGGAACTAATCTTGATGATTCCTGTGATAAGCAAAGTGAGGAAAAAATAGGTGCTTTGCATGCTGATGAAGATTCTCAGAAAAGCACTGATTCAGAAAGAAAAAGGCAGCACGATGTTGAAAGTCTGTCAGATGCAGAAGGATCCCAACCTCTGAAGCGCACTCGTCTGGACATGGTGATAGGCAAACTAGGGGAAAGAATAAGCATACCACCTGAAGTTGTTGAATCTGAGAGTTTTGAATATGATGATTCGAACCAAGGTGATTCTGAATCAGTTGAGAAACAGTCAGAGGAGATTAGTGCAAGTGCTTCTGAAGATGAAGATGATAGGACTTCAGTTTCAAGTTCCAAAACCTTACGGTTGACAAACAAGGTAATCGTTAAACCTTAAGGTTCACATAACATCTTCAAATTCTTTAGAGGTATTAACTATTACCAGTAATAACTATCAACTGTAATTTGATAAGGCATTATAATTTTTACATATATAGTTTAATGAATTTAGACTGAAATATTTTTACTATATAATAATCTATCTATCTATCTATCTATTCCCCTTCCTCCATCTACGTTGGTCTGCCTGCTTTTCTGTCTATCATTACAAGGTTCACAAATTTTGTAAAAATATGGGTGCCACCTCCAGGAGTTAGGAGTACACGACAAAATTATATATGTATTTAATTTTTTAAAATTAAAAATACACCTTATAATTTTCACATACACACAAAAAGTAAAATGTACATGAATGTTACATTATTATAAACATTTTATTTTATTTTTAAATGTATTAATTAGTATTAATAAATTATGGTAACATTTTTTTTTTTGCTGCTAATTGTAATGCTAAATTGCTTATTGAATGTACCAATACTTTTGTGATGCCTTTTTAAAAAATATATATTTATAAAGTTTGTAATTTTAATTCAGTAAATGAAAAACAACACAGACTGCTGAAATAATATTTGGGAGAAAGATTTATACTATTATTTATACTAGTACTTTAGTAGATAAAAACAGTCCACCTTAGAAATTTGGCTTATAAAAAATTGTTAATTGCATTAATATTCAAGAAGTTTCATTGTCACAGAATGACAAAATATTGTTTACTAATATTATAACACTGGGCAAGAATTCTTTTTAATATATTTGTCCATTGTAGTAAATTACTACTAGTACATATTCAAATATATCAAAATATTGCAATATTTGGTCAAAACTTGGAACATAATTAAAAAAAATATTATAATTGATGCTCATAAACAAAATTTGCTGGCACCATTTAAACTTGGCACACTATGTATGTATGCATGTGTGTGTGTGTGTGTGTGTGTGTGTGTGAGGTTCTGATGAAGGTTGCCATGGTCATTTTTCTCAGTTCAAAGCAGAGTATTTTTCTTTTTACACTGTTTGAGGTGTTTTTCCCATATTTTTATATGATTTTCTTTTGATTGTCTCATGTCTGCCATGAGTGGGTTTTTTTTTTGCATTTAGCTTCATTTTATCAGGAAACTGTTCAGGAATAATGTAATATTGTTCAGGAAAAATGTAATATGTGGTTAACCCCCTTTAAACTGTAATTGTAACATATTATAATGCAGAAACTACTATGATACTAAATAAGAGTAAGACTAGCTTGTTTTAAATTAGATGCTACAATATAATTTGTAACATACTTCCTCTACCCCACCCCCCCTTCATTTTTCATCCATGTAAATTTAAAAAAAAAAAAAATTGGCCATAGAGACACAATTTTAGAAACCTGCAAAGAATTGATAGAACTGAATATCATTGACTTAATCATATTTGCTTATTTAATTAATGGCAAATTAATTTTAAAAAAAATAAAGATGAATATATTTTATTTTTATATAGTTACCATTAATTCTGTTTTAAAAAGATTTTGATTTTCTGTAAAATATTGTCTTATCCCTTTATTTTTAAAAATTCAATTATGTGAATATGGCTGCATTTTATGCAAGTTTCTGAAATTACTTATGACAAAACATAACAGTCAAATGATTGTTATGTCATGTGTTACACACTTTCTCTCTGAACCCTGGTGTTACGTTTCCAGTATTTATTTAGAGACCCTGCTTAGGAAATTATAGAACTTTAATTTACTATTTAAATTAATTCCCTCTCGTTTAACCTAAACAGACTGGTTGCCCAAATCATCATTTGACTAACTTAAAAATGTGTCTTGTAGTGCGGACAACAGATTTACAAACTGACAATTTGCGTACAAAGCTGGCTTGGAGTCGTTAAATTCCTCTAAATTAATATGCATTCGTTATGTCATTCAGCTCATTCGCCCCCATCCAAACCAAGAGTATCTATAGGTCTATCATGCATAAAAATGTACTACAAAGAGGATTAACAATTAAAAATAAGATTTAATAAGTTTAACAATTTAACAAATAGTCAATACGAGCGCGAAGTCTGATTCTAAGCCTCTGCTATTTAACGTGCTAAATGTCAACGAGAGAATTGCCTTGAATACAGTGTTCATTTGATTTCGGTACACCAAGCAATGACTTAGCTTGTGAAAATGGCCACGTGTTCGAATCCAGTCCAGACCAGTCTACCTCACTTGTCTTCCCTCAGCAAAGGATGCATACAGCATAACAATGGAACTGTCTTTCAGTATCACGCTGAATGGAATGGTGAGTATAGACAGACGTGCAAACCTGCGCGTCGGCACTGTCTCAATATGGTAATAGGACAACAGTGGATTCAGCTCACTCGTAGAGCTTGAACAGGGCTTTTGTAGAACAAGGATAAAAGCCGACCTGAAAACAAGAATGTTTTCGTAATCGTCTTGCGTTTAAGTTCGCCACCTAAGCACGATTAGTTTTTAAATGCTCGGGCTAGAAATTCGACATAATGCGTCGTTTACAATTTAGATCAAAAAATATAATCTCACGCGTGTTGCGTTTAACAAGCATGACGTATGAATTACCAAATATTTACAACGTTAAAATTTAGAGTTCATACAAAAGGGACAATTCAAACTAAGCAAAGTGCTTTACAATTTACATTAAAATTCACATGCAATAATTTGAATTACAATAGAAAATTCATGTCGGGCTCAGGCACTCCTGGCTCTAGTGAATTTAAAGTTATATAAATTAAAGTTACAATGGGAAAAGAGTTACAATGATTTATATACAATAACTTATAGGTTTTTATCATTTATCAACGAACCGTGCTTAAGCTACTGTGGCAATGCATAGCACAAAAATTACATACATAGTTCAAGAATGCAAAATACAATCAATAAAAGTGGTACCTTTAGTGAGAAGTCGAAATGTTATCTCAGTAATCGCGTCGGCTGTTCCTCTGTGACTCAACGAATTAAGCGATGGCACGAAGTATCAGTACTACGTCTATGCTTCTGGATTCTCGGAGTGACTCTACAGAAACGCGTTCCCCTATTTATCAGAATGTATAGAACGCATCACGTGACTGGTCACGTGGTATGTAGTTGGTTCAAGAATTTAGACAATGGCCTAAAGTTACATAATCTCTCTGACCTCTTTGTTAGAAGCTTCTCGATACTGAAGTATCATGGGAGAACTCTAAACAAAGGAATTTCAAATTTTGATGTTTGAAAACAAACAAGTGGGTCAAGGAGTCATGACATTTTTATCAGACTGTGACACCTGGCATTTGCTGTTTTGTCTCACTTTTTCAAAAGTTTTGTAGTTTTTATTTAGTTTTACTTCTACATTAATAGTTAATAGTGCAGTAGTGCAGTATTTTTTAATAACACATACTCAGTGCAAATAATAATCTCTTTTATAAAAAAGACAAGATGATTAGTGAATTGATTTGACATTGTTGCAGTTCAGAAATAGGGAGCAGGGTTGCATTGCAATTAACTTTCATAACAAAAAAGATAATTGTCATTCTTGTATAAGAAAAATAAATAACATTCTTTACATTCACAGAGGAACATATTTGGTCATTGCATTAATCAGCATTTAAAAAAAAAAGACCCTTATAAAGGCAAACAAAATTGGAAAACAGTCCACAATGTCAAATATCAGAATGACAAAATTGTTGACTCTAAAATGAAGATGGTAGGATAATTGAAAAGATACTTCCTAAATTAAATAAAACTAAAGTACTTCACTATTTTATATTTTTGATATTAATGTAATGTGATTAACTAGAGTTACTTCACCTCCAGTCCAAGGCCTGAGAAAATTAAATTTTTTGAGATTTGATTAGATGTTATCAGTTGAGTTGGTCTTGGTGGTGGTGGTGGTGGGGGACTGGACTTAGTTTCATTCACTGTATTCTGACAGACCATATTCTTAATATTGAAGCCCCTCCCTGCAAAAAATGTGATGTATCAGTTATATTTGGTGTCCCAAAATCCCCCCACTCACTTCTTTGTAAGATTTACAGCTACTGGCAAAAAATGTACAAATATTCATACTAAAATAAATTAGGTATATATGAATGCATATTTCTGATTGTTTGTCATTCTTTACTTAAAATCCATTCTCAAATGTATTTCCTGACTAAATTTAAAATAAAACAGACCTTATTTTCTTATAACTGAATGTACAGCTATGAAATTTACTGAATATACTGCATATTAACTTTTATTTTCTTTATTGTTTTGAATTTATAATTATATAATACTGTTAGTGTTACATTTATTATTAATGGCAATTATAATTAATAGGTCAAATCTTTATGAAACACCCTGCATATCCAAAGCAACAACTCTCAAGAGTTTTTGAATTTTGTACATATTTTTGTTGTATATCTTCTTACTTGATATATATTTTTGATTAATTTGTAAAGTGTAATTATGTTTTAGTTGTCTGAGATCTGTTCTGTGTGATACTGTCTGAAACTGATTGCACAAATATTTCCATGGATGGTTAGGACCTTGAAGCACTTGTGCGGAGCAAAGTCAAAGCTTACTTGGCACGACAACAGTCAGCAGAACTAAGAGCATTGCAGGCTCGAGTGGATGAACTACTTCAGGCACAGGAAGAATGGCGCAAAAAAACTAAAGAACTTGAGCATCAAGTGCTTGACCTTACTGTTCTACAGCAGCGGTTAGAGAAGCGCAAAGCACACACTGCTGCTCTCAGGGTCAGTGCTTGATGAAGATATCTGAAAATATTGATTATTTATAATTTTTGTCATTTGGTTTTCATCTTTATACTACATGTTAATGCTGCCTATAAATAAAATAATGTTACTACAGCAATTTTAATAAATTAATTTTAACCTATAACTCTTATTGTATATTTTAAATCTTGTGATTTATTTTACATCTAAAATTAAGATTAGTGGTTGGTTCTTGAATATTATTAATTTTTTAAAAATCTATTTATAAAATATTGTGAGTTGCTCTAAATGTGCACTGAATTGAAAAATATAGGTAATTTTCCTTCAAGATAGAGATGTAAATAATCTCCATAAACACATAGTTGAACTACCAAATGTTTCCATCTGTGCTGCAATCACAGTTGATTCCCTGCCAATTGGACAAAATAATATTTAGTTTTTAAATAATAAATAATATTTGAATTAAAACAATCAACACGGTTTTTTTGTCATATTGGATCAAAACCTTTTTTTTTTTAATAAAGAATCAAAATGTGTAAAAGTTATGATTTAGAAAGTATGAAGTTAATATATATAAGGTACATAACCCTTGTAGTAAAAGGTTTGTCAGTGAAGATTTTGTTCCCATGACTTGTACATGTGGCCATTATTTATGAATGTTAATTTATTTCTAGACCATTTATGTAAAAGTTAGTCATCTTGACTAATAAGAGCAATGTGTTGTGATCTGTGTTGATGGATGATAATAATTAATATCTTGGCAATTGAGTATCATATTTTTTGCAAAAGGTGTAATTTCTATTAAAAAAATTAGAGACAATCAGGAATTAACTTTTTTTGATAGTTAGCCAGGATATTTTTGGCTGTGATCTATTGTGTGCTGAATACACCATTAGAAATCATCATCATATGTTAACTTTTTTTCCTTTTATTTGCAGTCAATTACTACTCGTAACTTTGGTATTCAAGTCAATGAAGAGAAACTCAAATCTAATGTAAGTAATTCTTAGGTTCTTCTTTTGAGTTCTAGGGCAGTATTTTTTTATGTGCACATTCTTGCATATATATTTAGGCATTTAGTATTAGTCATGTGTCACTGGTGTGATGTCACTTCTATTTTTCTTTACTTATGTAAAGGTACATGAAAAGAGACAGTTTAGGAAATGTGAGACTAGATCATGAATGTTTGTTTTTGTCTTTTATATGTTGAGGAAATGTAAATAAATACATGAGTTTAATTGTAGACATCTAGAAGTTTACGTTTGTTAAATAAAATTTTGCCTCTTGTTTTGAAAATATATTTTGTGAGATATAGAGTTTGCACTGTTCAGGTTGTTGGTTATTTTACCACTTAGATTATGTTCTTTTTAAATCTGAGACATATAGAATTCATCTTCCAAAGACACCTACAACAAATGCACTAGATTGTTTTGTTTTTTTTAAATCTAAGACCCATAGATGGTAACACTAAATACACTTACAAGAAATATTATAGCTTTTGTTCTTTAAACCTTAGACACCACAGAAATCAACACCAAAGACACCTTCAACAACAAATAGTACACTTTTGCCAGCATCCAATCTAGTGGTGTGGACTGCACCTCCCTATGGACAGCCTGGAATGTCACCAACGAACACTGCAGTGTCTGCTGCAAATAAAGTCACTACTGTCACTATTGGTCAGAATTTGGGAAGTCGCAATACTAGTGTTGCACAAGTAAGTGACCTCCAGCTTGTAATGTGCTGAATAATTGTTTTTTTTTAACTATTGGTCAGAAGTTTTGGGAAATCACAGTACCAGAAGTAAGTGAACTCCGGCTTGTAATGTACTGAATAATTGCTGCTTTTACCATTGGTCAGAATTTGCACTGTTCAGGTTGTTGGTTATTTGTACTAAAATAAGTGAACATTCAGTAGAACTGATAATTATGGTGTCACCATGGGTCATAACATTGCACAAGTTATGAGGATGCAGTGCAAGATTTGAGAGTTCCACTTTAAAAAAAATCAAATTCTAATTATTTTTTACCCTCAGTATTTGAATAAATTTTGTACTTGCATCTCTACCTTTCTGAACTGATATTTAATGGAAAACAATGCATATTGATTTAAAATTTATTTTTTAAATCTGCCCCTTTCAGTATGAATTAGGATAATTTATTATGTTATTGATCATGATGAATATTTGTTTAAAGCACTTTGTAAACAAAAACGCTTTGAAAAATAAAGTAAAAAATGGGAAATCCTGCAGACATGTTTTAGTGCTTTAAGGTTTGAAAATATGTCTTTCGAACTGAAAGTTTTTTAGCAGATTGTTTTGTTGCATTATTAAATATTGGATTATGTTCACTGAACATTTTTTAAACTTTAACTGAATCTAAAACAAAGAATTATGTTTGTCGTTATACTGATTCACTGTTCTTCCAACTTGCATTATGCACAGACAATTGCTGCATTCATCATATAAATTTTAAATTTTCACAACTTTAAGATAGATAAGAGTATTTTTATTGACACAATTGTCATCTTATTTTCTATTTATGCTGCGGTTCACAAAATTTGTTCATCGTTCATAGGTTTGTAGATTTTGACGTTATTAAATGCTGACAATAACAATAGTTGTCTCTTACATTATCCATCATTTTACTTTATTCTATTTAAGATTCTAACTCACATATGATTGAAATACTAATTCATGTTCTGTACATTTGTATACTCTTACAATAACTGCAAAAGTGTAAAATTCAACATTATGATAAATATTACAAGCAAGTAAAGACACATAAGATTGACCAGAAATATTTTTCTCCTTTATTTTCAACAGTGAGTTATTTTATTTATATAACCATTACAAGTAGTTTTGACCAAATGAACTTATATAATTTATATCTACTCACCCGAAAAGGGGGAAAGGTTTATGAATTTATGTCCACTTTAAAAAAAAATGTTATTTCAAAAGTTAGTGTGTGTATTGGTTATTTGTTGCAAAGTCTATCACTACAAACGAGAATTCACTGTGCTAAAGTTAATGTATACTATTGTATATTGATATTAAATTTGCTTCTACTATCTTAATTTGTAAGGAAAACATAATGTCATAGTTATTATTGTAACAGAGTTTATATTTTCGAACTTAGTGCACATACTGGTGGCCCTTGAATGCCATAATACTCAGCTACTTAGTCCTTGAAAAAACCTTGAACATAAATTGCCTATGAACCCTGATTGAGATAGAACCCTTACTATATTTACATTATATTCATAGTGAGTCTGATGGTTTTCTTTGTAGTTGCTATCACACACAGCTCGCATGCCAACAGCATCAACCAGTGTAACTACAACCAAACCAACGCCTGTTCCCATCAGTAACTCTGCAACAAAAGCTCAGTCAGCCGTGGCTGTTCCTGCAAGCCCTGCTAGAAGCCTTCTTGATCAGTCTGGGACTGCTAGCAATTTGTCTAAAGTGACTGGTGCTGTCACTCACCCCACCAGCTTGGTTTTGGTTAATGCATCCACGGGTTTGCCTGTGGTCAGCAAGGGAGCAGCCACCACCACTATCCTCACTGCCCCTGTGGGAAGTACACCAAGTCCATCCAACGGTATCAAGGTGATAGACTTGACTATGGAAGATGATCCCAATATAGTCAGACAAGCTGGAAAACAGGTAAAGAAATCTTTTCGTGTTATAATGACTTCACAGCACATGTAAAATGATGATCATTTTCAGTCTACAGATCTTTAGCTATTCTAGAAGTGTGGAATAAGCTGTTTTTTTAATCAGCTGTTGCTCCAGAATATATGTTTACTTTTTAAATGAAAAATTTTGAAACTGAAACATCTTATGTTAGGTGAG
Organism: Sinotaia quadrata; assembly: GCA_028829895.1. NCBI lineage: Eukaryota > Metazoa > Mollusca > Gastropoda > Architaenioglossa > Viviparidae > Sinotaia > Sinotaia quadrata. The sequence continues at coordinate 21,993,911 of CM054182.1, forward strand.
TATTATCATTATAGGCTAGAATATTTCATCCCTCACTACAAAATTCACAGGCTAACATACATAAAGATATATATAGTCATAGCATGTTATATGTTGTAGTTTGTCACCTGTATTTACTTACTATCATGGCTGTATGTATCAGGGGGCTCAAGCTATCTTCTAGAACTATCACCCTTCTATTCTACATTATCTATCATTCATCTTTCTAACATGAGTGACCAGCCAGAAGGTGTGTTTTAGGGATGAGCCTAAGGTTACGGGTGACCCATGGTGGTGGAGAATTAACATCTTGCCCATCTCCCAGCAAAATGTCACATGCACACACACACACACGCATGCATGCACGCACGCGCGCGCACACACACACACACACACACACACACACACACACACACACACACACACACACACACACACACACACACACACACACACACTTTGCAGTATTCATCAAGTCCTCAGCATCTTGCAAAAATGTGCAGCATTATTTAAGAAAAGAAAATTATAATGTTACACATGTATATGCATGTGCACACACACACACACACACAAACACACACACAAAACACACACACATACACACACACACACACACACACAAACACACAAACACACACACACACACACACACACACACACACACACACACACACACACACACACACACACACACACACACACACACACACACACACACACACACACACACTCTGGTATGTTGAAGTAGTACATTGTGACTTTATAATCTCTTTCCAGAAGATGAGAATATTGCCAGGCTGACTAGTCATCAGTTTGTCCATTGACACTTGTACTAATGTTTCTTGTACTAATGTTTACTATTTATACTTGTTTGCGTTTGTCCATTGTAATAATGATAATTTGCAGGTGGTGGTGTCTTCTGGTTCAGTGCGAAACATGGTACCACAGCAGGTTGTACGCCAGATTGCACCATTGTCACAACACATGACTGGTACATCTATTTTGCTTAGCTCTCCAGCTGGTACCCAGATTATGGGAACACAGGGCATGCCTCGAACTCCAGGCATGTACCAGGTGGGTGGACTAAATATGCAAGTTTGCAGAGTAGACATTACAGTTGTACAATGTTACCACTGCTGCACACACTTTGTTTTTGTGACAATGCATGGCATTGTGGGACTTGTCTAGGAAAAACATATTTCTTAACATGTTTACACTGTTGAGAAATATAAATGAGGTCACATAAACATATCTAATGTTGTTTTATAGAGCAGCAGATTTTGACAAACACAAATGCTAGCACTAGAATATGCAATATGCAACTGAATGAGTTGAATCAACAAGTAAATCACTGAATAACTGCATCACTGGTTAAGTAAATGATCATGGTGAAGTAATTATGAATAAATGTCCTATATTATAAAGAGTCTCTAAGTCACAATTATTTTGTAGCTGCATGAATGATCATGGTGAAATAATGCTTAGTTGATAAATCTCCTATATTATAAAGAGTCTCTAAGCTATAATTGCGAATGTATGAATAATCAGAGTGGACTAATGCTTAATTGATAAATGTCCTATTAAGAGTCTGTAAACTGTAACTATTTTGTAGATGCAGAAAGAAGTTATAGGAAACCTATTTCTAAGAAGTTTTCTAAGTTTGCTTTGCTTATATATATTAGAATGCAAACGTGGAGGCAAGTCACACTTTAAAACTTTATATCAAAGTTTAAAAGATGTTATAATTTTATTTTTTTCATGCAATTCTGAGTTCACTATATTGTGTTGCAAACGATGTGTTAAGCATGCCTTTGCTCAATCATTTTTTTCCTTTCTAGTTACTATTAAATAGTTGGTTTGCTGATTAATATTCTGGATACGCATGGTACTGTTAAATATGTAGGATTGCTAATTAATATTCTTACTGCTGTTAAATATGTAGGATTGCTAGTTAATATTCTGACTGCTGTTAAATATGTAGGATTGCTAATTAATATTCTGACTGCTGTTAAATATGTAGGATTGCTAATTAATATTCTTACTGCTGTTAAATATGTAGGATTGCTAATTAATATTCTGACTGCTGTTGAATATGTAGGATTGCTAATTAATATTCTGACTGCTGTTGAATATGTAGGATTGCTAATTAATATTCTGACTGCTGTTGAATATGTATAGATTTGCTGATTAATATGCTGACTATTGTTGAAGACAAAGATTTGCTTATTTATATTCTTGCTACTGTTGAAGATGCAACATTTCTGATTATTTTTCTAGCTACTGTTGAAGATGTAAGATTTCTGATTATTATTCTTGTTAAGTGTAATCTCTTATATTAGTATTTCTTATTCTTATTAGTGTAATCTGCAGGTTGTAACCATTCCAAATGCCCAGAATCTTCGACCAGGCTCTTTGGTTACTGTGTTGCCTGGACAAACAAATGTAGTACGCCAACCAGCACCAGCAGTTACAACCACAAATGCTGTGCGTCCACAGCCACCCCCACTATTAACACAGGGCCCTTCCAGCATGACAATTATGCGACCTGCCCAGGTTATAGGTGTCAGTTCTGCCGTCCGTCCAACCATTGTTTCTCAGCCTACAACCACTGCACAAATGCTTCTCACTGGTGCAGCATTGTCTTCTGGGTCTACAGCGGCTGTGCAGCAAGATACTTCCCCCACAGTAAGGATACAAGAGCAGTTTTTTAAAAACCAAATGTGCATGTAGTGGTGTTTACAGGGTATAAATAAAAATATGAGTGGGTTGTCCAGTATAATTATACATTTGCTTGAAAATGTGCATGTGATGGTGTTTACAGGTATAAATTAAAATATGAATGTCTTGTCCAGTACAGTTCTATATTTGCTTGCTTGATCAGTTTGTGGCACATCTTGAATAAAGTCAGTTCATTGCAGGTCAACTGAATTTTCATTTGCATCAGGTTTGTGTTCTCTGTTGTTAGACATTGTTTTAATGGGTTTTTCTTCTAAGGTTTTCTTCGTGTTTTCTAAGCATGAATTCTTCTGTAACATTGTGCAGTTATCCAGTAGTAAATTAACCAAAGTTGCGCCCCGACTACATCCAGCTCCTTTGCCACCAGCTGTTACCCGTAACATCCCAGGTGAAAGAAAACCACCACCACCACAGCCCGGTTTGAAGATTTCACGGGTCAAACAGGGTATATATTCTTATTGTTTTTCTTTTAATTACCTATTTTTTCATGGATCAAACAGGCCTTGTTTATTGCTGCTTAAGTTAGCTGTATGTCACAGGTCAAATGGGGTATATATTCATAAAGTTATGCTTAGAATTAGCTGTATGTCACAGGTCAAACGGGGGTATATATTCATAAAGTTATGCTTAGAATTAGCTGTATGTCACAGGTCAAACGGGGTATATATTCGTAAAGTTATGCTTAGAATTAGCTGTATGTCACAGGTCAAACAGGGTATATATTCATAAAGTTATGCTTAGAATTAGTTGTATGTCACAGGTCAAACGGGGTATATATTCATAAAGTTATGCTTAGAATTAGCTGTATGTCACAGGTCAAACGGGGTATATATTCATAAAGTTATGCTTAGAATTAGCTGTATGTCACAGGTCAAACGGGGTATATATTCATAAGGTTATGCTTAGAATTAGTTGTATGTCACAGGTCAAATGGGGTATATATTCATAAAGTTATGCTTAGAATTAGCTGTATGTCACAGGTCAAATGGGGTATATATTCATAAAGTTATGCTTAGAATTAGCTGTTATGTCATAGGTACAAGAGTGTATACTCTTTCATAGTCAGAGTTTATGCCATCCTTTTGGTTTCCAAATCTTAACTGTGCCATGAGTATAGAGTGAACAATGTCCTGAGTCAACAGTAGATATTTTCAATTGTTACTTGCCATAATAAACAATAGTTGTCTAACTGAAATTGACAAAACAGCTTATTCCTATAAAATTTATGATACATTTATATATCCAGGATAAACCATACAAATTTATAAATATTTCTGAAATCGGGGTGGGTTTCATATATTATGCCCATTAAAATTCATGAAAACATTCTGAAGAAAAGATTTGTTTACATTTTTTAATTTTCTGGGAAATAAATTTTTCATTGGATGATGCAGGACATTGAAATACTTCTTGATTTAACACAAATCAGGAAAAGGGAAATAAATCCAATTATTTTTACACAACACCCTTTCAGAAATAATGGGAAAATATCCTGGTATTGAATGTATTTTTTGTGATGGATTTAAAATAGGTAAAAAGGTTGTAGCTGCTGCAGAATCTGAAACAGCTTATCTCTCATGTCGCCTTCAAAATCATAGTTAAGTATTTTCAGAAGAAGCAAAAGGCCTTCTCTTAGCCTTAAAATATATTTATGTTTCCAATTCCTCTAACTTTTTAATTCTCTCAGACTACCTTTCAGTCTTATTAGCTTTAAAGAATATTAGCTTTAACCACCAGTTAATTAATTAAATACTTGAATCATACACAAATTTACTAAATCGAGGAAAGGACAGTTTTTTTCTTGGATATCCAGCCATATTGGTTTTCAGGGCAATGACAAGACTGATGTTGCAGCAAATGAGGCTCTTGGTAACTCTTCACTTATGAGACATCTCCACTTTACTGATGTTAAAATCCTGTGTTACTGATTATGTTGCATCTCTCTGGCAACAAGATTGGGATGACCATATTCACAATAATTGCACTCTATTCAGTTTTTTATGATAGACTTGTCAAACTATACAATCTAAGATGTGAAAATACACTGCTAATTCACAGGCTATACCTACCTAACACATTCATGCCTGCTTAAGGGAGAAGATGTTCCAAAATGTCAGTTTTGTTGGGAGCCCTTATCAGTTGAGCATATTCTTATTACACTGTAAATTTTACTTTTTCATAAAATACAAATATTTGAATTCTGATTCCATGAAATCTTTATTCTGTACCATCTCCTCTGATAAAAGTGCTTGGCTTTCTCAAGAACTCTAAAAACTTTTTTTTATAAACTTTCAGCAGCATTGATGTTTTCCATACTCCTGATTAACTTTAGGTACAAGTCAGAATCTGCTGCTATTATTGATCTTATTATTGATTTACCCCCTTTTAAAAGTATTTTAGTTCTTAAATTTTAAATCAAATTTTTAATCTATGTCTACCTAAGTTTATACCATGTTCACCTGAACTGTCCCGCCTTGAGATAACCTATGTGGTTGACTCAGCATCATTAGTATTATGAGAGTGAATTGACAAAGCACAAACTGGTAACAGCTATAAATTCATTACTTAGATCAAGTCTGCAAAATATCATAGCTCATGACTAAAGATGCTGGCTTTTGTCATATTAATTGCATTCACTTGGGTGAAACCTCTCTCTTTTTTTAAAAATTTATATATTGTTTGTTGTCATTGCTTTTTATAATACATAATTATAAGATTATTTATATATACTTTACAAGTCAGTATTATTAAAGTAATTTTAAAGCATAATTTTGAAATTACATTAGTTGAATAATAAATATACTCTATTTATTAATCATAAGTCTGATTGACAAGTGAGGTCTTATTGAGAATTCCAGCAGAATTTATAAAACTGGAGAAATGATGTACAATTTCTAGGTGGGATTACAGCTAGAATAGGAAAAAATAAGGAAGCATTCTAATCCTAATAGCTAATAGTTTTGCATCAATAAATGATGAAATATGTTAAAAGAGTTCTTGATAATTCATGGATTTTGTTACTTAGTTTGTACAAACTGTTGAAAGTAACAAAAATGTTATGAAGTGTTATTGTTTTTTGTTAGTGGTTGTATGTTTAATAGTTTTACCATTTTAAGTGCATTTGATTGCCTTCATTGTTTTTACATAATTTTTGCTCATTAGATGTGTATTCATTTACAAGTTTTATTCTGGGAGGGGAGATTTAAATTTAAAAAAAAATTGTTTACCACAGAGATTTAGTCATATAGTTTTGAATGAATTATGAATACATTACATCTTTATATCTTCATTTACTTTTCTCTGTTTTTATAGTTTTGCAATTCTTATTATTCGGTAGACTTACTGATCTACCAAAATAATGTAGTAATTGTTGCTGATTCTTTAGGAATTGTGTTGTCTTGGAACATGTATTTGCCGGATGATGGTACAGAGGTTTCTTCATACCAGCTCTATGCATATCAAGAAACCAATGCACCTCCTCAGAGTTCTCTGTGGAAAAAGGTATAGACAGTTTATCTTCATCATTCTTTAAAAATTTCTTACAACTAACTACCTTTAGGTTCTTATTATTAATGTTTTATATGAGTTGCTTTCAAAGTATTAGAAATATTGTGATGCTGAAAGTCTGGTAATAATAATAGGATCCTAAAGAATAATTTTTAAAAAGTGACATTAGAGAATATAAATAGAGTAGCTTGACCCTCATAACAGGATATTAAAAACTACAAAATTCTGATATTAACCTCAAGCGTCATCCTGGCAGGTTGTTTTGCCACTCAGCGATAATTGGAGCTTACTAAAAAATTGTTGACTTATGTAACAATAATATATACAAGTGCTTACACTAAAAAATATGTAACAGTAATGTATATAAGTGCACTAAATGACTTATGTTACAATAACACATGCAGATGCTTACATAAATTACTGACTTATGTAACAGTATTGCATTCAAGTACTTGCACTAAATGATTGACTCATGATAATACATACAAGTGCTTGCACTAAATGACTGACTCATGATAATGCATACAAGTGCTTAATTAAATTACTGACTTATTTAACAGTAATACACTAAATGACTAACTTATGTATCAATAATACACTAAATGACTGACTTATTCTGTGAATTTTTTCCAGGTGGGTGATGTTAAAGCTCTGCCCTTGCCAATGGCCTGTACACTTACCCAGTTTCAAGAAGGCAACAAGTATCACTTTGCTGTGCGAGCTGTTGATATTCATGGTCGAACAGGCCTGTTTAGTGAACCTGCCTTCATATTCTTAAATAAAGGATCATAATGAATGGACACTTTCTAGATGTGTGTCACAAACTTAATCTTTTAATTGAAGGTATAATTGAAATAGGTACAAGCATAAGTGGAAAAGAAAGCATGACAATTGGATTACACCCTTTTGTACATTGGCCTTGTATACATCCCACTTTGACTGCAAATAACATGGATTGTCAAGACACTTGGCTTTCTTGACTACTTTCCGTGTCCTCAATTGTCCTCAATTGTCCTCCAGCCATATTACAGCAATCTTCCATTCATTGTACTAAAAAGTCTCTAGACAATCCACAAATCTGAGGAGGTTGATCACTGTTTGAATTCAGCCTGATGACTTTGTTTAAAGTCATTAGACTCAGTCAAACAAGTTAGAACTTTTAACATTTTTGTTGTTGTCTAAATCATATTTTTAATCAAGTTAATTGAATGGGTGGGAATTCAAATCTTTTATTTTTGTCGCTCCTCTCCGACTTTCAATTAAAAAAAAATTCCCCAGAGACTTTGGATCAGGAGTTAACCTGTGCAGCTAGCTATGAAAATTAACAGAGGGAAAAAATGTGAAATTCATTGTCCCAATATTGATTTGAGTGATCATTTATAGGTTTAGACAGATGATTTAATTGTCAAGTGTATTGAGTGCTCACTCATAGCTTTAGACAAATGATTTAATTGTCAGTGTATTGAGTGCTCATTCATAGCTTTAGGACAACTGCTGTCATATTTTGGCCACAGTGTGCATTACGATATGCCTGTGTTTATTTGTTTCTTATAAAGTATTTGTGTGTATGTTGGACTTAATAAACACAGAATACATGTGTATGTGAAAAGGCAAACTGTTAATGCCCTTTCAATTTTTGTTTTTATTTCTAACTGCTGGAACTTGTATCGGACCTCAGGAATGGAATAGCTTTGTTCTCCATATTTTTGCTTTTGTTCACTCTGTCATATAGGGTGGTAATATGCAGTGCTGTAATTGTCTTATTAGTGGGAATTAAGACTATTGAAATACAGATACAAGACGACAGATTTTTCTTTAAATTTGTTTTTGCTATTATTAAACATAATTTTAAGTGTAAGCATAAGACGGGAGGTAAAAGTTTAACATTTCACCTAAATTTGTGACATTAAACTGTGTTATGTTTATTATTATGTTTTAAAAGCTGGTAGAGGCAGAAGTGAAAATTAAAATTCCAGGATAAGATATTTCATTTTTCTGTTACAAACAAAAAAACAAAAAACCCAACAAAAAATTCCAAAAGTGCTAGCTCCAAAAATCCCAGACAAGATGGCTCATCTATACACTACATTGCACACAGAAAAAAACTACAAAAATTCCACAAGTGCTAGCTCCAAAAATCCCAGACAAGATGGCTCATCTATACACTACATTGCACACAGAAAAAAACTACAAAAATTCCACAAGTGCTAGCTCCAAAAATCCCAGACAAGATGGCTCATCTATACACTACATTGCACACAGAAAAAACTACAAAAATTCCACAAGTGCAAGCATACTTCCCGATAATACAGTAAACTAACAGAAAGGAAGCAAGATAAAACTCAGATGGTTAAGACAGAAATGCATTAAAAAAAAAAATTTGTATGGGTGGGGAATTTGCAATATTTTTGAAAGGAATTCTTTTGATACTAAATATAAATACTGTTAAATCCAGCCTGATGCTGCTTACAGTGAATGTGAAGACTGTTCACATTTGTGTGACCAAGTTATTATGGCTTTATATTAATAAAAGAGATTGCAGCAAGTACCATGAACAGAAAAGTGATTTATCTTCAGAGGTGGGAAAGATGTAGTTCATTGTCCACAGGCCCTCTCCGTGTACTGTGCTTTAACACCAACAGTATCAAGGGAGGCAATAGAGTTGCATCTAATGCATATTTAACTTGTGCAGTGTATATGCTTGGCAAAAAAGAAGGCAAGAATAACCAACAAATAGTGTGGCGAGTAATTCCACCTGCCATTCAGTGTATGCTGAGATGAAAGATGTGAATCTGACATTTCCTCTGTTATTAGTTTCTGCGTGTCAGAATCTTGCCAGCTTGAGCATGATTATGATTCTAGTATTCAAAAATACACACTTATGTTTCATATTTAATTAGCCCCTTAATGTAAACCATCTACATGTACTTCATCTGATGTAATACTCAGTTGAAAAAACAACAATCTGTTAAATGCTGAAACTGGCTCTGTTGGACTTGATGTCTAATCATTCATCATATGGGCAATGTGTTAATCATCATAATTTTGACGTTACACATTTTGCTTTATGCATTGATGTCAGAACATAATCCCTAAGTGAGATGCAACTCCATTGTATTAGCTTTTTTTATATTCACCTGTGACATGGGTGCTCAGAAAAATCCCTGCCCCAGTCTGAGCAAGTAAACTTTGTTTTCAAATTATAACATTTCAAAAACGCTCAGATTGCTGCCTTTCAAATATTGTTTTGAGAAAGTGGGCAAAGTAGATCTTATAACATTTGTTTATTTTAGAATGAATGAGTTCATATATGTGGTGTGTGCAGCGGTTTTTGTTGTTGTTGTTAATGAGTGTGTTCATTTATAAGGTTGATGTGGGTGATAAGAAACTATTTAACTCCTATACCATGTTATATATCAATAGTAAATGAAGCTTTATAGTATAGAACATGTTTAGAGTATTTATTTTCCCAAGTTTTTTTAATAGACCTTAAAGAAATTATTATTTTACTTTTGTAAACACATTAAAACTGAATTAGGTAGGGTGCATCATATAACAAGTCAAAACAAATTTCTAGAAAGCATGCAGTAGGTACCACAAAGTGATTTTTGTTTGCATAGAAACACCAGAGAAAACAATGCAGTTTGGAAGCCATTAGGAAACCATGAAATTTCATATTTTATTTTTTTAAATTGGACAACAAATAAAAAAAGTTATGGCATTTTTAAAAGTGTGGGGACAGAATTTTTGGCAAAGTTGAAAAAGTTACATCACACCAACTTCAGAGCACACCTGTCTTCTTAAATATAATCTTACAAGTTTCTCTATCAGCATACAGTCTGCAATATACTGATCACACAAATCTTACAACCTCTAACAAACAGTATAAGTATACAGTCTGCAGTATACTGATCACACAAATCTTAAACCTTTTCTAACAGCACACAGTCTGCAATATACTGATCACACAAAGAAAACAATAGGGCTATATCAGGAATAATTATCAATATATCTGAGACCAAAAATTGCAAATCTGCAAACACATTACCCAAAAATGTTTTTGCACTAAAGTCTATTTTCAAAACATATTTCCAAAGGTATAAAAGATACTTTCAATTTGTAAACATTAATTTGCATACTACATAGATAACATTCCAATTTTTTCATCAGATTGTAACACCTGTTTGGTTTTTTTAATTTTTTTTTTTTAAGTGTCCAGAGGCCAATTTATAGCAAAAGTAAAAAAAAAATTGAAAATGTACAAAATTTTTATATGCTCTTTTTTTTCATAAAAAATCATTTGTATACAATAATTAACAACATGTAAATGCTATTTTTAGTTAAAATAACTGGTTACTAGCATTTAAAGACATTTTAAACTGGAGGAGAATGATCAGGGTGTACCCTTTTCCTGCAAGGGGGGAAATGATGAATCAACAAAACCTAAATGTTTCAGAAGTCCAGAATACAATTCTTTGATATTTCCTGAGAGTTTAATGTCCTTATCATTCAATATTATTTTTCTGTATCATAACTGTCAGCTGGTACCTTTGGACAGCAGCCCTTCCCAGTCATTAAAAAATGTTTTTTAAAGTACAAGTCATCTGCAACAATAAAATTCCAGAAGTGGTTTTTTTTTTAATACATGTACTATTATATATACATGATCGTATTGAAAAATAGGACTATTTAATTATTATATATAAATACATGTACTATTATTAAAAACTTGAAAAGGGCACAATGTATATTATTAATTTATTAATATGAATATGAGTCTGAACTATGTAAAGTGCATTTTAGAAAAGCTGTTTATACATATTTAATCTTTTCGAGGAATTTTAACGATATCAACTAGTTTGGATATTTCAGAACTGTGGCAGCTACTATTGGAATTTTCCCGTCTACTACTGTCCTAACCTTGACAATATGTCGGCCTTGCAATACCCTTCGCTTTTGAGATTATAATTCATCCTGTTTTGTTGCAAAAGAAACCTGCTTTCAATTACACATTAATCAAAACACATTTTTAAAATTCTAATTGATAATGTTTTTAGCTTTTCACAACTCGTGAAATAATTATATTGATGCAAAAATATCTTAAGTGGTGATAACACACACATTCAAGCCAAGCTGTTACAACTGTGTGATCGTGTTAAATTGCTAAATCATTAAAATTATTGTAAATTTTATATTTGGAGTTCAAAACATTGTTAATAAATGATATTCTTCTGTATAGTCATCCTCAAATCAGATGTGATGAAGTTTGAACTTGAACCATCATAAGTAGCATTTGATCTTGATCGATATTGGGGGTGACCCTGGTCGATGGAACAGCCTTGTCCTCATCTCATAGTAAAATTCTTGGCAGAGCTTGAGCGTTACTCAAAGTCAATTCTCTCGACCAGCAAATATCAAAGTCAAATATCAAATTTCACCTGAATAAAGAAAAATGGCTCCTGAATCTTATACCATGCAAGGAATTATAATGCCTCCCTAGAATGTAAATCTTGTGAAATTTGAACTTACTTCAAGATATCAATGTCTTCCACCCATGTTTTTTATAGCTTGCATTAAACAAAACTAAAGCTATACACATTTTCTCTTTCTAGTGGTAAAAAACATGTAAATTAGAGGTCTTTGGGTTGAGAGACTGTTTGAATGAAATGAAGTGAGATGGCAATGTTCTGAGTTCACAGTGCAAACCACATGTAACATTGCTGTTTGTTTTTATTAGTACAAAAATACTTCAGTTAGCTTTATTATTCGGAAATTAATACCCTTCAAAAGAGAAGAAGATAAAGAGTATCATCATATAAATTTTATTGCAATCAGCTTAATGGCAAAGGGATAGTGAAGACAACTTGAAGAATTTCCCCCCATTTTCTCCACTTTTGTCTGTTTTCAACAGCATGAAGTGGGCACTTTGTGGTACCTACATGCAGTAGGTTTTCTTTTTCAAAGGTTGATCCTAATTTAAAAAAATATAAATTAACTTAACAATGTCTTATCTAGACGGAGTAAAAATAGATAGCATTACTGGCTTAATTTATTTTATATGTAACTTTTTTAAACTGCAATAATTATGTATTATTTAAAATAGGACAGCTAGTCAAGATGTTTCAAATAACTCCAAAACTTAAATGTAATTAATCTTTAAATTGAAAAATCTATTAACTCAGATGTAAAAACTCTGAACTTCAATACAAAATGTTTGCTAAGCCTGTTTTGATCTTGCCAGCCACAAAATGGTAGATAGTAGATCTGCTTTGTGATTGATATATCCAGATTATGCTGCATATTTGGATATACTTATATTCAAAGTTAATGCTATAATTATTATTAATGTAGTATACAACTTTACAGTAATTATGCATGCATTGCTAAATATCATTTCACTCTTATGATACACAATGCTGTGTGTTTGGGCATACTGTATTTGAAGTTATTGCTAGTAATTATCATGAAATTTATATCTTCTAATTATGCAAGCAGTGGTGAATGTCTCTTCACTTTTATGATATCCAAAGCTGCTCGTGAGCATACTCTATGAGAAGTTAATGGTAGTTGTTATATGATTGTAATACAACTTTGTACTGATTATGCAAGCAGTGCTAAATATCTGTTCACTCTTATGATACACAATGCTGCATGCTTGGGCAATTCAGCAAGTTAAATGTTAGTAATTATCATGAACATAATTCATCTTTGCATTAAATATGCATTCAGTGCTACATATCTCACTCACTCCTAAGATACAGTGCCAATGAAAACACAAGTTGTCAGTTGTAAAATAAAAATTAAAGCATTTAGGCATTTTAATTGGTATATTTTAAAAAAACTTGTCCATACCATTCACACATTGTACACTTTCAAAACCAACTTTGCTGTAGAGAGAAAAAAAAACTTTAAAATTCCTGATTCAGCAGTATTTCTTAAACCATGAATGTAAGAAAAATGAATCATCATCAGTTTTAAAAACTTCATTATCAAAGTTGATTTTGTTGTTAACGTTTGTTTAATATGAGTTACTGAATGAAATCCTAGGCTATATCAGTGCATCTTTTTTTTTTTTTTTTTAGCAGTAAACAGTTTGTAGAAATATGTTCACATTCCCCAAAATTGTTGATGATGGATAAATAAATATATTTTTTTAAAATTAAAATTTATCTATCATTTCTATGGCTGGGGGAGTTTAATAAAAAAGATTATTTCAAGAAGTCGAGTAAGGCAAAAGATGAAACCATATTTTGTACAGAATCTTGTAAAACAATAAAATATTACATATATCCTAGTCAGTCAGTCTTTATGCGAAACATAGGTGTAAAGTTTGGTAGAATTACATTTTCCATTAACTTTCCCATTAAGACTGATCAGCACTATAACATGATGAGTTTTCTTTTAGTAATACTTTTACATTTCACGTGTGGCTTTTATATAAAAGTAAGTCACAAGGTCAACATTTTTATTTGTCATAATAATATGTTTAAAACTCATAATCTTTTTCTTAAGATGTTTCAAGAAATATTATTTGAAAAATGAATCATTTACTCATATGGGAATACTGGTTATATTTAGGATCTTTAGTAATTGTACAGTATTTGTTGTTTGTTTCTGCTGAATAAATTTTTCTTGAATTGTTTGCTATCAAAATTTGCTTTTTTTTACATCAGTTTATTCATGGTATGAAAACCACAACAGAGTCCAGTTTGTACAACAGTTTGTAGAAATTGTTTTGGAATTTCTTTTGGGTATGTTTTGTTTCTTATGACCTCATTGGAGTTTCACATTGATTGTATTCTTTGGTTGAAAAAATCAATTATTTGTAATTTATTTCATTTAGTCATGCTTGTGGCAAACAGTGTAATGAAAGATATATTTTCTATATGTTACATTTGTCTGTCTTTTTGCAAGACTCAAGAATTGAATTCAAGTAAAGATATATTTCTAAGAATGTATGTATTGTTATTACATAAATACACTTAACTGAAATTGGAGACCAAACGTCTTGTGTTTTTTGCAAAGTCAAGTTTTAAAATCAATTAGAAGTTTTCATGAGGTCTAGATATGATATTTAACTTAATTTAATATTATTGGTATGTTTCACGACAACTAAAAAATGACAACTACAAAGCCAGTTTTCCCACAACCCTATGGTATTAGCTGATTTACATTCCCAGTTGACCAGTTTTTGAGTTAAACAAAGCATAGTGATATAAAATTATGGATTACTTAAGAAATTTCACATAATATATTATTAGCACAAAATAGAAATTGCAGTGCCTTGTATATATGTAAATAACATTTTAAACAACACAGGTCAGCAGTGAGACTTCTTTACCAGAATGTTTGCATGATTATAATGTGAATGAAATAAATGTTGATTTTCAAGAGATATTTAATATGCTTATTTTTTTTCCTAAATAATGAAAGTAAATTGAAGATTTGATGACTGTGCGGCAGGATTTATAAAAACTGATGTAAATGCGATATACAAAATGACAATATGGGTAGACTCCATATTCTCAATACCTGGCTTGATTTGTTGCTGGTCTGTTAATAACAAAAATTAAAATTTGTTGTTTTTCCATTATTTTGTAAAATATTCTTGACAATATAAAATATAAAATAATATAAGAAGATTTTTAGTAAAGCACTTCACCTTATAAAAGCCCTAAGATTTCGCAATTATTACACATAAAATACTCAAATCTTATAAACTACAACACAAAGAATATACTAAAGAAAATGTAACAAATAATATATTTACAAAAAGAGAATGCTATGAAAATTCCCACACACAAAACTAAATTTTATATATATATATAATTTTGGGGGTTATACTTATAAATGACTTATCATGACTTGTAGGACAGTGTGTTCAGCTCATAAGGTGTTATTAGGGAGCTGGTTGACAGATAGATATATGTAGGTGCCAGAATCTCACAGGAAGTTGTGAGGTGCTGAAGCTTTAAAGTGAAAGTAACTCTATTAAGTGTTGTACACCTCTTAAACTAAACCTACATGAATGTACAAAAATCTTGGAAGAGCTAGTACCTGATTCACTGACCTCTAATGTGTCCAACCCCAAATGTGTCCCAGTAGGCTATGCTAAATCCAAAAGTGGGTATCAAAAGGGTTGTCCACTCTTGCATGTAGCAGAGTCACTTGAGTGTTTTGTTTGTTACCCAGCATAAAGAATGTCAGAACTATTCTCATAACACCAGCCAGTGAGGGTTACTCTCCCTTATATCACCAAAGTTCAAGCAAAGTGGCGAAATGTACAAATATGGTCCAAAAATTGTTCATGCACAGTGGTAGTAGTTGTGAGGGCAAAATGACTTGTTCATGGGATAAATAAGAATAATGTGGGCTAGCTTTTTAAATTTCTGCTAACTTGTTCCTGGGGCAAATAAAATTGTGGACCAGCTTTTCCCCAAGAGGAATTTGGGAAATCAGCCTGGTATGCTACTCTAGGACAGGAACAGAATTACTTTAGAGTTATTCTTCATGTTTATTTTCTCCTTGGAATTTATATGTTCTAGACCTGAGGAGCTCTGGCAAACTTGTATGGACAGATGATATGCACCCATACTTGGGTTGGAGATGTTTGATTGTATGATTGATAGAAAATTTTTTACAAATCAATATTATTTGCAAAGAAACAACAATTTCTAATTGACCCCATATCTCGTAAGCAATATTATACAAAGCAAAGATTTCTGGTTAACAATGTTTTTGAACAACTGATAGGATAAATTAGACAATAATTAATCTTCAATAGAACTGAAAGTATATTATTTTATCCAGTAATAAAACAAATGATTAAATGTTCAAAATACAACTAATTTGTCTTTACAGATTTTTTTAATAAGTATAAACATCGCTTTAAATTTATTAATCATAAAAATTAAGCCCTGCCGAAAATGAGAACTGTAAGGTTGCATAGACTTCGTAGGCATAACAGTTTTAAGCTGAATTTAGCTTAATCTTTATTTCCAAAGTAGACCATTTAATCAAGTTTATTGTATATAACAACTTTAATTAATGTGTTGAAATTTCAGCTGACTTTAAAAAAAAAGTCCACACAAAGTTTTAAACATATGTAATTCTCCATTAACACATAAAGGAATGAACAGACTTGTATTTTTTTTCTCCTTGCTCTTATGATTATAATTCAACCAGTAGGAATATACATCATATATAAAACATGTAAGACTATATCTGAAATGTGCAGACTTCAAACAATAAAAAGTACAAAAAGAAAAGAAATCTTGCACATTCAATAAAATTTTATGAACAGCAATAAATCAAATGTACATAACAATCATTCACTAAATATATTCACATAAACAATTCTACATTCAGTATTTTGTGGAATAATAATAATAATAATGACCCTAAAATCTTTAATAATTTAGCAATTTTATATTTTAGAATAACATTCACTGTAGCAAGTCACAAACGCATGTTTCCAGAGTAATGCTTGAATGAAATGAATTCTTTTAAAGCTGAAGGGGCAGCTCATTCTCGATAGGTGGGTACTACAAATAAACTAAAAACAGTACTTTACAAAAATAGATGACCCATTTTTCCTTCAAGCTAGTAGTGAGTAAGTGTGGCATTGTCATTAATCCACTGCTGTGACTAAGCCACTAGGATAGTGATGGGTCTTTTCTCAGTGTCAGGATTTAAAACAGTTTTATCAAGGAGATGTCAGTTCATCTTAATCTGAGATAATATTTCTTGAAATCCATTCCCAGGACTGGCCTTGCTCTTCACATATTCTGAAAGTCGTGCCTAGAAAAGAAATGTTGATAAACACTGATTCTGAATATTTTAAATTAATTTATTTCACTGAATGTCAGTGAAAATACTCATTTTTTGTTTTTGTAAATTTGAGGTTTAAGCCAAAAAATTAAAATGAAATAAAACTATTTGCATTGGCATTGATCCATTCCCTGCCAGTAGGCCATGTGAGTTCAGTGAGAAATGTTAGCTACATCAGGAGCTTATATAAGTATACTTTTATGCAAGGTAGTAGATTTAGCATTCAAGTAGTCAGTTGACAGCAATTGTGTGGCCTGAAACTACTGGAAAACACAGTTTAGATCACAGGTATATGGTCTTAACAAACAATTCTGATACCAGAGTATGGTAAAATAATTTGAAAGTACTCTTTCGCTAATAAACGGCATAATTAGATGAGTAAGTAAAACGTTTGCACACAGACAATTTTAATGGCATAAAATAACTAATGCAACAATAAAAATATCAAGACTTGTTAGATATTCTGAAAATCAAAACACACTGTATCAAATTTTGAGGTAAACAATAGCCAGCACTTTACTCTGTCTTTGAGTGAGTACTTTTCAGCCAAAGCAGATTTCATACTGTGTTTTTCTTGTTTCTACCTATAATGAGTAGATACATACAATGTATCTTTCTAAAGACTTTATATTCACAAACTGCTTATTAGCTTACCATCGTTTTAGAATCCATGTGACTTGAGCGTTGTATCAACCCCCAAAGGTTAATGGCCAGAGTACTCATGGATTTGCTATTTATGTCACTGTGAGCAAGTGTCGTGGTAAGGATTTCAGTGGCCAAACTGATTTTTCGCTTCTCTGCCTGGTTTTGGACAACAGTTGAAAAGTACTCAATATTGTTTTAACATTTTTTTATAGTCAAATAATTTTTTCCATGAATACTTATAAGATATCCACACTAAAAAAGCAAGTAATTAAGGTTTGTGCAGAGATTGTAGTGATCCAAATGGATGTCAAAGTTTGCTTGAGGTTCTTCATCTTCAAGCTGTTCAGTAAAACACTGAATATATTTTGTTATTATTATTTTAAAAAGATACTTTATATTAGAATCGTTATCAGATATTAAAACAAAAATTCAAAATCTAATCTTGTGAAAAGAGAAGGGTTAGTTTGGGGAAGCATAGTACTATAGTTGATTTTGGGGGATAAGGATGCCAAGTGTATCCTTATTGGCTGAGGCTTTTCAAAATAGAAAGATGAAGATTTTAAACTTCTTAAAATCTCCTATCTTGACCATGATCAAAATTTACATAATAATATTCCATTATGACAATTTTTAGCAATTCTTTGAAATCCCTGAATGTAAATTGACAAAATGGGTGTTTTCCTTGCCAATCTTTCTTGGTCAAAAATAGTGCATAGGTTTAAGTTGAGCAGTTTAAGTTGGGGGGATTTACTGGAAAAATTATAATGGGAAGGATGCAAACACATTCACAGATTTACTAAGCAAGGGATAGAAGGCAGCAAAAATCTCTTTCACTCTTCTAAAATAAAAATAAAAAAACTGTTCCCAAAAAGTATGAATAATTAAAATAATGAAAGTATGAAAAAATATTCTTGGAAATATTACTTTAATAATTTCCAAGAATATTTTTTTTATAAATTCTAGATGATGGTTCCAATTACATAGACATTAATAGAGGGTGGGTAATGTTTATGCTAGGGTCAAAATGTAGTTGGCAACTGGTCTCATCATCTGCTGAATCAAACCTATTTAATTTCTCTATATAAATAATATCTAATTCCAAAAGATTTATATCTAGTTAAACTCAAAATATATCACATCTAGTTAATGTTACTTACTTCATCATATCTAGTAAATTCACCTTATCTAGTTAATTTCATTGTATTCCCATACTAATTCCACCAAATATCACATCTAGTCATTCCCACTACATTTCAAATCTAGTTAAAATCATATATATCCTGTTAATTTCACCTTATTTTATATCTAGTAAACTTTAGCATATCTTATCTAGTTAATTTCACTGTAATTCCACCATATCTTATAGTTATATCTATTTAAATTCACCATAAACTTACATCTAGTTAATTACACTATATTTCAGATCTAGTTAATTCCACCATATCTCATACTATTTAATTTCATCATACCTCATATCTAGTTACTTATACTATTTAATTTCATCATACCTCATATCTATTTACTTACTCATACTATTTTAATTCCATTATACCTCAAATATAATTACTTACACTATAACTTATATTGAAATAATTTCACATAACCTCATGTGTAGTTAATTCTCATTGTACATCATATCTAGTTAATTACACCATATCTTGTACTATTTAATTCTATATCAGATCTGGTTAATTCCACCATATCTTGTACTATTTAATTCTACATCATATCTAGTTATTTACACTATTACCTTATATCAAATTAATTTCACTGTACCTCATATCTAGTTATCTCCACTGTATATCATACTAAATTGTTATTTTAAGGATGAGCCTCAATCCACAGCACTTACTTTTAGAAAGTCAACATAATATATATGCTTAATACATTATCAAATAAACCTTACAAAATTGGTTGCATCTTTTTTTATGAAGACCCTTAAGTGCTAAACTTCATCAATTATTTACATAAGTGAAAGGTTGAAAACATACAAACCTCTGGACTAGATAGTGTCTTCAAATGAGAAAGAATTTGATTGACCAATGTGTCAGCAACACTTTTTACCTCTGCCAAGAACTTTGGATCTGAGCCATACATGGCATCATTTGAATCCACTACAAATTAAACAGAGGACAATATTACTATCATATAACAAAAATTTTTAAATCTATTTTATACATTAAAAAAATTATTGAAGCTTGTAAAATTCAGAGAGCTCAGCACACGAGGGAGAAAAAGGCAAATCTGCAATAAATTAATTTAACCTATTACATAATTCCATTACAAATTAATGTGAACAATTTATCAGATCAAAAGTAGGTCTCATTTACGCCAAGCTGCACTAAAATGTCGTGCTTGTAAAGGTACTGCCAAGTGTATTCTAAAGGTGTTTTACAGTGTTGTGTTCTAAAAATTAGATACTAAAGTGTTCTACAGGTGCTGTACTTAAGTGTTTTATAGGTGCTGTAAAATGTAAACTGTTGTGTTCTACAGGTGCTAAGCTAAAGTGCTCTACAGATACTGTACTGAAGCATTCTACAGGTGCAGTACTAAAGTGTTTTACAGATGATGGATGCATTACAGTGCTTTACAGGTACAGTACTAAAGTAATGTACTACAGGTGCTCTATAGGTGCTGTACAGTGTTGAGTTCTACAGGTGCTGTACTAAAATGTTCTACATGGGCTGTACTAAGGTGTTCTATGTGTGTTCTACAGCTGCTCACAGTGTTGTGCACTACAGTTTTACAGGTGCTATATCAAAGTATTCTACAGCTGCTCACAGTGTTGTTCTATAGGTATTGTAGGGTATTGAGCTCTACAGATGCTGTACAGTATTGTGTTCTACAGGTGCTGCACTAAAGTGCTCTACAAGTGCACATGTTCTATAGGTGCTGTACAGTGGTGTGTTCTGCAGGTGTTGAAGTTTATTATGTTCTACAGGTGCTGTACAGTGGTGTGTTTTATAAGTGATGTACCAATGTAAGACTGGGGCAGCATTATGACTACAAAGGATAACAGCATAAATGCAAATCTGATGACTTAATTATGCTATCTGTAAATTAGTTTATTTATATTTCTCTTTTTAAAACAGTTGTTTCTTAAGCATTTTGCCCATGGCTTCAATTTCTTTCGATTATATTACTTTAGTTTTCTTATGTGGAAATAGTTTGTATATTAAGATACTGTGTATTTTATATATAATTACTGATTGAGATTAGCTGCTTTATAAAGACTTTTTTATAATTATTAGTATTATAACATAAATAATTTAAATCAAAAATATGCAGGCAGGATTTTCTGATATTATCTTTAGCCTTTTGTTGTGTGCAGTATTGTATAATTATGTATGGTCATCATTCCCAGTTTTATTTGAAAGTGTAAACTGCCATTTTAAATGCATGGCTCACTCAGATGTGTATGAATGGAACCCTTCCACATAAAAAAAATATATATAAATTCACCTGGCTGCATTTCAATGGCACAAGTACACAAAGAAATATGCTATAATGCGCCTGTGTAAGTAAGTGTTGGTTTCCTGACTGTATGCCAAAAGCACAAGGACATACAGATAAATGCTATAACTCACCTTTGTCAACATGATATGGATAAGTCTCCTGACTGTAGGCTGATAGTACTGCAAGCACACGGACATAAATGCTGATACGTGAATCAACTGAAGGGTCCCAGGTGTAGTCTTGGAGTACGTTAAGCAACCCACGCACCAAATAAAGTACTCCAGCTTCTGGGCTGTCCTAAAAAGTTGCCATGGCAACACAGTAAAAAGTAGCATATGATACAAGTATCTTCGTATCATTTTGTAGTTAATTATGGCTGAAGATTTTACATTTATATATATATATTATTTTACAAAATGAAATTTTATCAGTATCTATTAGAGAGGAATGGGCATTACATATA
This sequence comes from Sinotaia quadrata, assembly GCA_028829895.1. Classification (NCBI taxonomy): domain Eukaryota; kingdom Metazoa; phylum Mollusca; class Gastropoda; order Architaenioglossa; family Viviparidae; genus Sinotaia; species Sinotaia quadrata. The sequence goes on from CM054182.1 coordinate 22,015,527, forward strand.
TGTGAAGGACAACAGGGAACATCTCAAAAACAGAAGTTGAAGAGGCCCTCAATCAATGGTTCTCTATTGATTGGTAGTTTATCTTTTTGTTTTATACCTTTTTATATATGTATACATGTAATTTTTAGTTACTTAACATAATTGGGGCAGGCATTTAATTGGGCCAAAATGCTCTAGTCCTGATATGGTCCGATTAAGCGGATTCCACTGTATATATAGATTTTATTACGGGTATCTACAAAAGTGGAAATAAAGGGTAAAGAAACCTGAAGTGTGGTTAGACACATTAAAGACACACAAGATATGACTACTTAGTTATGACAAATGAGATGAGAATCAGTTTCTGAAGTTTTGAAAGTTTGATTATGAAATAAGAAAAATTTTTTTAATCAGTCTGATTACTTCAATTCATGCTTTACATTATTAGTATGGATAATTAAGGATTTTATTTAATCTGGTAAAAAGCAATGCAATCATAACTTATAAAAATTGAACATTTAAAAAATAATAAACAAAATGTATGAACAACAAATACAACATTTAAAAAAAATGTTTTCTTTTAATAGCACCATTATTCACAATGAATGAATCAGCAATTAAGTTATACATACAATACCTAGGTACCTTTCTGCAAATGCTCTGTACTTCTAGCAAAATTACAACCTTTCTATAAACAAACAAAAATGAGGTAGATACCTAGGTATGACAAACAATGTCGAAACAAAGTTACTCAGGTATTCTACATTTAATACTGAGGCAGATACTTACACTAACAATGTCAAAACAAAGTTACTCAGGTATTCCACATTTAATACTGAGGCAGATACTTACACTAACAATGTTGAAACACTGTTACTCAGGTACTCCACAAGTAATATTGGAGTAGATACAGGTGAGTCTAACAAAGTTATCCAGTCACACAATAATGGGGTAGATCTTTACAGGTGTGACTAACAATGTGGAAACAAAGCTACTCACTACTCCATCAACAATATTGGGTTAATACAGGTATGACTAATAAAGTTATTCAGACATTCCACCAATAATATTGGCGTAGATACTTATAGGTGACTAACAATGTGGAAATAATGTTACTCAGGTATTCTTCCACAAACAATACTGGAGTAGATATTTACAGGTGTGACTAACAATGTGGAAATAAATTTATTCAGGTATTCCAAAAGAATACTTGGGTAGATACTTACAGGTGTGACTAACAATGTGGAGACAAAGTTACTCAGGTACTCCACAAGCAAAGGCTCCATGGTCCTTACTTTGCCATCAATGTCGATTGTTCGAGGAAGTTCAGGGATGCGAGAGATGGCTGCCTTGAAAAATGCATCAGCTGCATAGAAATAAAATCTGATACTGTGCAATAGTCAGGATGAAGCCTGCATAAGTTTTACCAAGTCAAATACTAAAGAATGCATACAGTAGCCGATGCACTTATATAGCAGAATGTCTATTTATATAGGCACTTAATGATACTTTGCCATGAGGAAGCTGTAACAATCCATTTTGCCAGCAAGTGGCATGGTAGATCAGATAATTATCTACCCTTATAGAAGCTATTTGCTTGACCATGAATATGTTGTAGCAGTGCATCATGATCTGAAAATATTTTGGAATTTTCCAATATGACAGCTTTATTTACTAATGAATAAACTAGAGTTAAAAAATATTAAGGATTGAATTCAGTAATTCTACATGATCTAGAGAAATAAAGAAGAATTCAGTAGTTTTACATACATATTCTGATCTAGAGAAATAAATAAGAATTCATTAGTTCTACATAAATAAGAATTCAGTAGTTCTACATATATATTCTGATCTGCTAGAAAAATAAAGAAGAATTCAGTAGTTCTACATAAATAAGAATTCATCAGTTCTACATATATAAGAATTCAGTAGTTCTACATATATATTCTTATTTTCTAGAAAAAATACAGGAGTCCCCTAGTTACAGTGGATCGACTTACATCAGATTCGATGCCACGGTGCTCTGTCCATAGATTTAAAATAGACTTACGGCATGAAATTCATAGTTAGGGTACTTAGTTCGGCACCACACTACTTTTGTCTGCGCATGGAGATATAAAGTCTTGCACCAAGGCGGTTTGCTGAGAATGGTTAAATATATGATAGATGTCAGTGTGACTGCTGCTAAAGATGTCAGCGGAAGCAAAAATCTGACTTACACTGAAAATCGACTTAAGTCACAACCCCCACCCCATGGAACTCTGCTGTAACTTGGGGACCACCTATAAACAAGAGTTCAGTAGTTCTCTCTCTATATATATATTCTGACCTTCTTGAGATATAAACAAGAGTTCAGTAGTTCTCTCTCTCTCTTATTCTGACCTTGAGATATAAACAAGAATTCAGTAGCTCTAATATATATGCAGAGGCATATTAGGGTTTATGGCACCCAGGGCTAATGAAAAAATGGCACCCCTTAAAATTATTCTTCAGAGAGAGAGAAAAATAAAATATATATTGGTAAAAAATAAAAAAAATCACAATTTAATAGTTCCTCATGCTTATATATTCCTAAAATATATATAATGGTACATGGACTTAAAAATACCCAAATATTTATTTGATCTTTCATCAGTAACAATGTATGGAACAAAGCAATGCACCTTGAGAAAAGCATTGATTGAGGAGAGCAACTTGTCCTGACTGCAAATATAGCTGAAGTTGAGTGTAGATGGACTGAAGCGAAGGGATTGTGATGAAAGTGTACGCTGCACATGCCTGTACAAAATGACAGAACCATATTACTTACATGATAAAAGTGCAAACACAGGTACAAACATAAGTGCATCATACACCTGTACATTTTATAGCTTTGCTTTTTTATAATAAGACTAATAAACAAATATAAATAATTAGAAAAAATAACTCCATACATTTCTACTATCACCAACATACAAATATCACCAAATAATCAGAGGAGAAAACTCCTTTGCCTCCTGCTGAAATAAAAACAACATACAAATAAACTGGATAATTACATTAACTGTGCCATCATTTGCCAACCTTCTGTTCAGTCAGTTTACATTGATACTTTTAACTTTAAAGGCCTCTGACAAAATGTAATGAAAAACTTACTTACTTACTATTTGTCTAAAATACATACATGTATTTAATGCATGTAATACCCAACCTATAACTGGTACTCAGTTTTAACTGTATGACAGTGAAGTAAGTAAGTAGAAATAAGTGTTATGTAAACAATACTTAAGTACCAATAATATAAATCTGCAAGATTACCAAAAGAAAGATTACCTCCATCAAAAAAATATAATTGTGTTAATTAACTGTTAATCAATAATATAAACCTGCAAGATTACCAAAAGAAAAATTACCTCCATCAAAAAATATAATTGTGTTAATTAACTGTTAATCAGATGTCAGAAGACTTTGTGTCTGTTTTTATCTGTTTCATGTGAAACCCCCAAGAAACAAAAAAAGCAAACACCCTCCCCATCTAATCACACACTTATTTCATACTTCTAAACACACATAATAGTAGCAAAACAAAATTCCCTAAACAAACAGGAAACAAGATTTTTAATCAACACTCACCCTCACAAAGGCTGCTGTTTTGCGTGAGTGACTTCCCTTGACAATTTGTCTTGTTTCCATTGCCAAAGTGTTCACCGACTGAATAAAGATGACAACACAAGTGCATATAATAAATTTTGGTATGTTATTATATTTTATCCCTCCCCACTTTATTTTAAAATAAAAAATCATTATAAAATAAACTTATAATGATAAACAAAAAAATATCCACAATAACAACTAAACAATTTTCCAGTTTGAAACTGCTGAGTGCACTTACCTGAATGAGAGTGATGAGAACAGAGTCTAGATTGCTGAATGAGGCCCTTGCCTCAACATAAAAGCTTAGCTGTTGCTCAAAGTCTCGGCCAAATGACACAAGTCGAATAAATCCACAGATCAAGTTTGCAATAATACGCTTCTCATCATCTAGAGTCAGTGCACTAAAAAGCATTCAGAAATATTTCTTAAAGAGTGCAACATTGTACAAATATTAAGTTTTGAGGCTAAAGAATAGAATTAAAATAGACGAAATTGTGGATTTTATTAATACTTTATTTAAAACAGATTTCTGTCAAAGCATTTCATATCATAGCTTTTAGTCAAAGTGTTTCCTATAGACTTTATATAACAGGTTTTAATACTAAAACTATAAATACTTCAAATCAAATAGACTTTTCTTTAAGTGCTCCATACACAATAGCTTTTTTTCCTCAAAGTGCTTCATATAAAATAGGCTTTTATCTAAGTGCTTCACAATCATACAGGCTTTGTTTAAGTGCTTCATTTCAAATAGGTTTTTGTCTAAATGTTTCATATACAACAGGTTCTTGTCTAAGTGCTTCATAGCAAATAGCATTCTCTCTGCTTCATATACAAAAGGTTTTTCTAAGTGCTTCACAGCAAATATGATTATGTCTAAGTGCTTCATATATAACAGGTTTTTGTCAAAGTACTTCATATACAATAGGTTTTGTCTAAATGCTTCATATAATATAGCTTTTTGTCTAAGTGCTTCATATACAATAGGTTTTTGTCTAAGCGCTTCATATAAATTTCAAAATGAGAAAAATTGATTTATTGGTTGAAAACATGTAATTAATGAATATTTAAAGCGCAGGAATATTAGTTTAAAAATGTAATCAATGTACATTACCAAAACACACTGAAAGTACCTCAGCAAGGCAACAGACTGTAACAATGGGAATTGATTATTATTTTTAAATGAAACGTAAGTAGTATGTCAAAAATATTGCAAGCTTCCTTTTATGTTAATACACAGAGAGCATGGAGATAGATACAAGCATCATGTTGATACTCATGGGTTTGGGTCTAGCTATGATCACTGTGATTTTTCTTGATCACTTTTACCTCAAGAATGTAAGACCACTTTGAAGAATTAGTATCAATGAATACCCATTTTAATTATTATTTTATTATTGCTTAGTTTACAAGTTTACATTTGTTATTTGATAAGAACACAATGATAATAGCAGTAATAAAATTTTCTAGTGACTTAGTTATACCAAAAATATGGTACTTACTTGACAGAATCATGTACAGTTTTGCTGAGGAACATCATGGCATTGATGACAAGTGGGTCATTTACTGTTTCTACCTGGTGCCTGAAAAAAATGAACTCTGATAACAGTCCAAAAGATCATATAGCTAGCAATTTTATTTTCAGTCAAAATCTTCTCTCTTGATGACATCACAGTTTGTGAAAGAAATCAATGGTACACCTACACAGATTAGATGGTTATAATCTTATCAATAAAATTCAATTTCAAAATATCATCAAAGCTGATGAAATTTCTGATGAAGATGAGTTACTGTTATTACCACATTATTAAAATACACATTGTGCGATGACAGAAAAAAACATTATGAAATAAAATAATTTTTATCAACATGTCCAAATTACATTGAATGGTAAACAGGAAAGAGAAGCTATTCCTGAATACAGCAATTTGGATTGGAAATAAACACAAGCCGAAAATAGTAACAAACAAGAAGAGTTACAGGAGTAGAATATGGTGGACAAATGAAACAGAGTGGATGAATACACAAAAAGCAGGAATGTGTGATGCTCTAAAGGTTGATGAATCAAAGAATATGTGCACATCTTATCTTTTGGACAGAAGTAATAGAGTGAATGAACATACAAAGTAAATTAAGTAAGGTGGATGCTGTACTCTAAAATAGTGAATCCCCAAAATACATGCAAATCTTATCTTTGGGTTCACAATGATGTACAGATGAATGTCTAAGAAAATCAGAATTTGAGTTAAACTGAAGTTAAATTCTGATGTATTTATTGCACATTATTAAAGCTGGTTTTCATGCCTCATTTTAATTAGTACTTGTTTTAAATGAAATAATGTCACTTACATGTGAAAGCTGGCTTTCATGCCTCATTTTAATAAGTACTCGTTTTAAATGAAATAATGTCACTTAAATGTGAATGCTGGCTTTCATGCTTCATTTTAAATTAGATCTTAATGTTAAATGAAATAACTGTCATTTATTTGTGAAGGCTGGCTTTTTGCCTCATTTTAATTAGTATTTATTTTTGAATGAAATAACATCACTTACTTGCAGAAGGCTTCTAGAACATTCTTGCACACTTCCACTTTGATTGAGTCTCGTTGGAACATATCAAGGAATGGCAGGAATTTATCCTGCAAAGACCATTCATTCACAAAATTCGGTCAAAAAAGAATAACTAAATATAAAAAGTCAGATTACAAAAGAATAACTTAATACAAATTTGAATATCTTTCTTTAACTATTGTTCTCTAATGCTTAAATTAACAATATAAGTTATCTTAATGCAATATACTGTCTGTATTCTCAATATGAAGTAATGATAATCATGAAACATCACTCTATGGTCATCACAGCCAACTCTCATCATATTTTCTGCTTAACTTTTTGTCTACCAACCTCCATTTTTAAACAGTATTTTGTCAGTTCAAATATTTGGTTTGTATAAAAGATTAAATAATGCAGTTTCATTTTGTTTTATTGTTTTAAAGAAAAAAAAAGGTTTTCTGACAATTTACTAAGAACCTGCACCTGGAAGTCCTGCCCTTAACACAACAAATGCCTCAAGAAAATAAACTAATTACTGTACATGTAACAAAGTTCGTGCTGTGAGAAAAGGAGGCTATTAATTTTTTTCCCTATAAAATTTCTCTTCTTCTTAACTTGAGATAATGACAGCTTCTGGTCTGGTCAGTTTCACAGTCTGGTGCATAGTGCACTACTGGAGGGTTTCTGATGAGGATGGAGAGAGTGGAGTGGAGGGTGGTTGACAGAAGAAGTAGAAAGGGTGATGATGATATTGTTGGCTGGTGGGTCTGTTGTTTCTTCTTTTCACTTTTGTTTCTTGTTTACACTTTTTTTCTTCACTGAAGTGCCGAGAAACTGCTGATCACTGTGGAGGGGAAGAGAATGGGTGGGGGTGTATTACAGAGCCCAGGCTAGTACCACATTGGAAAAATTTCTCTGATTTTGTTCAGTCTCTTGAAATGGTTGGACATAAGGGACACAACCTCTGATTAATATAGGTTCTTGACAATTATTACAAAAGCAACAATAAATGACATGACTCTTAATTTTACATTAAAAATGTATGAAATTGCTATTAAATTTAACTTAGTAATTAATATTTTTATAATTATTAACCTAATAACCCTTTCACTGCTTGAGATTTATGAATAAAAATCCAATAAAAGATCAATTCATTATGCATAGGCCATACTAGTAACTATCATTTACATAAATAGAATTTCTTTATGATGGGAATAACTCTATCTAAACATGAAATCTCATGTACTGGCTAACATTCTGTAATTCAACAAAACAATATTTAGAGATCTTACTGGCTCAAGAGTACAGTTTCTGTCATTCTATCATTTGTGAAGAAACAAATTTACCATGCAAACATGGAAAGTGGCAATTAAAACTTGCTAAAGGATTTATCTTCAAGTTTTAAATGATAACTAAAGTTTTGTGACTGTTTTCTGACAATTTTTAATTTTAGGGTGGGACATTTTGTTATGAATCCTGCATAAAATTGCCAGTTTTGTTTGCGATTTTTTCAAGTACAAAGATTAACAACACCTTATTCAAACAAAGAGAAAGATGGAAATCAAGTGCCAAAACAATTCATCAGGACTGTACAATTAAGAAAACTTTACAAATTCATAAGCATGCAAAAGAGAGATGCATATTTCTTTTTCAAGGAGGGGTTGGGATTGTGAAAAAGGTCATAAACAGAGTAGTAGTTATAAATTGCCTTTTTCTTGAGTGAAATAAAACTTACTTGATTTTAATTTATGGGATATGTCTCTAAAACTGCTTTCCCCGCATGCAAAAAATATAATCTGTACATCTCTCATCATTAATAATTAGTTTTCAACAATTATAAAATAATGATTATAATGAGTTTTCAACAATTATAAAATTTTAAATGCTTCCCAAAATTTATGAAAGTAATTAATTATATTAAAAATAAGTATTATAAAACACATACACAAATTATTTTATTTTAGAAAAACAACTGAGAGAGGAAAAAACTCACAATGTTGACATCTTTGTTTATGAGATGTTTAGCTTTTAAATGCACAAGTAAAAATAAAATTGCCTGAATAGGTTGAAAATTCTATATTTTGTGTAATTAAAATTAATGTTACCTGATTGTAAATTGTGATACATCTGTAACTATTTTCCTCACAAAAATATAATTTTTATATAATTCATTATTTACAATTAGCTTTATAATGGAGCAATAGTCAAAAAACAAATTATATTTTAAAATTAACATATAAACTAATTAATTTAATTATGTATTAAAATAAGTATGTTATAAAATAGAAATTATTTTACTGAAGAACAATTAAGAGAAAAAAAACAACTAAACTTACAGTATATTGATATTTTCATTATTTAAGATATTTAGCTTACAAAATAAAATATCTTAATAATATTAAATCTGTAATTATAAACACAGTAACATAAACAAAATAGATATTTGGAAAAAATATTCACTTAACATATGATTGGTGAAAATAACATTGTAAAGTAAAGAGAAAATGTATTTCTCCATCAGTCTGTAAATGAATGGCAAAGCAAAACAAAGTGGAACTAACCAAAGCAAAGAGATGGGAGAAGCTATGGATGTGAGTGAGTATCTTGCTAACAATGGACTGCAGCCGTGGGTAGTGCTCTTCAAAAGCTCTGTCAGGAGTCATGTGCTTGATGATGTCTGCTAGTATTGTATTCACCTCCCGTTTCTTGAAAGAAAACATAAACATATCTGTAAATATACAGACATTTGTGAAGAAAGAAAAAAAATACTTAAGAAATATGAATAAATTAAAAAAAATTTAAATATATTTTCTTTTTCTAAAAGACAGTTTAACCTAGAGACAATTATTATGGCGGGTTGTAATAAAAATCAGAAATAATATCTCTGTTTGCAGAGTTTCTTTAGGAAACACATTTAAGAATTAAGCATTTAATTAGAGAATATAAAACTTACTCCAAAATGTTGTAGGACAAATTCAATCCAGACCTCAGCACAGCAAATATAATCCTGTAGCAAAGATAAGGTATAAAATCTGAAGACTGTGAAGGTTGTTTTAATAAATGATGTATTTAAATAGAAATTCTAAAAAATTACCAAAAAAAAAAATATAAAAAATGGGAATATTTATATGACAACCATCTTTCAGTTAGTAATTTCCAGTCATAGACCAGAAGTCCTATAAATATTCAGATAATTCAGAGGATGAAAGACATTCTGACCAACTATATAATTATTAAGAAAATGCAATAAAAATGTATGACTGACAAAAATTGTAAATGAAATAATAAAGTGCATTATTGTTATTAGCAATAATAAGTAATAATAAATCTGTCATCAAGTAAACCATCCATCTTATGGTCATATTACCTCATATTACCAGCATTTTAAAAATGAAAATACAAATGCAAGGCCAAGACTGATGCTGGCTAAAAATGAGTCAAAGAAAAATATAATGTGGGTATTTATAGAAATATAAAATATCAAAATGACTTTTTTCATAAAATCAGTAAACTGATTTAATATAGTGACAAGTTAGATCCAAATGACTGTTCATTAAAGACAATGATATTTAAAAATCACAATGAATGTGAACTCAAGAAAAATGCTCAACGCAAGGCAAACAGTGAATAAAACTTTGTCCGAGTAGAATGCTTAGAATGGGATTAAAAATAGAGTGGGCATTTCTTTTTTAAAATTAAGAGAGATTGCATTTTAATTTTTTTAAAAATTGCTTTTGTTATGAAAATGCAAAAACTCAAATAATAATGCTTACAAGACCAAGGCTATATATATCTGAAATTAGGTGCCAATTTTAGCCAAGGGAAAAGAAATCTATATTAATATTTTTTAAAACATCATATTGACTTAATATTACTTAGTACATATCTACATTAATGATAAGCCAGTGAGCTATTAAATAAAATCATAAAATCATAATGGATAAACTGAAGAAAAGAGGCAAGTAGCGAAGTCAAAACTAGTAATTTTTGGTAAGTGATAATGACTGACTAGAACTCCAACACTATCAGGATGGAATGGTCAGAAACTTAGAGAAAAGAAAGATGCTTCATGAATGAACATTATAGCATATTTTTAAAAAAATCATATGATGTTGTAGCAATGTAAAATATATTACATTCCACATGTCTCGAGGCCAACATACACAAATCATGTGCTGATTTTAACTGATAAAACTGCACTCCCTATCACAACATTGCTAACATACATCAGCATAGCAATGACATCCTATCCAGGAGTGACTAAAACTACTTAAAGCATTTCTGACATAGGTTTACTGCACTGAACAAATGTATCAACCTGTATGATTAAACTGTATAATCCAGCAACACAACAAGAATACTTATATATCAACCTGCATGATATAGCTGTATAATGTAGCACCTCTAAAATGCACAATGCAACTACACCAATGTTCATGGTGAGCAGCTAAGAAAATGCACTTCAAACAATATTTCGGTATATTATGTAAATTTTTGCTGTTACATAAGTGCAGCTTTGAATGTTGATTTTCAGACCAGGCTGTTTCTGGCATCCTGCTTTATATGGTTAGATGTTTATCATTGATACAGATAGTTAGTATAGTTTAAGACTGATAAATTAAGAGATCCCAAATAAGTTGTGTTTAATCAATTTAACCAAAATGGAGAAATGTTCATTCTGACACTCACTCATCAGCCCTTCCAAGTAATAACTAAGATTAATGCACCCTTTTAAAAATACTGGCAATATGGTAAATATCTTTTCCCAGTAAAAACTAATTAAGATTCGTATCCTCTTTTTTAAATACTGGTAGTATGCAAATATCTTCCCAAGTGAAAAGTAAGAATGGTGTCCTCCTTTTTTAAATACTGACAGTGTCCAAATATTTTCTCAAGTAAAAAAAAGTAGGTAAGGTTTGTGCTCCCTATTTTTAAAAAATATTTGCAATGTGCAAATGTTGAAATATTTGTATGCATAATCTATGACTCACCCCAGCATTCTTCAGCTTAACAATTGATTTCCAGACCTCATTCAACAAGTTCAGTTTCTGATCATCTGGTGGGACTGCCACAACCAGACAACGACCAAGTGTCTGATGTAAAAAGTGCTAAAGAACAAATAGATATAAAGAACAGTCTATTAAGAAGGTGTAATATTTTGAATGTAGCATAAACATTTCTCTTTAACATTTACACGTCAATCTGCAATAAACTTGATAAGTTAATTTATTGATAATTCAGGCTGTTTCATTTCTGTAAACATTTTTTATTTGCTAAGCTCATGTCATCTTGAAATCTGTAATGTTACACTGTTACCCTTAAGAAGTAATTTCTTCTTTCTGAAATCAATTACCTGATGAATATTTTCACATTCTATCAAGTACTGAGCGCAGGATACTAATTTTTAATCTTAACGAACCATCATGTGTTAAATCCACATTCTTAAAAAGATTACAGATCAATGTCAATAATGGGGCAGTACTAAATGGAGGCAGTTTCTGATACCTATCAAGGTGATATTTAAGAGCATTCTGAAAAATGTTAAAACTTTAACAATATCCAAATATGTTAGTAAAATACCTGTAATAGAGAATTTCTTATATTAATTTATTATATTGCTTTATTTTTTGGGGGAAAAATTTGGAAAAGAAATTAACAATTTTTGTGACATAAATTATCAAGGACACAGAAAAATTAATAATACATTGAAAACTGAAGAAAAAAAAGAAGATATTGATAAGATTGATAAAGGAACACTTATTCAACTCAATGCAGGTGAAAAAGATTAAATGACATTTCTCAAGTGCACCATATGTGGATTATGCACAAATACTGATATTTGAAACAGGAAAGGAAATATATTAAAATTAAATTAGGAAAGCCAGTATCCTCAGAAATAGAAAAAAAGATTTAAATTTACCTTAGGAAAGCCAGTCTGAAACAGGAAATGTATCAAATTTACCTTAGGAAAACCAGTATCCTCACAGTCCCGAATCATTTCAACGAATAATAAACCTCTGTTTGCAATGAACTGAGGGTTGAAAGCAGACATGATCGAGTTCAGCAGCAAAGCACTGCAAATTAAATGATAGAGATAAACAAAATATGCTCTTACAACTTCAAATGGCTCTCTGAAATAAATATTTGTCAAAATAAAATGTGCATTTTTTTTAGCATAAGGCATATCATTTTAAAGTCAGAAGTCTGTAATTAGAACATTTCTATCCATAGTGCAGTGCATAAATGAAATTATACGAAATGTAATTATTTTAATATTTAGCTCGGGCAGACAAGAAAACACCAGTTATTTTCCTCTTTTTCTTATCATCCTCAGTAATAAAGAAAGGAAGTTTTCTTAGTAAATAAACTTTCCTGTTTTACATACCAGACTTTATATACAGAGTATATATATATAGTATATATATATAGAGTATTGATACTATCACCAGTATAAAAAGTTTATGACTGATGGGGTCAAGCTAACTCCTCAGATGCTTACCAATATTGTGCCTTTGCCCAGTGATGTTTCTACTACTAGTACCCAGAGATACAACTGAAAATATAGCAGGCATATTGGGAGAGCCTTTGAGTATACATACCAAGAAAGCATTAAAAGCGAACCTTTTTTTCCTTAGAACATTTTCCATTTTTTTACTCATGCAAAATGAGTGAGTGAGTCATACACTTGTGGCAGGAATTTCTCTCTGCAATTTTTGAACTTTTCTAATTGCACGGTGACAGAATGATAGGTGGAATAATAGCTCAAAAAGTTTATTTAATTGAAAAAGACAGACGGAAAGACAGACAAAATCTGTGAAAGTGGCAGTATGCAGCAGGCAAGGATTAGCAACAGTTGCCTCCCTTGCAACCAGAACTCATCTGAGTCCTTCACCTCAAAGAACTTAAATTTACAACAGTATCAACAATTCTTATGCAGACATCTCATTGTATGTCTGTGACAGTATCAACACTTCTTATGTAGACACATCTCACTGTAAGACTGCGACAGTATCAATAATTCTTTTGCAGACGTGCCTTGTATGTTCAAAAGTTCCTGTGTTTAAGAGAAAGAGCTTCCCTCAAACACAATTTATATTTTCCATTTTAATTCTTGGTCAACCACAAAGAGGTGGCTGGGTCAGGTCTTTCAGATAAAAACAAAAATATTTTTTTTAAAAATGATGTGAGGAATAAAAAATATGAAATATAAAGACATACCAAAGGGTATATAAATTAATCACAGTGTGAGGAGTGTTGAATATATATATCTAGAAAAATTTAATAAGCAATAACAGGAAATTAAAGAAAATATGGGAATGGCTGAGCATGTAAACAAATGTGGAGATATTTGAAAGAATGTGAACTCATTGTCTAAATGAACTCCACCAAGCTATAGGAACAACATATTTCATATGCGTGCACGCACGCACACACATACATCCTATCCCCCAACTCAGACACATTTTCTTCTGGTCAGATTGCTCTCAGCTTGTCATTCACTTACTCCCAAAGTAATCTCAGTAACATGAATTTAATTCTGCTCGCCTGTTGCAATGCTGTTTGCACTTTTCCAGTGTGTCTGTAAGTGTATCCTCTGATGCCTTGTGAGCAAGGCACTGCAGAATCCAATCAAGACCAGGTGAGAAAAGTGTCAGGTACTGAGGCATCTCTAGCTTCTGAACAGCCAAAATGTTTTGTACACTGTCACCTTGTACCTATGTGCAGCAAAAATGGATTTGAAGCAACCACATACATCAAAACAGATTTTAATCATTTTGCCATAATTTTTCCTCTTCACATAATCTTGCCATTAAGACAGAATATAATCTTATCTAGCAGTAAACTCAATTCTTTTACTGTAGTGTCCTCTCTTTAAACAGATTTCCCAACTGTCAATATATATTTAACAAGCAAAACTATGAATTTTAATCACAGTATCATCTCAGACAGGGATCCTAGATGGTAAACAAAAGTTAGCACCTTTTCAAAAATGTATTATCTTCGCGTATACAGTCTATGAATCTGTAGGTTAAACAAATAAACAAAACTATAAAATGTTTACACACCTGAACAAATGTTGCCAAAAAGTCATCAAAACAAGGCTGGATGTGGTCCCTAAAACTTGGTACAACTAGAACACCAACCTAAGAACAAAGCAAAAATGTCTGCCTTTGAACAAGCTTGATTTCCCAGATACCAATCTTACTTGTTTCAGAACCATTCTGTTCATCCTAAATTATGTAAAAGTAAAATAAGTAATCAATAAGCTAGAGATATTTGTTTTAATTTTTTTAAAAAGATATTTTAGAAAAGACATTTGTAATTCACAATCATTATTTACATTTGTTTTAATCAGTTTTAGGCAAAAGATTTGTCTCTCATTATAAATGTGAATTTTCTTTGGTTAAATCTGTTTGTCTGTCACTATGAATGTGTTAGAATTTACTGGTCTTTTATATTGCAACTCTGGGAGAATATGTTCATTAGGATTTACCTGTCTTTCATAACTATGTGAATATTTTCTCAGAATTAGGAATAAAATAAATCTTGTCTTTCAAAATAAATATGCATTGGCAGAATTTGTTTTATCAACTCTGTTTGAATGGCAGCAAGAATGTGCTTGCTGCTCTATATGTCAAGATAACCATGTGAGAATCTGTGTTAAGAGTTTGCTTGTTATATAAAACCAAGATAATAACAAGTGTTACAGCTTGCCTGTCTGTCATCCAAATTAGCTGTATGTCAATGTTAATTTTGTACGTGCTTTGTTTTATGGCATTTTGTCATTAAAAATAGAATTGTAACATTTTTTATATATATCTCTATAAAATCTTTAACTGTTCAGACAAAATTTGTACTTGTAAGTTAGGGTTAATAAGTTAATTATGCTAGATAATCAATATTTATTATTATAATGCATCTCAACCGATCACTATAATTTAAGATATTACCACTTGTGTTACAGTAAAAGTTATATCCCTTTAAATGAGGGTTATGCATGTTTCCAACTATCCACTTTTAGTATAGACAACAGTCCATTCTCTAATAAAGATATCAGTCTCTCTAAATGCTAATTTATTTTAAAGTATATGAAAAGGTTTACAGCACAAAAACGACTTTTGAGTACTACTAAAAAAAATAATAGTTATTTTATAAAGCTCTTCAAATGTAAAGAAAATTAAGCTTGCTTGTTTGCATATTAACTTACCCGAGTGAGATAACACCTAGCATAGAGTGCCACCAATGGATCACCAATGCCTCGAGTCATCAGTGCTAGACGCTTGAGTGCATCTAGATGTTCCCTGTATATAGTCAGGACAAGTGCTCAATGGTGCAAAATTCTTCATAATTGTGAGGAAATGCATGCCACACCCACAACTCTTATCTAATCAAATACATTTTACAATCATGTTAACCTAACATCTACAACAAAAAGAGAAGGAATTATCTTGCCATGAACATACTTTAGTCAAGAGAAGATAAATGACATTCCTAATCAACCAACACCTCAAGAAGGTAATAGAAGAAGAGGCTTTAACTTCTTGCATATTCAGTTTTTTGTTCAAAAGAATGTTGCAACACTTGTATCATGAATTCAAAACCAGGGTGAAATGACATCCTAACCAACCAATATAAGGGGAGGTAATATAAGTCTTATCTGTTAAAAATTGAAGTGAAATGATAGAACCCCCCCCCAAAATAAATAAATAAAAACAACTGAACAGTGATAATTTTAAAAAAGGTGTCTTCCCCTGGATATACATGCCACAGAAAACATTGTCTTCAGAAATGGGGTGAGAAAGAAAGCAGGCTCCCATATTGCCTCTCTATAATCTTTTTTTTTTTTTTTAAACATTTTTTTTTAGTGCTAGACGTCAGCATTAGATTCTGCCTACTTCAGCAAAATTCTAAGTACTGTTTTGTGAGAAGCAGTTATAATGTCCATTATCGTTGCTTGTTTGAGTGTGTGTGACATATACTTACAGCTGTCTATGAAACTCATATTGCACTGTCCCTGTGCATTCTTGTAATAAGGATAAATGTACAAGCAAGTACAGTGTAGCATATTTAATTTAATAATATGATAGGATGTAACAGCTGCAACAGCATAGCTAAATTAAAGATATCTTTGTGTTTATCTGAATGGTACCGAAGTTGCAAGACATGTTTCTGTTTTGAGTGGAAACTAATGAACATCGTAAAGTATAATCAATGTCAAAGGGCACATTATTTAAACTGTAAGTGGACAAATTAAGTTATGAGGTTTAGCTATCTTAAAACAGCTGACCCATTTCTTTGGTTACAAAGGTGGAAATTAATTAAAACTAAGTCATTCCATATTTTCATTTTTTGTCTGGTGAGACAAAGAGCTTTTTTGTTAATGATAAGGTCTGATGGAACTTGCAGAGGTAAAGTATAAATAGTTAACTTGATCTTTTTATTGTGCAACTAATATTTATATTTGACTATTAAGTGTATTACCTATTTCTGTTACCATAGCCTTGTAATATGTTTTAGAAATATGTTTTATAAAAAAGTGCAGGACTATTATTTTATAACAGATGATGTTCTCATTATCATTTGAAAAAAGAATTCTAGCGAAAGTGAATTTTAAATTAAATTGAATACAATGGATAGTTGTTGAGCTGATCAAGTCTACCCTTATCTAGAGAAAGATTTTTTCCCCCCAACCAATGATGAGTGCAGGACAGTGAGAACAAATGCATTACTTTCAACAAGTATAAAAATGTGTGACCTAGTGCCAACAATGGGTATCACTATACCTCCACTAAACATATAAATTAAGCTAATTTAAGAGCTATGTCGCAGATATATATCTGTTGCCTAATAGACTGAAGACATTTGTTGAAGCTGCATCATTACATCAGTAATTTTCAGCTTACAAAAAGAACATTGTCCTACAAGTTTTGTATAGTGCTGGAACCACTATTATACTTATTTTGGTGATTAAATATAAGCTGTAATTGTTTTTATTTAACCCTCTGTGAACATCATGTTGTAAATAGGACTGAACATCTATTTGGTGGTTAAGTCCCTCCTTCCTCCAATCTCCAAGAGAGTGAGTTCCAGATGTAAAAGAAACTTATGTTGCACAACTATTTGTATATAAAATCAATTAAAGTTTTCTACATTAGTCTCTCTTTGACATAGAGCAGGATGCAGCAAAGATATTAAACTATTGCAAATTTCTGAATCACAATCATTAGTATTAATGAATTTCACAGCAAATATTCTCAATAATTTTCCTTAAATTAAAATTACAACTGATCATCTTACTTTTCCAGTTTTCCAGGCACCTTATAATGAATTACAAAAGAACAAAATGATCTAATATTGCAAAACTACAACCCTCTCAAAAAATCAAAATTAATTTTTGGAAAATAAACATTAATTATTTAAACAATACAATTTTAGATGAAGCCTCCTAATAAATAAAAGTTAATTGATTAAAAATGGCACAGTTTACAAATAATTAAGAAAACCAATCAAAAACTCTTCTGAAGTCGGATCAGTTCAATAAACAAGGATTTTTACATATGGCACTGAACTTACTTTGTAGAAAGGAAGTTATAAGATTTGAGAATGGCAGCTTCCACATACAGTCGAGGAATAAGCTCACGAATAGAAGCAATTTTAAAGAACCAATTTCTGCATGTTTCTTTAGCTGACTCAGGAACATCAGATGGTAAGAAGTTAGCTGTAAATAAATATTTTCTCTCAATGACAAAATAAAAAGGCAAGGGTATACAAACATTTTTAATTTCTACAAATTTTGCAAGTAAAGTTGAATACATCACTATCAAAGGAATATTTCTTCTGTCTGAAATTGTAATTCAAGAACAGAGAAAAGCTTAGGAAAACTTCTGTTGTCAAAAGATGTTATAATAGAAAAAAAATTAATATTAATATAAAACATAAGTTTCTAAAAGTTGTGCTAACAGCCACGAAGTCCCATTCACTGTTATTTGAAAAATGCTGCATTATTATTTTTTTTAAAATATGAGAAATCAATCTGTAAGAGAACAAAAACAACTCATTCTAAAATTGATTTCAAGCATACCTGGGAGTCGCACTGGTCTGTTGCTGCCTGGAGGATAATACTGAGCTTTCTCTAGCAAGCGATCGTACACTAAACGACCTGAAAAAAAAGAAGAGAGTAGGTACAATGAACAAAAAATAAATAAATTTATGTTATTTGGCAGATCACAGTAGGTCAACTCTAATGCAAGCTGTATGACTGAAGACTATCAATTGGTTATATACACTCATGCAGACTGATAAATCCAGTCCATAGTAACCTCTATTTAAATTATTTCTTTGGGTAAAATTTCTGTCTTAAATTGCTTTCATCTGGCATTTTTAATGCTTAATGTCCAAATCAGTCATGGATATGAGGACCCCAACACACACACACACACACCTTGTTTCTTTCAATTGCTGAAAGAGTAAATATTCAGTGTTTTCCAAATTATCTCCCTTTAATGTTTTAAAATGAATATTTCATTTCATATAATCGGTATCCCTTTCCTACAGCAGAAGACTGATATAAAGGAAGACCAGTATACACAAAATGATCAATGTTTATTGCAATAATACTCAAGAAAAGATGATTTACATATACATATTTAAGATATAAATTTTATGTATTTTTATTTGATTTATACTCCAAAGAAAAATGACATTAAATCTAAAATACCAAATGTGTCCAGAATATCTGTGATGAGAACAAACTTGCTGGGGTAGAATGGAATGACTGAGACATCAGCCAGTAATTTGGAACACTGCAAACACAACAATAACAAATTATTATTAATAAATGATTTTTACATTTGTGTTTATTTCACCTCTCAAAATTTTTCTAAAATCAATAACTAATATTTTTAAAAAAGATGAAAATGGATAGGAGAAGACAAAAGAAAATGTTAAGAATATTATCATTTGGATGTTGAACAAAGAAAATATGTACTAATAAAAACTAAAAAAAAATCAGGAATATTGAAATGTAAATAAAAACATAATATCAAGTACTTCTAAGTTAAACAAAAAAAAAGATCTAGCAAAATGGAACGTTACATTCTCTAAATTATATTATTTGTGATGTTAATTAATTTCTCCAAAGGGAATTAATAAAGGAAGTTAACCCTTTCAGTATTGTATTTTCAGGCAATGAGTATGCTTTTTAGATAAGTTAATTTTTATTTTAAAAAAACAACAAAACCATACCATAAAAAAAGAAGGATTTAAAAAAAAATCTGTAGTACTATCTGTTTCTCTTATCCAAAGAAGATGCTTTTGCTTTAGCTAAGTTAATTTTTATTTTAAGAAAGAACAAAACCATACCGTAAAAAGCAGGTGTTAAAAAAGAAGGATTTTTTATCTGTAGTACTATCTGTTTCTCTTATCCAAAGAAGATGCTTTTTGCTTTAGGCTAAGTTAATTTTTATTTTAAAAAATAACAAAATCATACCATAAAAACCAGGTGTTAAAAAAGAAGGATTTGTTTTTAATCTGTTTCTCTTATCCATAGAAGATGCTTTTTTGCTTTAGCAAAGTTAATTTTTATTTTAATAAACAACAAAATCATACCATAAAAATCAGGTGTTAAAAAAGAAGGATTTTTTAAAATCTGTTTCTCTTATCCAAAGATGAGTATGTGATAAAGGCACTAATTTTCTGTCCAGACATGTGACAGGGGCACTTCCTGTCCAGATATGAAAGTGACAAATGTACTTCTTGTCTAGACTTGCATATGACAAAGGCACTATCTTTTTGTCTAGACATCTGGCAACATTTTAATTTTTGGAAGGAAGTTACCTCTCTGACTATAAGTTATTTCTCTTATTTCATGGGCAGTTTGTTCCATAATAGAAAGTTTACCCCAAATGCCAAAAAGTAAAATGAATTAAAAAGGAGTAAAGTAATATCATGATAATGCAATGTTAATGAGTGAGGAATCAGTTCTGATTTTCAAAGAGTTCCAAATCTCTTATTCCCCTTTGTTGGCAATGAAGTAAAGTAAGTTAAATAGTTTGGATTTGCAATAGTTCTTGAGAACTCCGGCAGAAGGGCATTTGATAAATACTCAAAGTGGGTGGGTGGGACTGGTATATTAATACATTTTTCCCCTCACAATGCTAGTATGAAACAAATAGTTTTACATTATTAAGCATTTACAAGACACACTTGGGCTATTTATTATGACTTACTTGCTAAATATATTCAAAATCAACAGGATAATTTAACAACTAATCATTTATTCTAATAATCCAACATAATAACAAATAACAAAAAAAAAGCCATTTATTCACAATTGCAAACAGTAACTGTCTATAGCAACAGATATTCTAATCAAAGCAAAAGTCTTCTATGATACACACAATGTCTGGAAAGGGTTGGTTCAATCGCTTCATTATCTCATTACTAGAGTATTTGTCACCCATGATGATGGGTGGAAAATTAAAATGAATGCATTGCCAGTAACATAAATGAATTTGTTTATTGGAAGGCTTGATTATAAGTCACATTGCGAGCGAAAATTTGAGCATCATTTAGCAAATGACTTTGACTGTCAGTTTTTTTTTTGATGAGTACTTTGATGTTGTCTCTGTTTTGAGAATGTGACAATGCAAACTTCCTTCCTCGTTCCTTCCTTCATTCCCTCCCCCCTCCCTCATTTCCTTCCTTCTTGGCCAATGTGAAAACTTCATTCATTCTCTCCCTCCCCACAGCCTTCCTTCCTTCCCACAAACACAACATAAAGCTGGCCATGTAAAAAACTCCCATGTGCAAAGCTGGTGCTCAACCTTGACCCTCAAAGGAATGTGTTATACACAGACAGAGCTGAACGCTATAAACTATATAGACAGGTAAATTTACAATGCAAATGGTAATAAAATATACAATGGCTGATTTATGTAAGTTTGTTGACTCTATTTTCTCATTATGCAATGGTAAATTCTCATGACAAAAAAAGCAGTGTGAACATATTATAAAAAATTAAGTTTTTCAAACATATTCACTTTTTTAGAACTTGGCAGGTGAAAGCATAGAACAATAATTATTACACTTTGTACTTGAAAGTAGAATTTTTGAGGGGGGATCCAGTCTGACTTGAAGTGGGTAATAGAAACATAGGTCAATGATGTAAATAAGTATATGAAAAAGAATCTTGTTTAACCAATGACTGATTTAATCATATACAAAACAAAATAAAGACACAATTAACAGACACTTTACTATTCACCAAAAGGCTATATAAGATATTTGATGTTCAGTCAGTACAAAGTGAGACATTAGAAGACATTAGAATATGGATGCAGAAAACTTGAGATATGAATATAGTTACGTACAAAAATTATATCATGATACAAGGGAAAAAAATATGCAGAGACTGTTAACTGTGTTTCTTGCTGTTATTTGACTTATTTTGGGATTGAAGTTTATGATATGCATATGCATTTTTATTAGTTGACATATTTGATTGACTCCATCAAATACACTGAGGATTTTTCCTTTCATCAAGCAGTAAAGGAAGAAAACCAAAGTAAATAACAGTTGTCGATGATTAACTTCTTTAATTGCATTTCAATACTGTGCAAAGTAAATAGAATTTTTGCATAAGATCACATAAATAAATTGTGATCTTGAAATGACAGACCTAGAAGTTTCCAATGAGAAGCATAAACAAAGATCTATGATTTACCTGGATGGCTATTTTGAGTGATTTGACTCGTTGGTCTTGTTCCCAAGCTGAGATAAGTGCCTGATTCAGTTCATCTATACGCTTGACGTACTCTTGCTGACTCAAATTCATCATCTCTTTGACTGAACCCTTGGTAATGGAAAAGAAAAAAAAATCACCTATGACGAGTAGCATACAAAACAAACTTCAAAATAATTTTGCAAATAAAAATGAAATGGAAATTCATCTGCTACAAATGCTTTAGGAACATGGTTTGCAAATCAAAACTTTTAGATTGTTGTTGATTGCTTGTTGTGTATTCATAATGGGATTATATAAAGGTACAAGAGATAGGTGTCAATCCTGGGTTTTCACTAGTCATAAAGATAATCCTCAGCATAGCTTAAAATTCACCAACCTCTTCAAAGTCATCCAACTGTTCTAAGCGATTGCGCACCTTGTCTGTAACTGTAGTAACCTGTGTCTGACTTTTAATTACAACTGCAACATACAAATATATGACAAAAAAGTGATGATGCTTATATGCTGTGAATGGGATGCAACTAAAACATAATACTAATAATTAAACTCCCTGGAAACCACAGACTTGCCCCACTACTCAAAGCAGCACTCCTAGGAAGTGCCCACATCCTCCGTAAAACCTTGGATCTCCCAGAATCTTGGCAAGATTCTGAGACCTTGGTTCACAACTGACAGTCAAGCAGAAGTAGTGGAAAGAGGCTGAATAATAATTTTACCCATGGCTTCACTCATGTAAAAGTTGATTTTCAGAATATGGTGTTTAAAGTAAGATTTTATAGTATTTATTTTTAAATTGCAAGGTAAGAACCAAAATACAGCATGCCAAATTGTGAATTTTTATATCTTTAATTGTTATGAAAATCTGAAGTGTTAGTATGCTAATTTTTATTTTAAAAGTAGATTGAATTATGGTTTTGAATTTGATGTGCATATTTTCTGGCTTTCTTCTTCTGAGGAAAAAGGCAAGCAGACCTACTAGCCTTTGTGCCCATGTAGAGAGAATAAAGGAGAGAGAAGAGAGAAAAAGACAATAAAGATGTAATGGAAGAAGATTTTGAAATGGAGTACATACAAATATACATATTTGGCTGGTGTCAGTGAAACAAAGCAGAGTTTGGAGACCTTGTGTCTGTGTCTATTCAGTAATGAACAGGCCAGTGTAGGGAATAGAGAAGAGTAGTGTGTTGGGTTCTATAGACTATTAGATCCAAGCATATGTGTTCTGAAATATTGTGCATGCTTGTTAGTATGCATTGTTACTGGTATGTGTGCTTGTTAGTATGCAGTTACTGGTATGTGTGCTTGCTAGTATGCAGTTACTGGTATGTGTGCCTGTTAGTATGCTTCATTACTGGTATGTGTGCTTGTCAGTTTGCTTTATTACAGGTGTCTGCTTGTTAGTATGCTTTGTTAGTGGCATGTGTGCTTGTTAATATGCTTTGTTACTGGTATGTGTGCTTGTTAATATGCATTGTTACTGGTATGTATGCCTCTTAGTATGCTTTATTACTGGTATGTGTGCTTGTCAGTATGCTTTATTACTGGTATGTCTGCTTGTTAGTATGCTTTGTTACTGGTATGTGTGCTTGTTAATATGCATTGTTACTGGTGTGTATGCTTGTTAGTATACATTGTACAAACTGTTATTGGTATGTGTGCTTGTTAGTATGCATTTACTGATAGGTGTGTTTGTTAGAATGCATTGTTACTGGTATGTGTGCTTGTTAGTTATGCATTGTTACTCATATGTGTTCCTGTTAGCACACATTTCTATTGGTATGTACTACAATGTGTGCCTGTTAGTACACATTGTTATTGGTATGTGCCATTTACTAGTATGTATACTTTTTAGCAAATACTTAACTGATAGGTACTTTTGAAGCTATACACATTTGTCAATTATACACTTTCGAAGATAACAGTTCATCTTAGAAATAGTATTTGATGACAGTTATAAGTATGTATCATTGTATGTTTTTTAGCAAATGATACACTGACAGGTACTTTTGAATCTAAGAGCATTAGTCAATTATACACTTTCAAAGTTAACAGTTCATGTTAGAAATAGTATTTGATGACAGGGTTGAATGACATTTCTGTGGAACTTTAAACAGGCATTTTCTATCAATATATCTGTTATTTTTTTAAAGTAAAATAAAAATAAAATTACTTGCTTTATGAAAATTTAAAACAAATTTATATCTTGTACATGTTTTTGTGAAATTCACTAGCAATTGTTTTTACCTTTCTCCTTGTCACTTGCAGACAAAAAGCTAGTGGTGATTGACAGTTTTTCTGATGTGGTGAACTTTGCAAGAATTCCAGACTTCTTGGCTGACCATGGCTCAAAGGTATCATCCAGCACTTCTGTTGTTAAGGCATCCTTTTTCTAGCAGATATCAACAAAATGATATATAATGAAATGAAATTTAAAATATAAATTATATATATTCTTGTAAAAATAGTTCATTATATTTAAACTTAGTTTCTTATAAGACTATTTATTGACTTTGAAGAGAAAATTTGTTTCCATCTCGTATTCAAATGTAAATGTGATGCAATTCAATTTTAGCCTATCAGATTGAGATTAAAATATTCAGAGCTGAAAATTTGTATTGAAAGATAAAACTTATTTAAAAATAAAGAAAATAAACCAATATTTTAATTTACAAATACAAATCTGAAATATATGAAAGAAACCCTCTCTATATATTCTATTAATTAAAAAAAAACCTACACTATATATTGTCTGTCTCACTCCACCCTTTAGCTAAATGTAAAACTATTACCTTTCAATATCACTAGAATATATAATCTAGTTTATAAAATCAATAGAATCTGTCTCTTAAATTACATGAAAAAAAAATAGATTATATATTCTCTGACCTCCTCTACTCTAGCCCCCTCATTAATTGTAAAAACTATTACCTTCTCACTGTTACTTCGTGGTTTGGAGGTAGACTCTGACTCAGCTGCTAATCGGGACAGTGGATCGGCTCCTTCAAAAGCAAGACTAATTCCTCCATCGGCTCCAAGAGGGTCACTCCCAAGTGGACTGAGTGGACCAAGAGGACTATTAAAATCATATTTAGATACTGCTGTCGATCCTTTTGCAGGAGTGGTTTTGCCCTCTGTTTGTTTGATTTCGGTAACCTAGCATTAAATGCACAAATTAATCAGATTCATAAATATCTATAAATGGCTCCACCTTCCTCCCTTCCCCAATATCCTCACTTGTCTTCATGATTTTTAGCTGAATCTCAATTTCTGCATGTTTCACACCCTTTTTCAAAGAATGTATCATCCATGAAACAGTATCACCCCAAATGTGGAATGCTACTTTACCAATAAAAATTGTAACAATAACTGGAATAAGAAATTTTTCAAGGTATATGCACAGCATATTATCTTTTACAGCATTCATTTGTTTAAATAAATATATATATTGTTTATGGTATGCTTTATGATTCTGATGGCCCGAAAGTCTGTTTCACCATTGATGACAGAGATAAACTGTTGGTGTCTGCTGAGAGCAGACTGAGTTGCATCCATACATTTTATCTCAAGACAAGAGACTTCGTTTATATTATTATTATGAATATATACTTCTTATTCGTGGTTTCATAATTTTGTTAACTCTAACATTTGTATAATATCGGTTGTAATATATAAAATGCAAGCGAAAAATCATGTATTTAAATTATACATCGCTTACTGTTATTCCTTTCAAAGGATGGGTGAGTGCAGGCTGGCTCTGGATAGAATGTTGCTGTCTTTCGCGTTCGTAATTTCTAGGACGGGCACACCTGTGGTTGAAACAAAAAACAAATAACAAAACCCAATTTAAAAAGTGATGGAAAAATTATAAATTTGTTCATTCTCCTTAACTTTATTTAGTTTGTTTTTATAATTATCATCACTGCATATTTTAAATAATAAAATCTGATTACGCTAACGAGTAACTGCTACATGCACAGTACTTCAATATTGTATTTGTCGTGCAGACGACAATTTTATTTAAAACACACCCCCTAAGTTCTGTTTTAAAAAATATTTCCAAAATTATCTTGAGAAATAACAGTATAATATAACCATATTCATTTATATTTGCTTAAATAAAATTTTCACAATGCACGGTGAATAATTTGTATGCAACAGTTAAACAAAAAATTTAGTGTGAAACAGTCTTACCATTCATATGCAGCCATTTTTGATGTATCACATGAGATAGTAAATAAGTGTATCGGAATAATTATGAAAATAAAAACTAAATAATTTAGTAAATGTTTTGCGAAATATGATGAAATAAAACACAAAATAATAAACTTTTAATAATTTTAAAAAAACTTTTAATTATTAACATAGATCGTATTTTAACATAAGTTCTCTTTGTATTTCAGCGATGGGAGACAATCGAGGAATGATGGCGACGAGTTCAGCCGCTGAAAATGAATTGAATCTTTTACCTGCAGTATACGACGTTATTCGAAGGTACTGCACTTTAATTTTTATTTGCAAATTTAACATCTTATGGAATGTATGATTCTAAATTTTATGGATTCTGAATCTTTTCCGATTTAAAATTATTATACGTAATTTGTAAGATTATAAGAAATAAATAACATATTAAAAATAAATAAAATTAATTCACTAAGTCTCAAATGTAAAATATAGTACTTAGTTTATATAATAGTTTGTCTTGAATACTAAAGAAACCAGTATATATGTATATCAAACAAATGAAAACAGAATGACTGTCAGCCGTTGTAAATGCCAAAGTTTTATGTAAGCAATATTTCAGTAATTCCTTAAAATCTTATTTCCTTCTGTCCAATTGGCAATATGTGGATCATTGGCGGCAACGATGTGTAAAGATGACAACTGTTCTGATTAGTTTGAATGGTTTCACAGCAGATGCATTTTCAGCAAAGTTTTCTGGATCCCACAGATTTCCAAAGGCCGCTTTACTTTCATTTTATGAAAGAATCTCGCAGAAGTTTAAAAACTAATAAAATAAAAGTACTAAAACCGTAAAAGTAATATTTCCATCATTGTATCAAATAGTTTTCCAGCGAATGCACAAAACAGCATACCTTGCTACCTTATTTTGTTGTTGTTGCTATACTGAAAAATAAAATAAAGGGGCATTTTGTGTTTCTTTTTGGTGAAACATTAATTATGATCTTGAAGAAAGGCATCAAGTTTATTCACATTGATTGAAGGACCATTGATGATATACAATTTTATTTACATTGAAATTTGAGTTATGAAGTGCAATTGATGTAGACGCATACAGTGCATGAGCATATCATTAATAAACTTTAGTAATGAAATCTTCTGAAAGCTTTAATGAATGATTCTAATATTAACATGTAAATTTTGAAGAAATGACTAGAGAACTAAAACAGCAAATCTGTCATGAGATTTTAGGTATATGTTGCCTATATGCTGTATAATGCCTTCCAAACTGTAAAGTTTCCTATACCCAGGGCTGGCACAGTGCATCTCATGATATCCAGTCAGGCTGTGGTTGGCTCAGTTTTGTGGCACAGAAGTTTAATACATTAAATAGTATTTCTTCTTTTGATTTTTGGGCAAGAATTTTTGGTTGGAATAATGCATCAAGCCTCTGTTCTTTTGTTTTTGGCCACTTAACCTGTTTTAGACAGCAACACTTAATAGGGTGTTTGTGCTTGTCCTGTATTTTAACTAGATCTGTTCTATGTTGTATCAGGAAAAGGTAGAATCTGCTATGCTTTGTAGTTTGTAAGATCAGTTACATGTTCTTTGTTTTTATGTTTTGATTTTTACTTATGTTAATATTTTTTCTGATTCATATTATGTTTGTCATGATAATGCTTGAAAGTTGTAGATTTGCTTATAATTGTTTTTCATATACTTGTAGGAGCTATACGTTAAATCATTAATAAAAAAAATATATTAATGACAGATGGAAAAAGAAATGAGTATTTATTTTAAAAGGTGCAAATTCTAAATTTAAATGGGATCTAAATTTAAAGAAATGAATAATGGGTGTTTCCTAATTTATTAAAATGAATACACTCTTACCTCCAAAATATTATTTTTAAGAAGAATATTATATTGTCAAATGTTAGTTCAGAGAGATTAATAAATTTATCCAATTATATAGATATATAAATAATTGAAGATTGTTGATATTAGCATTGTCTGGTATTTCTTCATTCATAATATATGTGCTCATATTGATTGTATAAACTACATTTTACTGAATTTAATGTTTGAGATCTTAGTATATTTTTGTTTACATTTGAAATGTAATTACTTTTTTGGTATCAAATGAATCCCAACATTTTGTTTTTGTGGGCAGTATTGAGAAAGACAGTCCAGATCTGAACCAAGTAAACCAGAAACTCAATGAGCTTAAGACACAGTTTCAAAAGGCTCGAGAATGTGTTGACAAAATGCCAGGCATCCAATACAGCAAAGAAGAGCAGCTTAAACGTTTGAGCATTTTACACAAGCAATTGGAACTCAAGACTCAACTGCTTCAGAAATACAAGACTAAAGGAACATTTGAGATAAATCAATAAGATGTTTGATTTGATACTTGCAAGATTTACTTTGAAATAAATGCATTTGTTTGACAAAATTTGCTTCAAAAGTCAAAAAAGGTGTACATTTTGTGATTTAAAGTCAAACTTGTGGTTTCAAGATAAAGTCATTTTGGAACTAACAATTAAAGATCCAGGTGTACATAGACATACTATCATCAAACTTAAAAACCCCAACTTTTATCAACTATTTATTTGGTGCTAGAAAATACTGACATTGTCTGTCATTGGACGTTTTAAATCAGAAGCAATTTTTTAACTGAAAAACATTTTTCTCACTATTAGTCCATTATGGATCAGGAATCCGAGCTTCACCCCATTTTTTCCCATGATCCTGAAGAGTGGATGCAGTATATTTACAAACATGTGAGCGTTGTCACTGAAGATGAGGAAGAGCATGTAGGGTGGGTCTACACTATTGATCCTGTCTCACAGTCTTTTGTTCTTGTACACTTTTCAGAAGACCGCACTCAGCTCTCTATACTCTTTCGTCCCTCGATCACCAAGGTGAGTATTTTAGCAGAGAGTCTTCCTGGAATCAAGCAGAGGCTTGATGCATTATTCCAGCCAAAAATTTTTGCCCAAGTGTCAGAGGAGGAGTTAAAACTAAGAAAGCAAAAATTAAAAATGTGGCTTGAAAAAAATCGTTTGCCAGTGCAAGTGACTGGAGTTAATGAGGAAGTGCTAACAATATCTGATGCCTTGCTAATCCAGCCACCGTACGGAGTGGATGATTGCCACAGCACAAATGAAATAGTTTTAGGTCGCATTCAAGGTTTGATTAAAAACATGCCCGAAGATCATGATCAGTGGTAAACTAACTGCAAATGCTGTTATCATTGTAAGATAAATTTTAAAGTTTTAAAAGCAACCCATTGAATTTTATTATGCTAAAAGCACTACCTTTAAGCAGCTATTCCTTTGTCTGCATGTATGTGTTTGAGAGTAAAGATGCTTGTGTGTGTGATAAATTTTGTGAAACTGTCCAAACTAAAACCTAAAGTTTCTGAGAGAGTGGATGTTAAATTTTTAGTTTTGAATTTATTTGTAGTGATAGTGAGATGGGGTGGAGATTAGAGTAATGGGAACAAGTCATTCAGTGAGGAGTGTGTGTATGAATTGTTGAATAAGTTTAATAAACAATAGTGATTAATGAGATAAGCTCAATAGTTTTATTAAAAAATGCTTTAGCAATTTCACAACAGTGCAAAAATTAACTTTATTTGTGAACCATAAAATGTAATTTATGCTGTATAATTACCACTGCAGTGAGTATTTTTTGTGGTGGTAGATGTTAGGCTACTTTACAGATCTGTGTATACTTGAATTTGTGTATCGATGTATTGAAAGAGAAGACTGGAAGAAAATGTATTTGAGAGTGTAGTATTTTAACAGGTTTAGGTTTTGATGTCTTTTCAATGGATAAGGAAGTTCTGGATTCTAGACAGATGCATTTGACCAATTCCTAATTGATGCTGCAATAAATTCAGTGATGTCTATTTCTTTTACTAATGCTTTATATCTTAATATCCCTAAGTATTTTTCAATTTTGATTGCTGAACTTGATAATCCTGAGCCAGAGAGGGTGTGTTAATTGGAAAAAATCCACTGAAAACAGATGGTGTGTTGTACCCATGACCCTGTGTAGAACTAGAAGGGACCAAACCTAGGCTTCTTAGTCACCCAACTCTCCAACCAGTGCCTCTTTTGAGCCAAATGAGGATGCTTTGAACACACTTTGTAGTTAAAACTGCACTTCATAATCACTAACCTGAAAATGTTCCAAGTCTGTTTAAAATTTATTAATAATTTTGCTCAAATTTTAAAAATAATTTATTGTGTATGCAGTTTTGCCCGATTCACAGTGTATATCTAGAAATTTAATTATTTTGATGTAGAAAAACTCCAACAGTAATTGTACCTTCCATTACTGTTTTTATGACACCCGTGGAATTTTGAAGAAATATCTTGTAAAACGACAGTTAAAAAAATTTGCAATTTAATGTTCATATGCTGTAGTTTCAAATTAAACATGGTGGAATGAAAATTTTATAATGATGGTACTTATTTTCCAAAGTGAAATTTTTTGTGAATGCTAGGATTTAAGTTATCTCAGCAATGTTTGAGTTTCATCATGCTCTAAGTAATATACACCTGATTAATTGCATGTGGAATGTAATAACTTGTGTTTTAATAAAATTTGAATGTACATTCTTTTATTCTTCAAATGACTCCTTTCACTGTTTATGAAAAATGATAGGCTAAAACTTATTGATGCCAACCTAAATGGAGTAGTACTGACAAAAGATAATCTATTTGATCAGTCTAGATTTTTCTAGAATGATGTAAAATATGACACGCAAATAAGGGCAGGAAAAACAAAATCATCACCAAAATATGGATTATAAAGTTGAACAGGAAAGAATTAAATTTCATACCATATATGAAACCAAACATAATAATGATCCAATAAAACATTTAATTTTCAGTTTTATGTTGTACAATTCTTTTTCTTTGCTTCTTTACACATAAAATAAATAAACATATTTTAAAGAAACAAAAACACAATATTTACATGTCAGATGATAATTAAAAAGTATATACAGATATCTTGATCCTAACATTTAACTTTTGACTAAAAACAAAAAAGATGTTTTTAAGGTGAATTTTTATTATTATTAAAAATAATATATATATAAATATGTTTTACATTTTAAATTTAGGAAGAAAAATTTGTGACTCAACATTCTAAGTTAAATGTTTCAATATAAAATACATTTACACATATCATTAGAGTAATAATAATGAAATTTAAAAAATTAGCAAGCTTTGTAAACGTTTTGTTAACCCCACACTTTAATATAAAATGAAAAGGGAGATTCTACTCTTTCTCTGGATGGATGTATAAAATACAAATGATAAGTGCAAATATGCAAATCATCATTTTAAAAACTTAAAATTCAGAGACACCTCATTTTACACATACACGCACGTGGAGACACAAACACATTCATTCCAAATTAGTTAATTAAATTTAAGCAAAATCATGTTTCCAAACCACTTTGATGCACATTTTGTTACTGCAGCTGAATTCATGTGAAGAATAAAACCAATGAAGTTTATTTCTTCTTTAGCATTGTGGAATGAATTAGTTTAGCATTAGTTCTCTTCATTCCTGTGTTGCGTAGTTGATTTTCCAGTGTTGCATAGTACATACATTTAAGTCTACAGTTTATGATGTGATGCATTGTTGTAGAGCAGTAAAATACTACTGATTATCCTGGCTCAATGGAATGCAGTGCTTTTTTTATTGTTGTGTTCCAGTATATAGTGACATCAAATACATGACAGTGCATCACACACAGGAATAACTAGGACATCATAGCACACTCTGAATGATTTCTTTTTCTGGACCACATTGCAAACACTAGCTTAATGTGGACAATGAGAATTGCATAGAGTTATTGATTGCTATGCAATTGAACAGTTTAAAGTTGTAGTGGGGTGGATGAAGCTGTTGCAGAATTTTTGAATATAGTAAAACTTTGGGCTGGTCTTATGAATCCATGGAAACAATGTAGACACCAGTTTAGAATTAAGTCAAGGAGTTAACAGTGTGACAACCTTTAAAACTGAAACTCTTTAAGACCCATTTTAGAATGAAGCCGAAGAGTTATCACAAAGGGGTGACAACTTTAAACAAACTATTATAATGCGACAACATTTACAAGAGAAACATTTTATAGATCCATTTAAGAATGAAGTCAAAGAGTTAATACAAAGGTGCAATAACCTTTACAACAAAACATTTTACCAACCCATTTTAGAGCAAAATCATAGAATTAACACCTTTAAAACAGACTTCAAAAGTCTGAAATATGCACACCTTGACAACCAACTGAAAAAAATAGTGACTTTTTCTAGACAAACCACACCTTATCTTAGCTATTTAAAACTATTGGTACTTCTAAAACGAATAGTTAAATTAACAAACAAAACCCATTATATCAGAATTTTAAATATATTGATATCCATTTAGATTTTACAGAATGCAAAATGTCCCTCAGAAGCAAATTAATAACAGTAATGTCATTGAATGGTAGTGTTAGAAGCAGCTATCAGTTGGTCTGGTTCCAATTCCACTTGCTCAAAACTATCTTCAGAAGATGACCCATCACCAAGATAGTCATCAGTATCCTGCATCTGCTGATTAGAATGGTCCAACTCCAGAAATGTTCGAAGACTATCTGCTACTTCATAGTGTTCCCTGCAAATCAATGTTTGAACAAAGAACACATTTCTTGTCACATGTGTAAAATATATATGCAAACATGATAATTGTTATCATTAGATTTTAAAAGAAGACCGGAACTCCTATTTTTTATTCCTACAAATAACTTTCAAAGAAATAAAAAAAAAAAAATTCCACCACAAGATACAAAAGATTTATGCCTTTTATTTTTGTTCTTAAGTGTACCTTTAGTTCCATTGACCTGAAAAACTTTAACTAGACTGACTTATCATTCATGTCTTGCAAACTAGGGGACACAACTATCACTATTGGGACTTGCTATCTAGTAAAGATATTTAACTTTTCTTGGGGGGAGTGGAAAGCCTTCAACTGTGGCTTGTTTGACTTCTGTAGTGCTAGTATTCAGGAAAAAATATTTTACAAGGAAAATCCAGTTATTTTAAAATTTAATAATTCACATACAATGATAATTTAAATATCCTCATGTGCTGATGAGTTGAGCCCCACCCAGTTCCTTCCCCTTTGTATGCAGGAGTTGCCCCCCCCCCCTTTTGTACAATGAGCCAAGTTGCTGCGAGCTAAAGTCATGGTTTTGTTGCCTACTAATATTTCCTTGTTCCCTTCCCTTTTCAGAAACAGCAATTGAAAAGAATTAAACATAAATGAGAGAATCATGAAATATAAAAGCAACAGAACAGAGACATTTACAGTAGAGAGAAATCTAATTACTTGCTACTCCCAAATGTGTAGGATTCAGTGACACCAATTGTAGAGCCACTGTTAAGAAGAAAAATCACAATGTGACTTTTGCCGAAGTATCGGACATCCTCCTCGTCTACTCGCACACCTATAATATCATCCAGGTTGACTACAACTGAAACCCAGGTACCAAATGAAACATCCTGCAACTATTAAATGTAATAACTTTTTTTAAAAAAAAAAAAGCTTTTATATTGTAAAAGTTTACATGTGGATTTTTATATACTGTTACACATGTCATGAACTGACAATATTTTATTTCAAAAGACCATCAATATTACAACTAATAATAGATTTTTTTCAAAAATCAAAATCTACTTAACATTTGTTTTAGTCATTTAATTTAAATGGTGCAGTCTAAATAAAGATGAAATCAGTGAGATTTCTAGAAAGAGAAAGGAGAAAGACAAAAAAAAAATGTTCAGTTACTCATTAGAAACCAACAATTTTTAAGATTTTTTTTTTATATATATATAAACCCACTTTTGCAAGAATCATTTATAAAACCAACTTTTGTAAGAATCTTATTCATAAAACCAACACTTGTAAGAATCTTATTCATAAAATCAACATTTGTAAGAATCTTTTGTACTTTTATAAACCAACTTTTGTAAGAATCTTATTTATAAAACCAGCTTTTGTAAGAATCTTATGTAGAAAACCAACTTTTGTAAGAATCTTATTTATAAAATCAGCTTTTGTAAAAATCTTATGTAGAAAACCAACTTTTGTAAGAATAAGAATGTAATATACCATATTTGTAAGAATCTTATTTATAAAACCAACTTTTGTAAGAATCTTATTTATAAAAACAGCTTTTATAAAAATCTTATTTATAAAAACAACTTTTGTAAGAATCTTATGCAGAAAACTAACTTTTGTAAGAAACTTTTTTATAAAAAAAAATCATTTGTAAGAATCTTGTGTTTTTCATAAATCAACTTTTGTAAGACTCTTATAAAACCAATTTTGCAAGAATCTTATTTATATAACTAACTTTTAAAATTCTGTTCTTAAATAGTAGAACATCAAAGTATGAATCAATGCTAAAAGTCAAACTAATCATTTACTAGACTTTTCATCAGTTTAGAACATTTAATAGTCTATGTAATAAACTTACTTAATTTTAGATCTGCAAGTTTTGGAAACAACCTCTGAAATACATTTTGTCTTTTGAGTCTCATCTCACCCGTTTGTTTATTGAGCTCACATTCCTGAAAGTAAAGGTAAATTAAACAGTAATTAAAAAAAGCAAAACCTACAAAATTTATTCATCATATTAAAGCATTTTTTAAAAAATCATTCAGGTTTTACTAGTTGTGATGAATCAGACAGCTTAATTTGGCACAATGTCCAAGTTAGTGACTATCTGAACATCTTCTTGGTGGTGGAGGGGTGAAGGTATGTCCAAGAGAGAGAAGGTAAGTGTTTTAAGATATATCAATCTTGGATAATAGAAACATGCTCATGTGTCTGTTAAATAGTTCAGTCTTGGATGCTGTTCTGAGTCAGTCAGCCTATGAAGTGGTCAATGCTTCATGAAGCATTGATTAATTTCAAATTAGCTTACTTGCTGGTTCATATTAGAAATTTATCACTGACATGAATATTTTACTGATTACATGTCAGTACACAAACTGTAAACAGTGTAGATTCTTATCTCTCCAGACATGGCCACATCTCTGAAAGACAGAAATCTGACAAAAAGTATGTGAGAGTTGATCAAATTAATATCAGGACACATACAGTCTTTGTTATATTATTCATATGGATAAGAAAGAAAGAATACAAACTAAAAAAACAATCTTGTGCATTTAAAAATTATTTTACTGTAAAATTTAAAATAATTTTAAAACTTGTAAGATCAATTGGATTTTAATTATTTATTTCTGGATTTAAACTAAATAATGTTGGACAAAAAAGCACTATATAAGTATGCTCATCTTTCTGTTTCTTCAATATCTGATATACTCTGTGCCCAAAACCCCCCAGTGGAGGCTTTGATGTAGAGCATTCAACCAGGTGTGGTTGGGACATCAGTGAAGGGAGGCAAGTCATCCAGAACTATCTAGGGCCAAAAAATCATTAAAGGCCCCATTCAAGTTCTAGAGAGGAAGGAAGGAACTACCCATTCTTCTAGACAAATGTTAACACTCCTTCAAAAAGTATAAGAAAGTAAATTTTAATATTTGGGACAGTGCCTCAAAGACATATCTTGCTATTGATTTCTCAGCATTATAAATGAGAAAGATGTGAAAAATGAAAATATAAGAAAGGTACTGAGACAAGCAATGTAAAAATTAAAACACTTCCCAAAAGAGAAAGTAATGGGAAAACTGGTGTAAATATCATAACAATTTATAAAAGAGAATGGGAAAAGAGGTGTAAAATCCAAAACACTTTCCAAAAGAGAAAAAAAAAAGTAATGAGAAAAGTAGTGTAAATACCAAAACACTTTCCAAAAGAGAAGTAATGAGAAAAGTGGTGTAAATACCAAAACACTTTGTAAAAGGGAAAAGTGGTGTAAATGGCAAAACACTTTGTAAAAGAGTATGGGAAAAGTGGTGTAAATACCAAAACACTTTCCAAAAGAGGAGTAATGATAAAATACAAAACACTTTCCAAAAGAGGAGTAATGAGAAAATACCAAAACACTTTTCAAAAGAGGAGTAATGAGAAAAGTGGTGTAAATACCAAAACACTTTCCAAAAGAGGAATAATGAGAAAAGTGGAGCAACACTTTCTGAATATGCATAGAAATGCATTTCTCTCCTGGACTACAATGGTGGAGAGATGGACCAAGTTTACTGCAATGGACTGCAATTATATACAAAAATATTGTGCTTTTATTCTCATCTTTATGTCACTTGTATCTTTACATTTTGAATGAGCCTCATTCAAGAGTTAATAAATATAATACATTGTATATTGTTACTACACATACACAGGTAAAGTAGTGTTTTAAATGTATATTAAGTTGCTAAGCAAACTATTAAAAATAAGTGTTTAATATTATATCATTAAAATATTACAACACAAATGTAAAATTAATATGATTAAACCCTTCACAGCATAATTACATACAGATACATAATATTAATGGCTGCCTCACTATTGTTTTGATTGAGTAAAAGGAAAACTATAAAGAAAAAATCCATACTTGTAATAAATTTACATCAATGAAGGGGTTAAAGGAAGCACATTTTTAATAATAAATGTATATCTTCTATATGCTTTTCAGTGAAGGGGTTAATGGAATTGTATATTAAGCATACCTCCCAACCTTCCATCCAAAGAAGACCAGCATACAATGCACCAGTGACGTACAGAATCTTCCACAAATAGCAATCTGAACAGACAATTACAAATGAACAAACTATAAAAAAATATATTAATGTGTTCTGTTATAACAATGCCATAAAAATATGCATTTATTGCTAGGAATGCCTTTAATGTCATGAAAATCAGTAGTTAATGCTAGAGGTGTCTCAGTGTGAACAGAGAATTATACAGTACCAGTACAAACTACATACATTTTAAAATTAAAAAAAAAATTTCAATGGCATGAAAATCAGTAGTTCATGCTAGGAGTGATTTAGTGTTAATAGAGAATTACACTTTACAATATAAATACATTTTTTAGTTTTCAACAATGTCACAAAAATTGACAGTTAATGCTAGGGGCGTCTCAGTTTGAACAGTGAATTACAGTGTACAAACTATATACATTTTCATTTATCAGCAATGTTGTGAAAATAACAGTAATTGTTTGGGATATGTCTTCCCATACAAATACTGTAATTATCTGTCTCATTTTGTTTCAATATGAATATGATTTTGGCCCTCAACAAAAATTAATAATATTAATCTATCTCATGTCAGAAAAATTCAGCCATAAAACATAACTAAATATTGTTGTAATGTCTCATTTCAAAACA
This sequence comes from Sinotaia quadrata, assembly GCA_028829895.1. Lineage (NCBI taxonomy): Eukaryota > Metazoa > Mollusca > Gastropoda > Architaenioglossa > Viviparidae > Sinotaia > Sinotaia quadrata. The sequence continues at coordinate 22,052,979 of CM054182.1, forward strand.
GTACATCACACCACAAGACAATTAATTATTTCAATATATGTATGATTTAGCACACATCAGAACTAAATAACTATTTCATTTCAGTACAATTATTTATGATAGTGATAACACACAACAGCAAACGTTTACCTATCTCATTTCAGTATAATACAGCACATAACAGAACTAAATAATGTTTACCTATCTCATTTCAGTATAATATAGCACACAACAGAACTAAATAATTATCTCATTTCAGTATAATACAACATACAACAGAACTTAATAACTATTTCATCTCAGTATAATGCAGCACACAACAGAACTAAATAACTATTTCAAATCAGTATAATACAGCACACAACAGAAGTAAATAATTATTTTATTTCAGTATAAAACAGCACACAACAGAACTAAATAATATTTCATTTCAGTATAATACAGCACACAACAGAAATAAATAACTATTATACTGAACTCATTTCAATATATACATGATGAAGCCTGCAACAGAACTAAACAACATTTTACCTGCACCATAAATTGCTGCCCCCAGACCTACACCAACAGCACCTGTGCATCAAATACAAATAATGTTAACGTAACATTTCTTACAATGAATTAACAATATCTTTTCTAATAATCTCTTGCTGAAAATATTTTCTATTTCTACCCTGCAATTTTCATTCTTTAAAAAAAAGGAACAGAAAACCAGTTCCGAAATAGTTGTTAATATACATAATCATCATAATACAGGGTTATACATATTTCTGGAATGATTCCAGAATTTTGTTATGTTTATTATAAAACATTATCTAATGTTCAACTGTTGTGAGTTTTATAATGCCAAATACAACAATCTGGGAGAGTACACATCTCATAATCAATATCTATACAGGTGGGATATAATATCATCAAGTAATTCATCAGTTAAAAGTGCATGTCCAATGATTAATTTTAAGAAAATAACAGTTCTCAAATATATAAAAACATATTTAAATTCTGAGGAAAAATATATAAAACATAATAAATATGTAACAAACAGAAAATACAAGAAGAAAAAAACTTAATAAAATTTCTCAGCACTGCCAAGAGAACATAAATGAAATACACTTCCTACTCTCTCATGATGTGACAGAGTAAATTTACCTATCCCTAGTCCTATACTTAATAATTATATTTTTGTTGCCAATGTTAACGTGACCCAACCTTGGGCACTGCTTATGATGATTTTTTTAAAGTAAACAACTCAGGTGGAGAATGTGCTAGAGATTTGCTGATGTAATCTAAACTGGTTTTTGGTACTGACTGATTGAAAGAGAATGAACTTAGGAATATTTCTTGCATTTTGCTATTGATATAGTATACTTGCATTTATATAGAGATGTATTATGTGAGTAGACTATTATTTCTACAAATTGTGAACTATGGTATGTAGTATGCTAAACACTTGACACTGTTTATAGTGAAATTAATAAAAATTTTATGTTGTATTTATTATGCTGTAAGATGTATCGGGCTAATAAAAACTGTTGCAGGAAACTGTAAGTTGAGGCTCGAATGTAAGAAAGAATGGAGTTAGCATTTGTTCCCGGATTATATTTTATAGGGAAGAAACAGCCTTTTTCTTTTTACCAGAATCTGCCAGTTTAGTGATTTATAAACCACTATAACCATGGTAGTTTCAAGGTCTCTACCCCCAGTGTTTAAGTGTAAGGAAACACTGCACTCTGTTGATGTATGGTGGCAAAGTATGCTTGACTACATCATAGAATTTCTGGTACAAGGAAGTTATTGGAAATTGGTATATTGTTGTTCTGCTTGAAGAAAGTAATTCAGTGAAGGAGTGCCCAGATTAGTCTCGAGAGAACAGCAACTGACAGAGAGCATCCTAGAGGACATATGAAACTGACAATTCTATTTTGAACAACAACCTTGTGACCTTGTTATGAAAGTGCATGAAAGACTATTGCGGAAACCATCTAGACAAGGTCAGGTATAAATTATTATAATTTATTTCTCCATTTCTGTTCTCTGATAAGAATTATCCTGTGGTTTATATTTACACTAATCTGCTGAATTGTGTATAGGATATAAGACTGTATAGGTAACTGAAATTATTCATGGAAATATTGATACATTGTATTTGTTGTATGTAAATTTGATTGTGGATTTAATAAATTTATTGATATTCTTACACATATTGATAACCATATAGTGGGTGGATGGGGGTGTCACTAAATATACATTAAAGACAGATTTATCTTCTCCTTTGGTAAGAAGTTTCCACCTACAGAAATATTATGTGATAGTGAATGTTTGTCTTTAATGTTGTGGAAGGGAGAAAATGTTTGCAGCACCTGCATATCTGCCAAGTGAGAGAGATGAGTGGTGTTTTCTGGTTATTAATAACATAAATCAAGATTCTCATCACATGTGATTAGTTATGAATGATTATTAATAATAATACTCATAACAATATCTAGGGTGGCATTGTGTCACACAGGCATTGCCTGAAAGAGAACACAAATGAAATACACTTCCTTCTATCTCATGTATTGCCTTGAAGGAAAAAAGTACGCTACTACCCGAAGAACACAAAATGAAATAACTTTCTTATACCTCATGTATTGTCTTGAAGGAAAAAAAGTACACCACTACACCACTACCAAGAGAACACAAATGAAATATACTTCCATCTCTACTGCCTGAAAGAAAAAATACAGCACTGCCAAGAAAACAAATAAAATGTAACTCCCTTATATCTCATGTATTGTCTGAAGAAAAAAATATAGCACTAACTAGAAAACATGAATTAAATACACTTCCTTCAATCTCATGCACTGCTGGAAAAAATTACTGATGACAAACAATTTCTCGCAAAAGTTTATTGCATCTTTTATTGTAATATTAATGTCATAAGAAAAATTAAAGGCATTTAATCAGACTAATCTTTAGAGTAAAATTATAATAAATGTTATCTTTTTAAAGTGGTATTTAAAAAGAATATTTGCTTTTAAATATATATATGAATAGGTTTAAAAAAGATAAAAGAAAATATTTTTCTGATAATGCACATATTTTAGCATCCAGTAGTGAAGGGGTTAACAAGATGAAATTAACTGTGTTGTTAAAATTATATTTGCATTACATACCAACAAGAACACTCCATGACCAAATGTTGGGTTCCCTGCACAAACAAAGCTTCTCATTTGTGTGTTCCCTGACAACCACATAACCCATTTTTCTAGATGCGGAATTAAAAAAAAAAAAATATATATATATAATGTTGGGATGAAAACATAGTTTTACACATGAACAACATTCACTATAAACATAAATAACTATACTATGTCATCAAATGATACTATATCATAGTATATGTAATTATAGCTTTACCAATATATTTGCCATGAATAACAATTTGACAAGATTAACAAAATAACTTTAGATCTTATTGTGAAATGTTTTCTGGAACGTAATGTAGCCAACATTTCCTCCATGATAACCTTAATCAAACACAAATTTAAGAAGTTTTCATCAGTTTTTAAGGACTAGTAAAAAGTACATTCTGCTTTCCACAAATGCTAAGTCCAGAATTTGAAAATGAAAGGAATAGGGCAATGGACTCAAATTAAAAAGCAGAAGACTGGGGATTCAAGATCCACTCACATCAGTGGAGCTTAACCAACTGACATACCCTCTCCAAGCTTAGAATGTCAAGTTAAACCACTCAAAATTGTGAAGCATGAAGAGATCTGACAATATAAAGAACTACTAAAAATCTACATTATTAGTATAATTTTTTTGTGCAAAATAATTTAAAAAAAAAAACACTCTTTCATTTCTTTCCTCCACCTTTTAGATTTTTGGTTGTTTTCTTCTTTAATCTCCTTTGCCTATAGAGGAATTTAGCCTGCAGTAGTCTTTCTGGAGCACTGACTGTCTTGGTTAGTATCACTTCCTGAGTGTATTTCCATTTTTGTGGCACATAAGTCTTAGCACATGTTTCTGTGCGTATGTACTGCACTCCAACTATTAAAGAGACTAATACTAAGTAGTGGCACAGACTACGCCAGCAACAATCAATGCATAAAAGTGCACATTTTCATTACTTTTCATTCACTGATTTCTCAACAACCAAAGCATTGTTTAATTTAAACAAACATTCAAAATCAAGCTTAATGTTTCTATTTATTATGACTGTAAATTTGTATATCTTGCTTGTATATAGAAAGTACATGGATTGAATAAAGTTGACTAATTTTTCACCTGTGTTGAGTGTTTGTCCAGCCAATTTACAAGACTTAACAGAATGTGCATTTTGGTATACTGTATTTCTTACCACATACACTACATATGTATATTTGGTGTCAACATAAAGATATATTAATTAAATGCTGCATCTACTGCTAAGAAGTTTGGCTTGGTTTAATCTGGACACATTTTAAAAATTAATTTTAAAGCAAAATTCAGCAAGACATCTGCAATTTTCGTCGTTAAAAAAATCATCAAAAGTACACCTTCACTAGCTTCAATGAAAGATTTTTCCATACCCTTTCAAGTGACGTATATGGTTAACTGCATTCATGATATGTGGGACACAAGCAATCCAATCAAATGCAAGCAAACTATTTACAATCATTCTTACAGTACCTTTCAAATGTGTATCATGTATGCTTTCTTAGACAACTTCCGAAGTGAAATCGGTTAAGTTTAATACTACATTATTGTTTTTGATAAGTACTTTAGTTGTTATTCTTTAAAGGAGTTATAGTTTTATTATGTGGCTTAGTATGATTAGCAGTTTGATTCCATCATTATTTTGAAAGTAGTGGGTCTGTCACATGATTGTGCTCTTGATCTGGGAACAAACAATCATGTTGCAATCGACATAAAATGTAGCAAATAAACTAAGTTTTATGAAGTTAAGACAGATGAATTACAAACTTGAAAGTACTATTATCTTGCTTTAATTTTATATGTGCTTGATGTGACTTGATTCGTTCATAAATCGATATTGAATTAGGTCACTACAAATCTCAAGGGAGATTATTAGTATTTACATGTTGGAAAGATGCTACTTTCACTTCTAACCTTGATGCTTGTCAGTTTGACTTGTCTGTTTAAATAATTAGGCCTACTTAACATTTCAACAATTTAAATATAGTGTAAATATAGTTTATTTTAAAAAAGTAAGAAAGATGAAATTATTTTAATTGTACAAACACTGACTTAGTTAAAGTTCAACATAAGTGTATGTACTGTACACATGAGAGGTCTAATGAATCCACACAGACTGACAGGAACCCTGCTTAGTTTGGCAAAAAAATCTGAAATGCTTCCTTGGATCATTAGAGCAAATGAGGAGAGCTTAGCTACATGGCAACTAACAAACACGCAGCTTCCAACCATATCTTTGCAAACAAACCAAAAGTAAACAAATGCATATCTTGACAGCTGTTCTTCTAATGACACACTGTTTGCTGACAGCAATGTTTCAGTTGAAACAGTGATCAGGAGCAATATTTTGATTTTCCAAATTTCAGTTTTACAAGAATGGGACAGATAATTACTGTTTACTTTGATGATGGCTTTTATATTGGTGAAGTCACTGAAGTTAATTATTCTGATAAAGGCGTTGTCAATTTTATAGAGAAAGAAGAAGTTGGTGAGCTAACAGTTTTCAGGTGGTCATCTCACCCAGACAAACGCATAATTAGCTCTGAATTTGTGTTTGAAAAAGACTTTGCATCCATCTTCTTCAGGAGGACAATTTTGTGTGTCTGTAGAGAACATTCAAAGTACATTGCCTTCAAGGAACTTTATACAGCTGATGCACACCCTTGGTTGGACTTCCTTACCCTCACACCCCAATTTTGTAACCCCACTGTACCTTAATATTTTTATGTTTAACTTTTGTAAGTGAAACAAAACAGTATCTAATTTTGTTTGGTATAGAGCAAACAATGAGATCAAAACTCAAGATTCTGATATGGTATGAAAATTGTTTACTAACTCTGTATAATTGCACAATTTTGTATGCAGTTTTACTGCACACATTTACTGTTAGTGCATAGAAGGCATTGAATTTTTTCATAAATAATGAACAAAGTAATATTTATCACAATGCAAACTTTCATGATGATCAGGCAAATGATTCAAATATTATGGCCAGTTTTGTGCACAAAAAATGTATAATGGCTCCATCGTCAGTCATTTTGAAGATTTTTCAAAGTTTGGGCCAACTTGTGCATGAATCAATCAAAAATAACATCCTGAAAAATTCTGGGCATATTCTTTATATACATGTTAACATAACTGAGCAGTTTCAACAGTGATATATTTTAATTAATGAATCAGATATAGTGTGTCAAACTTCATAAATCGTATTATTTCTAACTATCCAGATGATATTTTGTGTAAATTTCTGCAGCTAGGCAATTTTGTTATTTCATCACATAAAAAGTTAAAACTTTGCATTTGTTATCTGCAAGGAGAAATGAATATAGTATTAAACTTTCATAAGTGCATTTTAGATTTTAGTTAGTCTAAGTCTAAATGTGGTCAAAATAACCATTTTTTTTTTATAACAGACACTGTTTAAAACTTAAAAGCAGCATGTCTCTGGAACACATTGAGATAACTTCACAATTCTTTTATATTTTTCAGGTTTTAAAAAGTTTTAAATGAAAATAATAAAACTGAACACTTGATTTTATTTTTATTTTTTTGGTGCCACTTTACTAATAATAGTAGCAGAGTGAAAAAGTGGCATTACTCTTATTCTTCCACAGTGCAATTTTGAGACTTGCTAACTATTACCATCTTAATGAACCAGCATCATAATTTTTTAAAAATCTCTCTTCATTTGGATCTTTAAGCATGTGCCAACATATTTCTTTACATGATTAAAATGTGACACCATTTAATGTTTTTTTTATTGCAGAAGAGGAGTTGCTCATTAAGTTTTCATCTAGGCTTTTGGTATATGACAGACATGTCATAAAGTTAATTAAATCATAGTTTTCATTGGAGCATTTGTGCCTATGTTGTAATCAGTCTTAATGAATTATGCAAAATTATCCAAGCACTTCTTACCTATATCATTAGTATCAATGAAAATTAATAAACTTTAATTTAACATATTATTATTACTAAAAAATAAATAATATAAAATGAAGATGTGTGTGTGTGTGTGTGTGTGTGTGTGCATTTGTCTTATTTGTCCTCTAGAAATGAAGCATTTAACATAATGAGACATTTTTTTTTTATATCACAGGATCAAAATGAGTCATCAATTAATATAATCTTTATCAAGTATAAAATATATGTGAATATAAGAGCTGCTTTTTATAATGGCTTTCTTCTTGAGTAATCAGTTTTAATTTCAATCATGTCATTTTGTGTCTACAATAACATTATAATATAATATGATGTTGATTTAATTTAACATAATATATTATAGTATAAGTAAGTATATCAAGAAGATTGTTTGTTAGTCCCATGTTTATCAAGCCTTTTAATTATTTTACAAAGGCAATATCTAGTACTTTTATGATGTTTAGAAAATTTCAAAGAAATTTACTCTACTTACTTACAATATACTCATAAGTTTTGAAAATGAAATAAAATATAATTATTCTTATTATCTCAACTATAGCAAAATGGTATATAAATTATTAAGAAAATAATATTATATATATATATATGCCTATTCAACTACTGAATCTAGAAATGTCCTTTCGGTTTAGGTTCACTTAACAATAACAGCTCGTTAAAGTAGTTAAAACTATTTAACACTAGTTAAAACTATCTGTTTTCTAAAATAATGAACTCTTATAAATGAGCATATAATGACATGTATATTACAATCTACCATTTATACTTAGATAAATGTACTTCTTTTTCCTTTTTGATCAATACATATATAGGCTACAGTGTACGTTGCATTGTTTTTTGCTAATATAATATAAATAAATCGATAACATATTTATAAAACACAGAATTAGGATACTGTTTAAATAATGTATAAGAAAATAAGTTTTGAACAGAATCATCAATGGATTACTGTACTTAGTACAAAAATGACAACATGAATCAAGTGATATAAACATTACCATATGAACCTACAAGCAAGTGTTTACAATTTGCGGGAAGAAAACTCTTGAATAAAAAGGGCATTAATGTTCTATGTCGGCAAACCAAGCCTTTTCACTAGATTTTCCACTTTCAAGGACGTTTATGTAAAAATTAAATCTGTATTTATCTATATCAGACGTTTTGTGTCAGTAATACAAATCTCCACAGCACATTTTACACCTTTTAGTCAGTTTATAAACAAAACATTTTGTTGTTATTAAAAGAGTTACAAAGCAAACGCACGTGAGAAGTCAGTAAATTATAAAAGCAAACCTAAAAGAGTATCATTTAAATACGCACCGAGTAACGAAATATACATCACAGTAAAGCAAGAAATTTCTGTTATTTATCACCAGGAACAGTTTCCAGTACTCGGCGTACTGAATGCTGGTGGAAGATGGAAGACCTACAATAATCAATATAAAAAAATCACTACCAGATATATGCTGCTTTTCAAGTACTGAAAATTTGTTGATTTAGTTTGATACGATTAGGATTCAGGCTGCATTAAAAAAAAAGTTAATTTGAATAAAAATATAATATACATAACAATAAAATATGAATACAGTGTTGTGCTCGTAATGTGAAATTTCAAAGGTTGTAATCAAAGAGAAAGACTGTTTTATTTTAAAGAAAATAAAATAAAATTTAGTCTATACAGCCTTAAATTTTAATTAGCTCTCAAACAAGTCTGGATAAAAAAAATATGAAGTTAGGTAGGCCTATAATAATTTTAATATGAACATCTTTTATGCATTAAAAATTAAATTATTTATATAATGTTTATTTAGTTTTATAAATGGCAGAAGAAACTGTATATTAATAATTAAGTGTAATTAATATGAAAAAGTTAGAAAGTAATTAAAATGTTACTTGTATAATATATTTGACGTTCACTGTTAGGTACTTGTGATTTGGGGTGTTATGCCTGTACATTATGAGACCTATTTAATCTTTCAGCCAAGCTAGGCACTTTACCATGTCCTAGTATATTAATTTAGATCAATTTGACGCTCAGTTAAAAAAAAAAAATAAAGTGATGAGATGGCTTGGACTTCGGTGTGATAAGACTGACTGGCAAAATCCTGGATAAAACATCACATAATTTATGTGTCTGTGTTTTTCATAGACACTAGTGTTATTGGTATCCAGTTTTAGTTGATTCTGTAACATCAGTCACGTCACGACAATTATAGCCTACTTGTACAAGACAGCACGATTCCGGATTCTACTGATTATTACAGGTACAAAAGTTGCTTGGCTTAAACTTAGGAGATGGGATGCTAATACCTTAATGAATCTTGCTAGAGAATCTGTTTAAAAATTAACTTCATTGAATGGTAGACCAAATCCGATACTTATTAAAGAGTGTCAGCGTTCGCAAACAGTGGTATTCTGATTTTCATTATTTACTAATTCACTTGTTCTACGCTTTGCCCTACTGAATCAATTAGGTTTGCGAGATTTTATAACAAATAAATCATAATTTTATCAATGCAAAATAGGAGGAGAGATATAGGAGAAGAGATATTTTTAATTATTTATTTATTACACGGGAATCCTTCGACTCTTCAGATTTAGGCCTATTTTACAGGGCTGGGATTTTTGTAGCTCGTAAACATTGATTATGGCACCATCGGGTTACCTTAGATTTTTTGTTGTTTATGACGCATTCAACATCACGTGCGGGTTGAAGGTGCTTCCTGCTAGGTCGAGATTGTATTGTCAACGATAGTGATTTCTAAAGGGAGAAAATATGATTCAGAAGTTGTTAGCAGTGTCTCTAGTACTTCCGACAGTATTGCTTATTATTCTTGCTCAGAGTGCTAACAATGTTGCAGGAATTCGTTACGAGCCAAACTGGCAATCACTAGATTCGCGTCCGCTGCCCGACTGGTACGACGAAGCAAAATTCGGCATTTTTTTGCATTGGGGCGTGTTTTCCGTGCCTAGCTATGTCGGTGCTTGGTTCTGGTATTGGTGGAAGGGACCCAGTCCTCTACCTAGTGTCGTAACCTTTATGGAAGAGAATTATCCACCAGGCTTTACGTATGCGGACTTCGCGCCTCAGTTCACAGCAGAATTTTACGATCCGAATCGGTGGGCACAGATCTTCAATGCATCAGGAGCCAGGTTTGTTGTTATTGTTATATCGGTATAATATATAAGACTGGTATTAATCCGTACGCACCAGGAGCCAGGTATGTTGCTATTGTTAAATCATTATTTGGTTATACATATAATAGTACATCTTTAATAGTTATAATTTATATTACATAAGATGACAGGGAACTCTTAAAAACTGGCAACAGATTAAAAAAAAATGTATGATTATGTTTTACTTTTACTATAATCTAATATAATAAACATCATGCAATTAGTCAAACGTAGTATTTTGGAAACTCATAGTCATATGACTAATACTTTAATAGTAACATAAACAGATCTGTCATAAAACATGACTTCTGCTGTTTTATTGTATGATTGTTACTTTTTAACCTTAATTAAATTAGTCAATATCTAGTACATTATAATGTTAAATGTATGGATAACTTCGTATATATTGTTATTTTAATCATATATCAACATGCAGAAAAAAGAAAGATTTAAGAAATTGTATGTATATGTGTGTGCACATCTTGCTTTCTTTGTTTCTTATCACTGATAACTTTATAACTTCATTTCTGGACTGAAATTATTTGTTTTCAAAATAATTAATAGGATTAATACTAATAAGTCCCTGTCATTTCATTCATGCCAGAGTTTTGTTTTCTGTACATGTTACAGTGATATATATTCTGATAAAAAGTGCCTATCTTTTCTCAGGAAAAGATTTAATTCTTCCATTCAGTTTATTTTAGTACATTTTACTTATGTACCTGTTAATGTTATGTGCATTAAAATATGTTTAAGAAAATGTAATAAATAATACACAACTATTTAAGATAGATTGAAGATCAGTGTGTTATAAGTTTTATTAGTACTGAGCTAAATAATTAATTACATTTGTCAGAATTACAGTAAGGTTTCTAACTTTTATAGAGATTACACCCTTTATATTGAAGTTTTTCCAATTTAATGTTATTGCCATTTTTCTTTCTATTCACTTGAATTGGACTTTAATTATTTGTATAAATTATTTTTTAAAATTAATTACAGTGTTCAGTAATAAGTTTAAATCACTTTAGTTCAGTAAAGTAATTAGATATGATACATTGATATTATTTCTAACTTTGGTCAGAATTCTATCTTACTAGAAAATGGGATTGTTGTGTGATAAGTAAGAGAAAGATATTCTGACTAATTAGTAATTGCTACTAACCAATTAATGTTGTTTGAAAATTAAAGACTATTGACAATACATGTAATTCTTCTGTTTGTGGTGTTTTGGTAATAAAAAAATGGTGTATTGGTAACAATAGAATAAATGTTATTGTTATGTACCAAGGTGTGTTGCATTGTCACAATGTCTGCTTTTATTATACACATGGATGTTGTATTGACAACAAAACACCAAGGTTTGTTACATTGTTACAGTGTCAGCTATTATTTTACACAGGTATGTTGTATTGACAACAAAACACCATGAAGGATTCTGCCTTTGGCCCTCAAAGTACTCATGGAACTGGAATGCGATGGATGTTGGTCCTCAGAGGGACCTTGTGGGTATGCATACACATAATATCTCTGTTACACTTTTGTTATAATGTTAATTGTTATGCTTGGTTGTGTGGCAGAGTAAATTTATCTATCCCTATTTCTAAACTTAATTGTTATATAAATTATTATATGTCAAAGTGACCCAGCCTTGGGCACTGCTTGTGCTGATATTTTTAATTGTCTAGAGTTGGAAGTAAACAACTCAGGTAAAGAATGAGCTAGACTTGCTAATGTAATCTAAACTGGTTTTAGGTAGACGAGTAGTTTTTATTATCCAGTGGTTAAGAATAAGATATACAAAAACGAGACCAGCCAATGGTCTGAGATCAAAAGTTTACCTCTGTAAAGAATTCTGTTGTCTAATCACTTCTAATTCTAATGTATAGCAAGAAGTCCTGAAAGGTGGCCATTAGCTTAATGGTGAGTTAACTGATTGATTGAGAGAGAATGGACTTAGAAATATTTCGTGCATTTTGCTATTGATATGTTATACTTGTGTTTTACGTAGAGATGTATTATGTGAGTATTATTGTCACGAAAATCAAGAAATATTAATAAATTTTTTTTTCTCTCCCTCTAAATATTTTCTAACTCTAAACTATGAACAAAACCGCTAAGTTAATTAAAAGAGGGACAGGGTGAAAATGACCACTTTGTCTAAACATTAACTTTAATTTCGTGCCGGAGAATAGGAAAACGTGTAATTAAATGCTGGCTTGACCCTTCGTGGCCAAAACCCACGCCCATAAATCGGTGTCAGTGTAGGGTACAAGGCAGGCCAGTGTACCAAGTTCGTGAGAAGATGCTAGGACGCCAATTATGTCCGTGACGGAGGCAGACTAAGTTTTTGAAATGTAAACATCTTTCTTTTTTAAGAATCACCACTATAAATGTTTGGTAGTAGGTTGATATTGATTGTTATTGTGAAATTGCTATTGTTTTGTGAAAGTACTAGTGAAATAGAAGTTGAGTTATTGGAAAGTTAATCATTGTATGTTAAGTTAAAAAGGTTGGTTTGAGTGTACAACCATGTGAGTTAATGTATGACTTGCCAGGTGGCCATGAGTTGCCACAGTAACTGTAGTTTTTAAAATAAAATGGTAGGACCCTTGCTCTGAGATGTAGTTAGCGTGCTCTGAGAAGTTAGTTAAGATAGTTCAAATGGATACGTAAATCACAGTGTCAACTGGGAACTTGATACTTTGGCACTGAGAGAACTGGATGCCAGAGGTGGCCAGGATGGGTAGAGAATATTCCTAAGCATGTACAGTGCTGGTTGTAAATGGGCAGTGCCGGAAGGGGGATAGCGTCTGTGCTGGAAGGAGGGGGAGTTCCAGTCATCTCACAGAAAGGGATGTGCAAGAGCTTTGTGTATAAAAGAGGAGAGGGAGCCAGGAGCGGATGAGAAACATGGAAGAAAAACGTGGAAAATGTAGTGTGTTGTAGGAGAGCGGGACATGCTCTCTGTTTCTCCCTGCTTTTATGGATCAAGAAGACTCTATATTCTGAAGGCAAAACAGAAGGAGGATTCTTGGCCACTGTAACAGTGTGCCAGATGTCTACCTGACTGCGTATGAGCGCGTTGTAACAACCGCTGCAGTTTTTAGATGGGCCAAATCAAATCAGATAGCCATCTCAGGTTTTCAAAGACTCTGTCAAAGACCGCGGGTGATCGATTATTTTCCAGGCAGAGGCAAATTCCTGGTGGAAGTTTAATGTCACGGCGCTGGGAGATGTTACAGAACGAGATGTTACATAGTGGTAGTAACTATCGTTGGAAGCAGTAGCGGTCATGCATGAGGCATGCTGCCGAGAACGGCAAAGGTTGGCCGTTGTGAAGAAGAGAAGAGATGAGAAACGAAGTTAAGAGAAGAGAAGATGAGAAACGAAGAAGAGAAGAGAAGATGAGAAACGAAGAAGAGAAGAGAAGATGAGAAACGAAGTTATGAAGAGAAGAGATGAGAAACGAAGTTAAGAGATGAGATGAAATGAGCAGAAATTGAAGAGAAGAAGAGAGAACGCAATGAGAGTTGAGAAATTAGGCCTAACTAGAGAAGCGCACGGAAGCGTGAAGTGTAGCAGCCGTCGTAACAGTGAGGGCGGCCAGGTCGAGACGTCGACGATGTTTTTAGGTATCATCAAAACCCCCCAGCACAAGAAGAAAGTGTGAGCCCAGCACTAGAAGTGTAACGATGTGAGCCCAGCACAAGAGCAAGTAACGAACCATACGAGCAGAGAACAAGAGAAAGTAACGAACTATGTGAGCAGAGAACAAGGAGAAAATGACAATACCTATGTGAGTAAAAGTAAATTCTAATTAGGGAAATCTCAGAGCACGTAAACATAAATATAAACTAGAACCTAAAACTAAAACTAGAATCTTAATTAAGCATTAAAACCTAAAATTAGAAGTAAACCTTGATAGAAAGAGATATTGATAGAACCAATGAAAAAAGACTTGCAAGTTAAATGACATTTGTTTATTTGTATTGAACTTCGTTTATTATTGAACATTGATATAAGTTGTGGCGCCAGAACTCTGAAATAATGACTGTTCTATTATGTTGTAAAATGCCTAAGCAATGTTAGAAGTAGTACTGCATGAAGAAATTGAGTTTTGTATTTTAATTCATCATTTATCATTTTTCTTTCTTCTTTCTTCCCCCTTTCCCATGGGTGTGAGTGTGGATGGCTGACTGACTAACCAACGTGTGAGAGGAAACCTATAGACCAATAAATTTGAACTCGTACTCTGATATTGCGGCTTTCTCCTGTCTATGGTTTCGAAAGAGTGGTTGCTGTCGTTGTTATACGTTGTGTCGTCTGTGCCGTCTACACTTCACCCCTACCCGTATGCAAGCACACATGCAAACATGTCGGCAATACGTAACCTACACGCAGAATTAAATTCGAGCCAAACAAACATCTTGGTATTCTGTGTGTGGATTTGTCATTCTCTTTATGCAAGTCCTACGTGGAGCCGGCAAGCCACCATCCCTCTCCCCTCCGGTCGGAGAAGGGAGGGTGGGTGGTGACAATTATATTTCTGCAAATTGTGAATTAAGATGCTTTTATGTAGTATGCTAAACACTTGACATTGTTTCTAGTGAATACGTTCATAAAATTGACATGTTGTATTTATTATTCTGTAAGCATGTATTGGGCTAATAAATACTGTTGCAGGAAAATGTAAGTTGAGACTTGAATGCAAGACTAAGAGTAAGAAAGAATGGACTTCGAGATGAATAAACTGAAAAACTTGTAATTAGTTATGGGTGATTAATTAATTAATAATAATCATTATCTATAACTAGGTGACACCCGCATCTTATGTTGTATATTGTATGTGATTGTTTTTAAATCTGGGTGTGGGTGTTTTTTCAACTTCTGTTTAAACCATTCATTCAATTATTTTTAGTCGTCTTTATTTTAATATTACTGGTAAATATACTAGAGATCAGAACCGGAATAGGATATATTTCAACTAAATAAAAGTTCATCCTATTATATCCCTTCAATATGATCACCTATATTGTCCTTGTTTTGAGATGAACATATATATGGTGTTCAAGGCATTGAAGAAGCTCCATTATTTAGGAGCCTTGAATCTATTCATTTCCTAATCCAATCAATAGTTTTAAAAAAATGAGACATTGCTTTTAATACATTTTGTGGCTAATTCAATTTTCCTGTTGAATGATTTTACTTTCTAATTCTATTTTTATGAATTCTAATTTGTTGTTGTTAATTTCGAGTTTGATTATTCATATTTATAAATTCTCATTCATTAATTCTTTTGGTTTTGGTTTTTAATGGATTTATGTAAAAATATTTAGTCTTTCAGAATTGTCTGTTCATTATTGAAATTTATTTTTAAATTGTAGTTTAATAATTGTGAGATAACAGATTTTAAGTTTTCTAGGTTAAATGGGCAAACATCTTATGAATGATATAAAATCTTTATAACCAGCTTGAATGTTAGAACAATTACATACCTTTTTTTGTTGTTGTTATAAAGGTAACCAAATGAAAATTAATTTGACTATAAAAAAAACAAAATAATGGAAAAAAGCAATTCTTTAATACAGAAGGATTTTTTTTCCCCCATTTGTAAACTGTTATTTATTTATTTGTGTTTCTGACAGGTGAACTTGCTGCTGCAATCCGCAAGAATACCAACATCAGATTTGGAACATATCACTCCTTATTTGAGTTTTTCCACCCACTGTATTTGAAAGACAAAGCTAACAACTTCACAACTAATGATTTTGTGGCTGTAAGTCTTAAATATGCATCTGTTAATGGTTTTGGATGCTACTTTAAAATTGATATTTAAACAGTAAAAAATGCATTTTTTTCTGTTCTATGTTATTGTTAACACTCATGATATAAAGATTTGACAAGGGCCCACAATATGTATACACCTTAAAATCTCAGTTTTTATACAACTGCTTGCCACTTTGCCAGTAGGTATAAAGATGCACATTGTTTATAAAATTAAATCCTGGAGTTTTATTTACTGGTTGATAATTTTAACTTATATGTACTCATTCTTTGTATATTTTTTAGTCTCATAATCATGTTGCCTGGTAAGTGATTTATTTGATGTTTTAGTGGGATTATGTGACAATGTGATTGTCCAATTATTAACTATCACCCTAATAATCTCATGTTATATTATATTAACTTACTACATTAAAATTACCTTTATTAACTGAGTAATCTTATTCTGTTCCTATTACCTTCACCTAAGTCATATAATTTTATTTCAATATTATCTACTTATTATGCCTAGTAATTGTCTTGTACCATTACTCATTTACTGTGAATTCTGCTTAAATAGTTACATATTTGCCTATATTTTGATAGTGATATCTCAAAATTACTTTTGATTTGTAAAGTTTATATGTATATATATGTATAGGTCTTTCTCAAGATAAGTGTACCATTTTGTGATTCTATCTATCCCTCCCTCCCTTCCTCCCTCTTTTGTTTCCATTACTTTCATAACACCATGATCATAATGGAAATGAGAGTTATTTTTCTTATTTGGTACTTAAATTCATTACACCAAGAGAAAATGAAATGAGAGTTGTCTTTCTGTAATAAGGCACTTTTAAAAGAATAAATAAATAAAATTCATGCAAATGTCTTAAATATCTATTACATTCATTCTGAATATACAGAATATAAACACAGGATATTACAAAGCTTTATTTTTAAAAAATACACATTTCAAATGGACCCATCCTATGTGGTACATCCATTTAGAGAATGACGTATGTATGTATGTGTGTGAGGTGGGTGGGTGGGTGGGTGTTCAATTCATATTTATGTAAAGAACTGCAAACAAAACTTTTTTTCTTTCTTGATTAGTTCAAAACAATGCCAGAGTTATTTGAGCTTGTTTACAATTACAAGCCTGATGTCATTTGGTCTGACGGGGAGTGGGAAGCACCCTCCTCATACTGGAATGCAACCAACTTCCTTGCCTGGCTGTATAATGATAGGTATTGACTTTCTTAACATTAAGTAATATTCATTGTTTGTTCTTGCTTGCCTGCTTTACAGTGATAGGTTTTGATTAACATAAAGCAATACTCATGGCTTGTGCTTTCACAGATTTTGCATTTGAGAGCAGTGGATATAACGTTTGAGATTTTTGTTGATCTTGATGTAGATGGCATTGTCAGCCATGGTGCTTTAACTTTTTGATTATTTGATCTATATCATATAATAAATCATTATCATGTATATAAAACCCTACTTCCAGATTTTATGTAGACAATGCTTTAAAAACCAGAATTAGGTGGTTGTATATATATATATATACAACCTTCAAAACCACACTTGAAGTCACAGGAAAAAACATTGAAATATGAAATATGTCAAAAGGTATTTACATAAAGATAATAGCAAGAGAGAAAAATGGCAAAAAGGGGTTTTATTTATACAAATAAATAGTACAAGACTTAGGTACACCACATATTTGTCTGCCTAATTCTGTGGGTCGACATAAGGCTGGGGTTTTTAAGCATGTTTGGTCTGCTTAGGTCTGTGGGTAGGGTTATATATATATGTGACAGAGTAAATTTGCCTCTCCCTATTTTAAAATTAAATTGTTATATAAATTGCTAATTGTCAGACTAACCTGACCTTGGGCACTCCTTGTGTTATTTTTGAAAGTGTCTGAGTTGAAGTAAACTGCTCGAGGCAAGAATTTTCTAGCTGAGAGTAGTTTTCTGTTATCCAATGATTATGATTTATGAGAACAAGACCAGCCAATGAGCTGAGATTAAAAAAATTCACTTGCAGTAGAAAATTCCACTCTCTTCACTTTTGAATTTGAAGGAGAAATTCTGGCTTTGAAAGGCAGTCTGTGAGTTAAAACTGACTGATTGAGAGAGAATGGACTTAGGAATATGCATTTTTGCTATCGATTTGTTATACTTGTGTAGAGATGTACTATGTGAGTTGACTTTTATTTCTACAAATGTTTGAACTAAGCTGCAAACTGTTTGATATTCTGTATTTATTTTTATGTGTGTGTGTGTGTGTGTATTGGGTTAATAAATACTGTTGTAGAGATTGTAAGTTGAGAATGGGATGTGAGATAGAATGGAGTTATATTGTGATAAACGGGAAAGCTTAATTATATGCTGCAACGAACAAGTGGCCATTTGACTTGTGACTTCGAGTTTTGACTTTGAGTTTCAACTCTTGAGTTTCACCTTTGATTCTTGATTGTCAAGTTTTGAGCTTCAAGTTTCAAGGTTACAGTTTATAAAAAGTGCACATGGAGGGGTAACTGTAACCTTGAAACTTGAAGCTCAAAACAGTGATTTGTATTGACTGTTGTTGAATTGTAATTATATTTCTCTTATATATATATATAGAGAGAGAGAGAGAGACTGTGTAACATAAAATTATCCAAACGTGAGTATGTGGAATATTGATGTCAAGTAATGTATTTCTTTGTCATTGTCATTTGTGTATTTGATTGTTCATTTAATACATTTATTGTTAATTGTATTGACCTTCTTAGCATATTGATATTGATAATCTTATGTTAGAGAAGAAAGTGGCTGGATGGGGGCTAGCTAAATATAGATTAAAAATGGATTTTCTTTTCCTTTAGTAAGAAGTTTTCCACTCACAGAAACATTATGTGACTGTAAATGTTGTTTTATGTTGTGGAATAGAGAAACGTTTACAGCACCAAAATATCCGCCAATTGAGAGAGAAACAAGTGGAGCCTGTTGGAGGATCATTAATAAAATAAATTAAGTCTCATCTCTTGCAATTAGTTATGAAAGATTAATTAATAAAAATAATCCTTTTCATTAACTAAGTGGCATGCCCGTCACAATATATATATATATAATTTGTCTTGTAATAAAACAAAAATGATTTTTTAGTCTACCTGGATTTTAAAAGAAATATATTTTTTAAATTTTGCTTAATATAATAATAGATTTGAGTTGATTATTATTATTATTATTATTTGTTAGAGTGCATTTTTTCTTTGGAACAACTACAATTAAGTAGTATATATACTAATAAAAATTGTTGATGTGTTACTAGCCCTGTGAAGGATACAGTGGTGACCAATGATCGTTGGGGTTCAGAAACAATTTGTAAACATGGAGGTTACTTGACCTGCAGTGACCATTACAACCCAAGTAAATAAACATTTCATACTTAAAATTTTTGATTATTTGAAGGAAAAAATTGTGAATGTAAAAATGATATGACTTTATTGAAAATTCTCTCTACAGTGGATGAAGAAATATGTAACACTAAGAATAGTACATGTAAAGAGTGCACATCTGATAGAACACTATGATTATATGCATGTAAGCAAGAATCAGATTACAGACTTTTGCTTACTTCATTTACTCAAATTACTGAAGAGTGAATTTGGTGGAGAGTGTGAAGATTGGCAAATGCTTCATCAGAATCTGATTGGCTTAAAAGTTTTTGTGCATGACACAAACTGTATGTCAGAAACTTTCTAAACTGCATAGAGTAAATGTACTGGCATGCCTTTTACTTTAAAGTATGACAAAAAAACCCAAACCTTTAATTATTGTCTACATGAATGCTCTCAGATTTTAAGTTCTTTTGAAATATGTCAACAAAACTATCGCATTTGTCAGCATGAATACTCTTTTAGATTTCAAGTTTAACTGCCTTAAGTGAATTTTGAACCAGTGTTTATCTACCTAATTTGAATGCATGCTTGTCCTTTTGACATCTGTACTACTTTATAAGAACAGAGCATAGTCATTTCACACCTTACATCATACTTCCCTTTGTAGACAGAGTTCATTCATTTACCTTTCCATACAACCCCTTATAGGAACAGTGCTGTCACTTCTGTTTCCATACTTACCCTTTTAGAACAGAGTTCATTTATTTATGTTTCTGTACAACCCCTTATAGGAACAATGCTGTCACTTCTATTTTCATATTTACCCTTGTAAGAACAGTGTTCAGTCAGTTGTGTATCCATGCATCCTTTTATAGAAACCAATGCATTAAATTGTGTATCCATATGTTCCCTTACAAAAACAGAGTGTATTAAATTGTGTATCCATATGTCCCCTTACAGGTACAGAGTGCAATAAATTGTGTATCCATATGTCCCCTTATAGCAACAGTCAGCAGTCAGTCAGTTGTGTATCTGTACATCCCCTTATAGAAATTGAATGCAGTCATTTATGTATGTTTATGTCCCCTTATAGGAACAGAATACAATCAATTGTGTATCTGTACATCCTCTTGTGGGTGCACAGTACAGACAGTTTTTGGTTTTAAAAAAATATAGCTGACATCTCTACCTGTTGTCTTGGTAACTTAAATTTATGTAAATCTATTTATCTTTCTTACTCTTATTTAATTCTCATAACTTACATGCTATAAGCATGCAGTCAGTTTGAATATAATGATAACTAAATGTTTAAAACAAAAAACAAGCTAAATAAATTATGTTTATTTCCTTTTCATCTGTATTTATTAATCAGAATCCAGGCATTGTCAATGGCAGTGTACATTTAGAAGTAAAACATAACATGTACCTTAGAAAAGATAGAATTGCATAAACAAGAGAGCAGCATTGCATACATGAGAAAGTAAAGCATAATGTATACACTAGAAAGCACAACGGACCCCTGCTTTACAATATTAATCCATTCATTGTTTTGTGAAATATATTGTAATGTGACATCAATGATGCATTTTTATTTTGTGGTAGTCATAAGCCCATTGTAAATTGCATTTCTTTTCTTACTTTGAATCTTATTATGGAGAGCCCATCTTAAAGTAGTTTGATCATATGCTCAGCTAGTGAACCATTCATAAAGTATAACATGCATGATTAAGTATAGCATGCACGGAAGTATAGCATGCACAATTAAGTATAAATGCACGATTAAGTATAGCATGCACAATTAAGTATAGCATGCACGATTAAGTATAGCATGCACAATTAAGTATAGCATGCACGATTAAGTATAGCATGCACAGAAGTATAGCATGCATGATTAAGTATAGCATGCACGATTAATTATAGCATAATTTACACAAGAGAGTAAAGCATAATCCTTTACATAAGAAAGTAAAGTAAAGCATACATGAGAAAATATAGTAGTGAATACATGAGAAAGTAAAGCATGATGTGTACACTAGAAAGAATAGCACACACAAGGAAGTAAAATGTAATGTGTATTCAAGAATGAATAGCACACACAAGGAAGTAAAACAATGTGTAATGAGAAAGTATAGCATACACAAGAAAGTAAAGCATAACGTGTATATGAGAAAGTGTAGCATACATAAGAAATTAAAACATAATGTATACATGAGAAAGTATGGCATACACAAGAAAGCAAAACATAATGTGTATATGAGGAATTATAATATTGCATATACACCAGAAATAAAGCATAGCATTCATAAGAAAATATAACAAAGCTTGTAACACTAGAAAGTATAGCTTAGCATACATGGGTATACTAGAAATATAGCATAGCATACACGGGTATACTAGAAAGTATAGCATAGCATACACAGATATACAGAAAGTATAGCACAGCATACACAGCATAATGTGCACTGGAAAGTGAGCATAGTATATACACACCTAACATACACTAGAAAGTATAGCATATCAACTATATAAGAATGTGCCATATAATGTGATCACTAGAAACTATTAGCATAACTTGTATACTGGAAAGTAAAGCATAATGTACACTAAAAAAGTACAGCTAAACACATGTACTTGAAAATACAGCACAACATATCCACTAGAAAATGCAAGTATAATATGACATGAAATGACAAGCTTAGCATGGTCACTGGAAATGACAAGTCAAGCGTGACAACCAGAAATGATGTGCCTTGCACAATCACTAGAAATGACAAGCCAAGCATGATCATTAGAAATGAAAAGCTAAGCACAATCACTAGAAATTAAAAAAACAACAACAAGCATAATAACCAGAAATAACAAGTCAAGCATGATCACTAGAAATGACTACCTTGCATGATCACTGGAAATGACATGCCAAGCATGCTCATTAAAAATGGCAACCTGCATGATTACTAAAATTGACATGATCACTAGAAATGACATGCCAAGCATGATCACTGAAATGACAGTCTTCATGATCATTAGAAAGGACAACCTAACATGATCTCTAGAAAATGTGAGCATAAAATGATCTCTCGAAAATGTGAGCATAAAATGATCTCTCGAAAATATGAGCATAACATGATCTCTAGAAAATGTGAGCATAACATGATCTCTAGAAAATGTGAGAATAACATGATCTCTAGAAAATGTGAGCATAAAATGATCTCTAGAAAACGTGAGCATAATATGCACTAGGGATAAAGCATAACAAACACCTAAAAGTATAGCAAAACACTGTACACATAAAAGTAAAATCTAACATGTACATTTGTTTTTAATTATGTGAGTTTTGAATTTTTGGATTTTGCATAGTATTATATTTTGTATATTATTGTAATACGTGATACAGAAACACTAGTGACAAGGAAATGGGAGGATCCAACAACAGTTGATAAAACGGCCTGGGAATTTCGACGGAATATTCATTTGAGTGATGTGCATTCAATGGAGGAGCTAGTTGCCACACTTGCACAAGTTGTTAGGTATGCCTTAAATCTTTAATGGTTATTTGGTGTGTAATCTATGAAGGAACTAGTTGCCATACTTATAAAGATTTTAGGTATGCCTTAGTATGTTGGTGTTGTTTGGTGTGCAATCCATGGAGGAACTAGTTGCCATACTTATAAAGTTTTTAGGTATGCCTTAGTATGTTGGTGTTGTTTGGTGTGCAATCCATGGAGGAACTAGTTGCATTACTTATAAAGTTATTAGGTATGCCTCAGTATGTTGGTGTTGTTTGGTGTGCAAACCATGGAGGAACTAGTTGCATTACTTATAAAGTTTTTAGGTATGCCTTGGTAGTCTTCCTCACAAGGTTGCTGCAGGTTATTCCAACATAAATGCAGTTGTTAAGTGTTTTTTGACTATGGACACCATGAAAAACATACTGATGCACTAAGGGAACCATGAACCAAGAAAGTTTGGGAATCACTGCCTCAGTATGCTGGAGTTGTTTGCTGTGCAATCCATGGAAAAACTAGTTGCCATTTTGCAAAACTGTTAGGGTGTGCTTTAGAATGTTGGGGCTGTGTGATGTATAGTTACATTTTATGTCAGTGTTTGTGATGAACATTTTTCCATCTTTGTAATGGATGTTTTTTATCTATATGACAGATCTTGTTATAATTAATTTATATTTGTATAGTTCTTTACTATAGGCATTCATGTATGTTCCTGTGATTGACATTTATTTCAGGATTAATTACTATATTGAATAAATATTAATACTATTTTTGGTGTGTGTGCTAATTTTCAACAAAACAATCTACAATTTATTGATTTTTAAAAATCTTCAGAATTGAATATAATAATATAAGTAATTAATATAATAATATAATTTTAAATCCTCTTAAAACATGTCTTGCATTTCAAAATAAAAAAAAAATGAGTAGAGAAATATGAAACTGATAATGCTCTGGGAATTTTGGAAATTGTTACTGTTGTAGATGATTTATGTTTTTATTAGTTGTGGTGGAAATTTGTTGCTGAATGTGGGTCCCACTAAAGAAGGAACAATTGTACCAATCTTTGAAGAACGACTGAAACAAATGGGGCAGTGGCTGGGAGTGAATGGGGAGGCAATCTATGCAACACGACCATGGCTTTTCACAAATGACACATTAACACCAGATGTGTGGTAAGTGCTTCATTTGAATTAAAGAGAAACTTTTATCGATGTTGATAATTTACCCTACGTAAATAAGAAAATTTCGATAAAAATAAGTTAAATGTGCACAGTTTTAGACTTGTTTTCAGCTAACAGATATTTGACATGCATTATTTATATACTAGGAAAATGCTTGTTTTTTTAAAAAATTGAAAAGTATTGTCAAAACCTGCAACCAGTTTTATTATTTGCATTTTGTCTCATTTCATTCAGTGATGCAATATGAGAAGTAACTTTTGTAGAATTAAAAAATCTTAAATGTAGTGAAACTTTATCATTTGCATTGTTACATAAGCCTATGAGAAGTAACTTTTGTAGAATTAAAAAAAATCTTAAATGTAGTGAAACTTTATCATTTGCATGTTACATAAGACCAAACCGCTCATCATCATCTTTGCTAGCATAGGTGTCAAGTCAAAAGATTCTTATGAACATTATGGGTTTAGCTAATTTTTACATATCTTCTTTTGTTGGAACTTGTTTACTGCCGGACAGATTCTGACTGGTCATATGTATGTGACTCTTGAAATCGTTTATCAAGTAGTAAGTGTAATTTCCAAACAAAATGTCAGTGGAATCCATAGACATATATAAAAATGGTTATTTGTCAGGATAAATTATGTTTCAATTGTTACAATTCCTCCATGCAGTATATACAAGCACTTTATACTGAAGTTTTTGTTTAAACTCAGAGATCTCTGTAGTCAACGCAAATGTCTTTGCTTAAGACAAACAGATCTCTGCAGTAAATACAGAAATTTTAGTTTAAATTCATAGATCTTTGCAGTAAATACAATTTTTTGTGTATATTCACTGATCTCTCAGTTAGTACTAAAGTTATTGTTTAAACTCATTGATCTCTGCAGTAAATACTAAAGTTTTTGTTAAATTCACAGATCATTGCATAAATAGAAACATTTTAGTTTATGCTCACCGATCACTGCAGTAAATACAAATTTTTGTTTAAACTCATAATTCTCTGCAGTAAATACAAATGTTTTTTGGTTTAAATTCACAGATCTCAGCAGTAAATGCATATGTTTTGTTTAAACTCATAGATGTCTATAGTAAATACAAAAATTTTTTTTGAAACTCATATCAGCATAGTAAATATAAATTTTTTTTTTGTGAAACCCCTTGTTCTCCTGTTTTAATGGACTAGGACAGTTGTACACCAACATCCCATTTCACTTTTAATGTGAATAAATTAATTCGGTACCATTTATCTGTGGAATCCATTGTTACTAGGATCACTGACTCCTTTAGCTTTAATTTGTGTTTCACATTGACATGTATACTTCCTTTTAATGATATGCTTATCTTTAATTAGTGCTGCACTATTACCAGGAGGACTTAGTACAAATGTTCATGGTTAATGTCTGTGTTCTACATTGTCTCAAGGGTAATTTTACTCCTCATGACATGATTACCTCTAATTTGAGTTCCATTATTGACAGGTACACTTCCAAAAGACAGAGTTCTGGAAGTGTTAGTGTCTATGCCATCATGCTGAATTGGTCTACTACTCCGGTGACCTTGGGGGCCCCTCAGCCAACAGCTCAGACAGTTGTGACACTTCTTGGTTATCCTCAGACCATTGGGTGGATCAAAGGGGCTCTTGGAGGGATACAGATTCAGGTTCCATTGATCCCATTTAACAAGATGCCATGTCAGTGGGCTTGGGTCTACCGAATGGACAACCTCCAGAATTCTCTATAAAGGGTATAGCTTTTGTTGGCTTATAAAAGTTATGTTTTAATATCTTTTTTTAATTCTTATGAAATAAATTCATTTATAACAACAATACTTTTAGTCATTTTCATTATTTATGTATATGCTAGAAAGATAGAGATTGCTAAAGTGCTTCTGAGATGAGTGGTTTGAATTTTTTTATTTCTCCTAGAAATTAAAAAAAATCAAACCTCTTTGATTTTTTTTAATTTCAGACATTCAAGATCTTGAATTTGAATGGACAAATTATATTTTCAATGAAATTTTTTTTTTTTAATTGCATACCACTTTTGTTTAAATACAATAGATTTGGACAGAGCAGAAGTACTTTTTATGTCTTTCTCTGCAGATAACAAATAAAATAAAAGGAATTTAGTTGATTTTTTCCACTTGGCACACACCATATTAAACCCATGTTCTCTGACCTGGTTCATATCTTAATTCATTAGATTATCTCTTTTACCTTCATAAACCCAGAGCACTTGGTTACAAGCAGCAGAGGAAAATTTGGATTTTGAAGCTTTAAAGCAGGGGTCATCACCAACCTTTTGTGATACTGAGAACTACTTAGTACGCATGGAGTCATACGAAGGGCTACCAGTTTGATACACTCTTCTAATTTGCCTTTATACATTATTAGAAAAGGCCTGCGGGCAACTCATGGTCTTTGCGGGCGACCTGGTGCCCGTGGTCACCGTGTTGGTGACCCCTGCTTTAAAGCTTGTCCCCCTCATCTCTGTCAGCTAGGTTCGAATGTCTGGGGCATTCTTTCTCGAACAGTGAATTATTGCTATCATTGATAATGAGCAATATAAAAATGAGCAAGAAAGCTGTCACCCTTCAAAAATGTTTTCTTTTAAAATTGCACAGATCTGAACTTAATAGCAGTAAGAATGGTGTTAGGGGAGACTTTTCTTTGATAGAGATAGATAACTCAGAGTGTTTTGTCTTGTATTAAAGATAGCATTTATTAGAGTGCATCTCTTTGAACCTCTAGTTGTATGATGGAAAAATATAAATTATGGGAACTTCTGTAATAATATGATGAAAAAATATTTTATTTGGCCGGTACTTATTATAATTGTATGATGAAACAATATGCAATTGATGGAAAATTATAAAATGACATTTATTCACTGTAATAGTATTCTGGAAAAATATAAATTGCCAGGTACTTGCTGTAATTATTGTAGTAGAATCAGCATCATGTAGTTAGTCATAAACAGATTATATTTCATGCTGGTAAATAATTTGATAGATACAGCCTGTATTTTATGTCAGTAAATAACTTGATAGATACAGCCTGTATTTTATGTCAGTATATAACTTGACAGGTACAGAGTGTATTATTGTAGTTTGAAAAGTTACTAAAGGCGCTTGTTTACTTGAAAGTTAAGTGTTACATCAGCCATTTATTCAAGATAATTTTTTCATGTTTATGTCTTTGGCAGTGGTATGTGTGGATAAGAGAGCTAACTTTGTTTCTTTACGTGGACACTTGTCTTATTTTTAATTCTTATGAAATAGTTTACATTAAAAAGGTACTTTTTCCTGTATATATTGTAAAAAGAAGAGATGAACTCTCAGTAATGTTCTTTTATTATGCATTATTACTTACAGCAAATGATTATTCAAGCATTATATTACATAACTCTTATATTTCATTTCAGGATTCAGGTGACTAAAGGGGTATGTTGAGAACTTGCCTGCCTTTTATCACAATTTCATTATCAAAGTCCTCTTATACTGTATTAGGTAGAAATGTTGATAAAAATGTGAATTTTTATTTCCTTTTGCTTTATTTTTCTTAAATATATAGCCATTGGCAAGAATGCTTTATTACCAGTGGGTTGTTTTCTTTCAAAGTATTCATTGGTGATATTTAATTTTTAATATTTTTTCAAATTTATGATTAAAAAAATATTACAATTTTATTAAAATAATGTTTGCACAAATGCTTCATTTTGCTCTTGATCCTTTGAAGAAAAGCATAATCCATGTGATTTATATTATGTTATAAATGAAAATGGTGAGTGATAATAATTACAGAAAATATGCTGAAAAATCAGTTGTAGCTGAATTTCAATTATGAATTTGCAGGATTCTTTTGTGGAATTCTGTAGTAATACATTCATCAAGAAGTTAGTATGCTTATGGCTTATTTTCTCACAGGGTTTTTTATTTTGACTTTGTGAAATCCTACTTTTGGGACATTTTCACACAATTATTTAGTTTGTGAATTGTTACATTTAAATGTATTTATTTCACACTATTGAGATTATAATTATCTTAAATATGTATTTAAAATAATTCAGACCAGCAATGAACTAGGTGTTGAACTGTAAAACTGAAATCGTGTTCATTTCTTACATCTGAATACAATGTGCAGTGCCCCAGAAAGCTGTTTTAATGCCTTTGTCTATCAAGCTTATGAAATCATGAATACAGTGTGCAATGTTCCTCTTGCAGATTTAATGCCCATGTCTGTCAAGCTTACTGATACTGCCAGGAATTAATTCATATCCATTAAGGTTTTAATGACTTTTAGGTTTTCAAAGACATCTCGAGAAATGTAAGTTTTTTTTATAATATGCTGTGTATAGCTTATAAAAACAAATCAAATTATTGTATTTGAGTGATGTGTTATTTTCACATTCTATCTTTTTTAATTAAGAGTTTTTGAATAATTGTATGTTAATATTGCTTGACATTAGTTGTCTGTTCCTATTGTAATATATGTTTTTCTGACTGGTAATGTACTAAGAGTTATTAGCTGTGAAATAGAAAGCACTCTTATGTGAGATTAGTACCAGTAGTTAGTAACTCAAAGTAGAAAGCACTCTTGAGATAAGTACTAGTAATTACTAACTTGATATAGAAAGTACTCTTTGATTCCAATACAATAGCTACTAACTGGAAGTAGAAAGATCTCTTGATATCTGTACAAACAACTACTAACTGGAAGTAGAAAGCACTCTTGAGATCAGTACAAATAACTACTAACTGGAAGTAGATAGCACTCTTGAGATCAGTACAAATAACCACTAACTGGAAGTAGAAAGCACTCTTGAGATCAGTACAAATAACTACTAACTGGAAGTAGAAAGATCTCTTGAGATCAGTACAAATAACTACTAACTGGAAGTGGAAAGCACTCTTGAGATCAGTACCAGTAGTTAGCCCAAATAGGAAGTGTTCTAATCTTATATAAAATAATTTTTTAAAAACTTTTATTCAAGCATATGCACTTGACCGGCTAACTTATCAAAAATATATGAAATAATTTCTGTAAACAGATTATACTTATATATGATATACATTACTGATCATTGAAAGCAGTTCCTTTAAATGATGGTAATATCAAGGTCAGAGTATTATCTTTGTTTGATCTTAGGACATAGAGTTTATTATTTCCCTTGGCAATGCCCTGTCTCCCATTTCTCCACATATATCTTGTCCAGTTGACAAGGTTTTAAATTTGAGTCGGCCTGTATGTCATTTAAATGAACAAAGATAAAATGGAAACAAACATGGGAAAAGGGTGTATGCATCTTTCTTTAGCAATAGTATTTTGCTCAAAGTACTGTAACATTCCTCATGTGTTTTATTTTGTTTGTTTGCAATGTTTAATTCTTACATGTATTGATGTTGAATAAAATAATTTAATATAAGAATACTTGTCATTTCCTTCATCACCAATTCTTTGTATGCATTATTCAATTTCTATTTTATTTTGTTTTCTGACCTACAAATTTATGAATACTTCTACTCGCCTTTTATTATTTTCTGACCTACAAATCTATGAATACTTCTACTCACCTTTCATTATTTTCTGACCTACAAATCTATGAATACTTCTACTTGCCTTTCATTATTTTCTGACTATAAATCTATGCATACTTCTACTCCTCAGCATGTGATCTAGATGCCATGATTGCTCAATCAATAAAGTGATAATGTAGGGAATTTATGCCTCATCAGCGAGAAAATCTATTTCTTACACTAAGATGCAGCAGCAGAATACATGCACGAATTTAACCCCTTTAACAAAGCAAAATTCTTAGACACACTGAAATTATGAGAAAAACCTCCCATATATGTGACGTCAGGGGGGATGGATGGTCTTTTTCAAGAGTCTGGCTTTCTTTGGTGTGAGAAAGTGAGTAGTGTGGTTGTTTGTCCGTTCGTCCCTCATATTCACATTCGTACCCGCATGCTCACACTCACATCCAACCTTCACACTTTATCCCGCACGCAGAATAAAACTCTTCCCCCAACATCGTGGTATCTGTGTGCAAGAGAGAGTTGGTATATTTTTACATCTTGCCACTCGGTGTGTTGTCGACGTCATTGCTGACCCCCCACCCTCCAGAAGGGAAGGTCGTGACAATTTTTGGTCATGATGTCTTCATGACATTATATTTGTTTAGTGTGAGGAGCAGACGACATATCATAGACAGTTCCTTCTTTGGTTTTTTAAAAAATGATTGGATTATAATAATGAATTGTCAAAGTGAATATTGAGCCAATCAAACGTTCTCACATTTTAGTCCATCAGAATTCTTAACTTCCTCAAGATTAGGCCATCAAACTCCATCAATGATTAGGCCATTAAACTCCCTCACTGATTAGGCCAGTACACTCCCTCACTGATTAAGCCATCAAACTCCCCCACTGATTAGGCCATCAAACTCACTCACTGATTAGGCCATTAAACTCCATCATTTATTAGGTCGCCAAACTCCCTCACCGATTAGGCATCAAACTCCCTCACTGATTAAGCCAGCACACTTCTTCACTGATTAGGCCATAAATTCCCTCACTGATTAGGCCATCACAACTCATCACTGATTAGGCCATCAACCTCCTCACTGATTAGGCCATTAAATCCCCACACTTACTGTCATCAAACTCTTACAGATTAGGCCATAAATCCCCTCAAAAGGACATCAAGCTTTCTCTCTGACTAGACCATTTAACCCCTTCACTTATTAAGGCCATCAAATTCCCTCATTGATTAGGCCATAAATTCCCTCACTGATTAGACCATAAAACTTCCTCACTGATTAGACCATCAAACTTCCTCACTGATTATGGCATTCAACCCCCTCATTGATTAGGCTATTAAACTCCATCATTTATTAAACCATCAAACTCCGTCACTCATTATGCCATTAAATCCCCACACTTACTGGTAATGAAACTCTCTTACACATTAGGCTATAAATCCCCTAATAAGGTTATCAAGCTTTCTCGCTGACTAAGCCATGAAAATGATTATTGTTATTAATTAATCTTTCAAAATAATTGCAAGTGATGAGATATATTAATTTTATTATTGACGATCCTCCAACAGATACCAGTCGTCCCTCACTTGGCTGATATGCAGGCGCTGTAAACGTTTTCTCTCTTCCACAACATAAAACAACATTTACAGTCGCATAATACCTCCACGAGTGGAAAACTTCTTACTAAAGGAGAAGACAAATCCAACTTTAATCTATATTTAGCGAGCCCCCCCCCCCCGACTTTCTTCTCCAACATAAGATTATCAATATGCATAAGGTCAATAAATTTATTAAATGAACAATTTTATGACGATTACAATGAACTAGATTACTTGACATCAATATTCCACGAACACATGTTCGGATAATTTTACGTTACACAGTCTCTATATATGAAGAAATAAAATTACAATTCAACAACTGAGTCAATAAAAAATAGTAGGTTAGTCCTATCAGAGAATAGAAATAGAGTTTTTAGAGATAAGTTATTGTGACCTGGATTAAGTACTGCTTCAACAGTCATTCTCTGGCCTTTGCAACAATATCACAATGTCCATTAACAAGTGTTTCCTGCCTTTGCAACAATATCACAATGTCCATTAACAAGTGTCTCCTGTCTTTGCAACAATATCACAATGTCCATTAACAAATGCCTCTTGCCTTTGCAACAATATCACAATGTCCATTAACACATGCCTCCTGCCTTTGCAACAATATCACAATGTCCATTAACAAATGCCTCCTGCCTTTGCAACAATATCACAATGTCCATTAACAAATGCCTCCTGCCACCTGTGGAAACCACTGATGCACTGTTCTGTTGTCATTGAACTTGAATGCTCTCCTCACCATGTCCATTCCTTCAAGCAGAATATGATAATTACAATAATTCTATAAGCTTCAATATACTAGAACTCTCTCAATGTGTCCAGCACACACACACACACACACACACACACATATATATCAAGGGTGTGTAGCGTACTTCCTCATGCTCACACACTAACATTCAAACCTATCGTAGCAATTTTGTATAACATCAGTTGAAATACCCCTGAAGTAATGAATTTTAACACTTGCAACATTTAATGTATGGTCCACGTCACGATGTTCTCTGGGATGACGTTGTAATGATGAATTATATGAAAATGTTATTATACATGTCTGCAACTGTTACGTCGACATTTGGGTGCACCGCCATCAAATTGACATTTGTTTTTACCCTGTATGTTTCTTAAGTTGTGTGCTTCTTTTACATTGTATGCCTTGTTACCCTGGACGCGTTTTTTTTTATTTTACCTTGGGTGCTCTTTATAAAAGATGTTTTGCTAACTTGTATGTTTTATTTTTACATTGGAAGTTAGCGAGCCCCCATCCACCCTCTTTCTTCTCCAACATAAGGTTATCAATGTGTAAGAAGGTCAATAAATTTAAGAATAAATTTAATAAACCACCAATCAAATATACAACACATGAATATAATCAAAAGAGCATTGACATTTACATCACTTCACAACAATGGTCAATTAATGCTGGATAATTGTTCAGTTTATCCTAGCATAGAGATAAGCAGTCAATAACATAAATATATAATCAAGTTAAAATGGATATCATAACAGAACTGAGAGTAGAGTTTCAAATAATTAATTAAAGTCAATACACAACCTGTTCAACAATGTCAGCTGTCACTGGCACATGTTTCACAATCATGCAATTTGCAGCAAGTCTGTTTTCATATCTAGGCGTGGTCTCATATGTCACTCCTAGTCATGTTACACAATTGTTCCAGAATCTTCAACGCACTCTCTAAGCATGGCATACCATGAGCAACATTCAAAATAATCTTCATGAATTTTTGAGACTAAACTCAATCCATAATTTCCACTATATTGGCACTCGAATGGAATTCACAGGAATCAACTTACAGCAACATGTTTTACTGATAAGTTGATGACAACACAAGATGCATATACCAACATATTCAAGTAGAGTACACTAGTCACTGTAGCATGAAGTGACAACCAAAAATCAAAAAGGCTTGCTCTGTTCTGCAAAAGTCAAATTAAGATAGCACTAAATTTCCGGCATATTTAATCTCTAAACTCTTTCTCTCTTACAAGCATTCTCAACTTAAAATCCTGCAACAATTTCATTAGCCCAATACACACTCAGCATAAGAAATTTAGCAATGACCAAAGTTCACAAGTATAATGTACAACATAGTCAAATTAGTGAACATAGAAATAATGGTTCAATTCATATAAGCATTCTCCAATTCAAATCATAGATCGTAATCGGCATAATGTAGGGGGCGCTTGATTTGATTGAGTGTAGGGGGCGCTTCCACCGCTTTCGCGCTGGGTAGGGGGCGCTTCTGGCTTCGTTCGTTTTATAACAAATGTATAGAAACGAATAATATAACCTATAAATACGTATATTTAATAAAATAGTCTTATTAATAAAAGATACAGTTTAACATCAAACCAGCAGTAAATAAGAAAGGATATATAATAGGTGTATTAGTTATATTCTCAAAATAAGCATTCAGAAAGAATTCAGCTCTAATTATGATTGTTATGACACTAATATGTAAATTACATCCTTGCCTCCCTTTACCACAATTATCAAAAACTGGAAAAACCATGTGCGACTTAAATAAATTTAAAAAATAGTGCTATCGATTATGAAGCCATATTTGTGTGACAGACGGAATCAAATGAACAAATCCTTATTTCACACTAATAAAATGGCTATATTTTGAGAGAATAAAATGAATAAGCCATTATTTCACACTAATAAAAACAGAATCAAATTAACAAACCCTTATGTTCCACTAATAAATGTCTAGACATTGGCAAAATCAAATTTACACACCCTTATTTTGCACAAATAAATGGCTAGACGTTGACAGAATCAAATGAACAAGCCCTTATTTCACCACTAATAAAATGGCTAGATATTTCCGGCATTTTTTTTGTTTGATTCTTCTTCTTCTTCTTTTTTTTTAACATGAACAATAGTACAATAATAATAATTGTTTTAGTAAAAATGATAAACAGACACACCAGACATCATCTTGTTAAATTCGATTGAAAACACAGACAACTTAACACGCAAAAATCCAAACTAAAATTTAATTTTCAGCAAGGTTTTATTTAGTGTAACAGTATAAATATAGTATAATATAGCAATATATACCAGTATATATTAAACACTAATACACACACGTGCAAGAATCTTGGCAGGAGATGTGTTGCTCCATTGTCATGAACCTTAGTAAGAACATAAAATGTTAACCAAACATACCTTATATTGCAACAATTCAAAAGAGTATGGCAGGGGAGAACACTCTGATTAATTGTGGACAGTCAACATCAGCGTTTAGTTAAATATATAAATTGTTGTCAGGCACTTTATTCGTCCGTCTTTCTCCTTACCATCCTACCATTATCAGAAAAGAATAAATAATAATATTAAGACCTGTTTTAAAATACTCAACATAATATAAATACGTTAATTGGCATAATTATACAAGACAACAACACGCTCTGATAACACGTCAGGTTTTGCATCAGGACGGATGATTATTCAAGCTTGTTATCATGCAAACTTGAAACATAACAGGGCAACTGGGATATAAAGCGTCCATTATCAATTCTGTCTTCCTTTCCCACTGCAGGAAACCTTGGCCATGTTGAAACTACTGACGGGAGAAATTTACAAACATCCAGAATCTAGGTTAATGCTGCATACATCCTCATTTATTGAGGTTAGGAGTCAGACAAAATTCAATTGACTGTCTACGACAAACTCACGTCATTGTCTAGCATTGTTGCGGTGGCCATCATGAATCACAGACAGAAGCATTAAATTATTGAAGTTCTATAACAGTTTCAGTTTTCTTCTCAAAGAGCCAATTATGCACCACAGCGTTTTCACCCTGGGTGGTGCCGATCTATGACGTAGACAACAGCTGACGGACGTCACAAGTTCCTGCCACCAAGAATGATTGCCTAGATGCCCGGATGAAACATTATAAAGTGGTAGAAGATTCGTCATTGACTTCTTCGGTTTCTTGTGCTGGTGCTACTTTTCTATCATTTCTCAGAGAGTGAATCTGTACACTTTTGTTCTTGCCATCAAGATCTTCCGACCGATCCTCATCTTCTTCCTCGTCATCGTTTTCAGTACATCTGATCGCACAGATGACGATGAGGCGATATATGACGAGGCAGATGACGAGGATATTCTTGCACACGAAGAAGAGAATGGAGTATGTGATGAGGTTCTTCGTCACCATGACGTAGATGCGCACAGCTCCGTAGGAGCCGTCCTGCACCAGGACGCTGAAGATGAGACTCCACATCTCCGTGGCGAACATCATCGAAGCCAAGTTGCGTTGCTCCTTCCGCGACTTGGGTTTCGCCTCTAAAGGCACCACGTTGACGACTTTACTCTTGCGCGGACTTCGCGTGGCAGTGAGAACGAACGTGAACTGACTGAAGCTGAGCGACCAGACGCCCAGGATGACGTAAGTCAACACCAGGTCCTGGCGCACGGGCGTCTCGTCGAAGAGCTGGAAAAGCTCCATGTTATCGGACGCGATGCCCAGAAAGACGAAGAGGAGTTGCGAGAGCTCGTTGCGGGTGATACCGCCAAGGGGCAATAACCACCGGCACATGACCAGCAGGAACACGAGAGCCTGTTCCAGGATTTGAAGCCACAGGGACGGCTCAAGCTTCAGGGGCACTGTTAGCTGAAAAGGCGTCAGAAAAGGGGAAGTAAATACACTGAAAGTCGAACCCAGACATGGGAGACTGCACATAACAAGTTAAAATGGATTACATGTTTACTAATTTACAAATCCTACCCTCATTATTTAATTATTGAAAAAGTCTTACTGAATATATAACCACTCATGTAAATATACTCCTCAATCCACAGGATTACTTATAATTTGCTGCCTATCGAGATAAAATCTGTTAAATATATTGATTTCTCGTTATTTGCTGCCTACCGAGATAAAATCTAAAATGTACTGATTACTTGTATTTTGCTGCCTACCGAGATAAAATCTAATAATATATTGATTACTCATAATTTGCTGCCTACCGAATTGTTTTGGGTTACATATATTGATTACTCGTAATTTGCTGCATACGAGATAAAATCTTTAAATATATTACTTACTCGTAATTTTTTCAGAGATACATAGCGAGAGAAACTCATAGTTTAAGAGAAAGGAAAACATTCCAAGGTACAAAACTGGCAAAATTTGAATACTAATTATTCTAAGCATGAAGCATATCAATCCACGGATAATAATTAATAATAATAATAAAGGGATTTATTTGTGCTAATCTTCAAACAGCTTTATGCGATTACAATTTTGATTACAAAATCACTAAGTTCAACACTTATGAGCTGGTGAGTAGATGAGAATTAATCCGCAACAACAAAACCCCTCCCCTGGAGTTAGGTGAGGACTATAGGAGGAAAAGTCCTATGATCAAAACTATGACTTAAAGTATGCCACACCAGTCTCGCTGCCAAGAAGAAATTTCTTATAAAACAATCGAAAATTTTCCGCATTAACAAGTAGTAAGTCATTGTATAAGGACAAACATGATTCGTAGTAAATACACTGAGTAAAAGTAAATAGAAAGCAGTGAGTCATAGTAAGACCACCGCCATAAACTAAGAACGGAATTAAGAATCGACCACGAACTGAGATCGAACTTGAGCCACTTCGGCCAGAGATTAGTTAGCACTTTACCGAATCGCTATGTGTGCATCGTGAGATTTAGGACTTACCCCATTGACGGCGACAAGGGTAGTACTGAAATTACTGGACGCAAAGGCGCTTGTGAACGCCTCCAGACGATCCAGTTCCAGCAACCAAATGGACGGGAGGACGGCAAGCAGGTAGGCCAAGAAGCAGGGACAGAACCTGGCGAAAAGAACCCACACTAAATTA
The DNA here is from genome assembly GCA_028829895.1 of Sinotaia quadrata. Classification (NCBI taxonomy): domain Eukaryota; kingdom Metazoa; phylum Mollusca; class Gastropoda; order Architaenioglossa; family Viviparidae; genus Sinotaia; species Sinotaia quadrata. The sequence goes on from CM054182.1 coordinate 22,090,121, forward strand.
TGGACGGCAACAAAAAGAAAAATTTGCATGCACATCAAGTTATGTTCAGTTAGAACTATTTTTTTTTTTTAAAGAACAAATGAGATCAAAATTGTACTTGGTCGAAATATCTGTTTACACCCCAAATGTCTCAGTTGGTCTGATTGAGTCTGGGTAGTTGGTTTTCATTGTCGTCCACTAGTCTGGCTAAGGAAAGTACCATTCTCGGAAGCTGTAGATATTTAAGCATGATTGCCCTTTGAACTCAAGGGCCATTACATAATATTAAGTCTTATAGTTAAATAAATAGAAGTTTCCGGTTGTGGTTAGAGATAGTATTAAGGTCATGGTTCAGATCAGAGCTAAGGTCAAAGTTAGTATGAGAGGCAGGGTTCAATTAGAGTTAGAGGTAGAGGTAGTATTATGGTCAGGGTTCAAACTGTAATTATGTTTAGAGGTAGTGTTAAGGTCAGAGTTCATATTAGAGTTAAGGTTAGAGGAAGTATGCGATTGAGGATTCTAACTCTGGATGGGGAAGGGGTCCACTGGGTGAGGTGCGGCTGAATTCTCTTAGTGGGTCTGTTTAAGAAAATAAAACAATACGCATTTAGGGTGGACGAGATCCGAATTGAAATGAATGACTAGAGAAATAAAATAGAAAAGAGTTTACACAAACTAATGGCATGAATATGACCAACTTTCATTTTTAAATATATAAACAACAAGTTTGAATTTGCCATTGAAATTTTTACAAGAACAAAAACAACAAAAAATACTTTCAACTTAACTGGTGGAATAGGAAAAAGGAGACAACTCCTAACAGCCGGTATCATTACACAGTAGCTAGTGTCCAGAGTCTGGTCATTAACATTTGAACTACCAGCCGGTATCACGACACCTGTAAACCGGAGTCTAGTCTGGATATTACCATTTGAACTACGCCTTTAACCTGTACCTAGAGACTGGACATTACCATTTTTACAGACCGGTATCTGTAACCAGTAACCAGTGTCTAGTCTGGACATAACCAATTGAACTACCGGTGTGTATCACGACACCAGTATACCAGTGTCTAGTTTGGACATTACCATTTAAACTACAGACCAATATCGTGACACCAGTAACGGGTGTCTAGTCTGGACATTAACATTTTAACTACAGATCAGAATCATGACACCAGTATACGGGTGTGTAGTCTGGACATTACCATTTAAACTACAAACCGGCATCACGACACCATTAACCTGTGTCTAGAGTTTGGACATTGCTAATCCAGTTCCAGACTGCGGAGGTGTACGATAAGCCATCATAATGACCAGTCTTAAGAGTTTTTAAGACTGAGTTCAAATCCCGGTCACTCGTGTATAATCACCAGGTACCGCACAAACTGCAGGAGGTGTTAGAAGACCGATAAATTGTTATATTGCGAGCACTTATGTAAACTGCATCAGGTATCAAGAGGCTGACTTCACTGTTATATCGCGAGCATTTAACGTAAACTGCAACAGGAATCAAGAGACCTACTTCATTGTTATATTCGAGCATTTAACGTAAACTCGTAGAAATAGTACTGAAGTCAAAGTCTTTAACTTCTTCACACGTACGTACACACATAGACATACTCACGCATGCACCTACACGCACACACATACTCAAGTTTACATTGACGTTTCTCACGTGAAATGGGTTTAACCCTCAGCAATGTGTGTTTTAGCAAGCCGGCGTCGTGTACAAAACTACTGTACACAGTATGTGCATGCATTGAATATCTAAAAAAAAAAAAAAAAAAAAGGAAGGCAGAAAAAGAGAATAAGAGAACACTGAACGAATTGATTAAACGTAACGCGGCTGGTTGAAATAAGTTTGTTTAGAGGGAGTTTGACTCTAGTCTGGCTTTTAACATTCGGCATTACGAATGACTTCGTCAGTTTCAACGTTTGAAATTCAACACAAGCAGTCATGCGGTGCGACAATTTGCCAGCTGTTGATATAGAAACGCTTCAACAAACACTGCCTGTAGAAGAACGGTCCTGATAATTATGTACTCAGTCAATGTAAATGTGAAATTATGTTTAAGATTAACGTACAGTACGGTGTATTCAAAGCTTTTTATCTGTACCAGTAGTTCAAGCACAGTTCGCTGTCACTGTTCATTGCCTACCAGCAGACCTAGCACAGTTTACTGTTACAGTTCATTGCCTACCAGCAGACCTAGCACAGTTTGCTGTTACAGTTCATTGCCTACCAGCAGACCTAGCACAGTTTGCTGTTACAGTTCAGTGCCTACCAGCAGACCTAGCACAGTTTGCTGTTACAGTTCATTGCCTACCAGCAGACCTAGTACAGTTCGCTGTTATAGTTCATTGCTTACCAGCAGACCTAGCACAGTTCGCTGTTATACTTTTACCTACCAGTAGACCTAGCACAGTTCGCTGTGTTGTAGTTCATTGCCTGTTCCAACAGTTCTAGTAATTTTCTGTTGTACAGGTCATTCACCACCAGTATTCAATGAACATGTATATATAGTGTGGCAGAGTAAATTTGCCTATCCCTATTTCTCGACTTATTTGTTATATGAACTGTTAAATTGTCAAAGCAACCTGACCATAGGCACTCCTTATGATGGTATTTTTGTAAGTGTCAGAGTTGGGGTAAACATCTCGAGGTGAGAGTATGCTAGAAATTGCTGATGCAATCCAAACTAGTTCCAACTGAATGGGTAGTTTTTATTACCCATTGGTTAAGATTTACGAGAACGAGACCAGCCAATGGGCGGAGATAGAACGTTTACCTGCTATAGAGAATTCTATTGTCTAATCACTTAGAATTTGGTGTGTCACGAAGTACAGTCATGAAAGGCAGCTGTTAGCTTAATGTTAGGGAGTTAACTGACTGATTGAGAGAAAATGGACTTAGAAAAATTTTGTGCATTTTTGCTATTGTTATACTTGCGTTTTATGTAGAGATGTATTATGTGAGCAGACTATTATTTCTACAAATTGTGAATTAATGCTTATATGTAGTATGCTAACCACTTAATATTTTTTCGAGTGAACCTGTTCATAAAACTGTTATGTTTTATTTATTATGCTGTATATGTGTATCGGGCTAATAAATACTATTGGAGGAAAATGTAAGCTGAGATTTGAATGTAAGAAAGAATGGAGTTAAAAAGGAATAAAATGGAAACTTAGCATTTGTTCCCGATTATATTTTACAGTGAAAAAGGTGCATTTCTTTGTATTATCTGAATCTTCAGGTTTACTGATTATAACCTGCTATAACTGTGGTGGATGCAAGAAGTATCTACTGCAGTGTTTAAGTATAAGGAATACACTGCACTCCATTGGTGTATGGTGGCAAAGTATGCTATCTACATCGGGCAATTTATGGCACAAGGGAAGTTACTGGAAATTGCTACAATCGTTGTTCTACTTGAAGGAGCTAATATGGTGATGGAGTGCACAGGTTAGCCTCGAGAGAGAAGCAGCTAATCAGTGTTCTACAATGTGAGAAGGGAAACATGTGGAATTGACAGTAATAATATGAACCATAAACTTTTGCTTTTTTTACAAAAAGCAATGCTAAAGACTATTGAGACAATGACTATACAAGGTTATGTACAAACGATTATTGCATAACTCTAATAGTAATAACTCCATTTCTGTTCTCTGATAAGAACTATCCTGTGATTTGTATTAACAGTAATCTGTTGGATTGTGTTTTAGGAAAAAAGATTGTATTAGGTATTAAAATTATTTGAATGTGGATTTTTTTCATGTCAAGTAATCTTTTTCATTGTATTTGTTATATGCATATTTGATTGTTGATTTAATAAATTTATTATTAAATGTATTGATCTTTCTTACACATATTGATATACCTTATGTTAGAGAAGAAAACGGGTGAATGGGGACTTGCTAAATATAAATTAAAGACGGATTTGTCTTCTCGTTTAGTAAGAAGTTTTCCACCTATGGAAATATTGTGTGATGGTAAATGTTTGTCTTCGATGTTGTGGAAGAGAGAAAGCTTTTTACAGTGTCTGCATATCCTCCAAGTTAGAGTGATGAGTAGTGTCTTCTGTAGAATTATTAATAATATAAATTAAGATTCCCATCACTTGTAATTAGTTATGGACGATTGATTAATAATAATAATCATAACTATTAACTAGGTGGTGTTGGTGTATGTCTGGGTAGGCTATGTCTGGGGATGAACTCAAATTTGTTTAAAATTGTTAAACTAATTGTCATTGTGATGAAATTAGTAAATGTGAACAATGATTGTTGAAAATTTTGTCGAGCTTAGAACAGGTGATCCTTGGCTAAAAGCAAAACTAGAAGAGTGTGATGAAAAGAATTTTCATCTGGAATTGGAATTCCAAATTGAAGTAAACGATAAATTAAGGTAGTCATGTGAATGTGTGAATGTGTGAATAGTCGGAAGTGCAGATTTCCAGGAAAAGGGGGGAAGAGTTGAGAGGGATGGGGGTTGCATGGCTTGTGGGGCATAAAAACAGGAGAGGAATGTAACATGAGAACCTAAGCTGACCTTGTACCAGGCAGTCAAATGGTTGAACTGCATGGGCGAGATAAAATATTTAAAATTACGTGGGTGGATCGCGTGCATAAAAACCTTTGGTACTACTGAACCATTATACTCACTAGCAGAAAGTAGGAAGAAGTGGTGTCCTTGGGAACATGGCTGGGGGGGAAAATCGTGATTAAGAATCCTTTATAAACTTAAATGAGTGACTGTGTATGAATGCAAGTAGAATTTAAATTGTATTTTTTATATTGCATTCTGTAGTCATTTAATGACGAATTGTACTATGAAACTGGTAACGTGAATATGGTAAAATCTCAGAAGTTGGAAGAAGGAACTTAGGCTGGTCAATATTATATTTTCAGGGTTTTTCCAGTGTACACAGAGTATACAAGAAGTACTTATTGGGCAGTCTGGCTAGCATTGTGGAAGTTAGTTGGCATATGCTGTGTGTGTAGGCCTGGACTCCAATCAGCAGACAACATGACAGAAGTTGAAATGCGAATTGTGGACTCTGACTTCCTAGAAATAATTCCAAAATAGACATCTGTATGAACATCTCTCATAGACATCTTTATGAGTGAAATATAGAGAAACTAAGTAGAAAGTAATAAATAAACGAAGAAAGACTCATTAGTGATTAAGTATAAATCCTGTATTATCAACTTTATTCTATTTATGAATTTTTTAATTTTAATTAAATTTTGTTAATCATCACAATCTTTATGCATCTTTATTAATGTAGCTGTTGATGTAAGTGTAAATCTGCATTATAATTGCAGGTAGTGTTTCTTGTAATGTTAGCGTCATTGTTTGTATTATTATACTCTTTGCACAGTTATCTGCTGGGGGCTGGCGAGTCAAATAAATATATACCTGATCTAAAAATATATCAGGCCATTGCCCCATAAAATAATCAATAAGTCTTACTGTTTGCAACGACACTCAGGGTGCAGGCCGAATAGATTTGATCTAAATCGCATTGAATACAAGTCACCCCAAACAGCATATGAAAAAGAGATACATTTGACTAGACAAATGTCTATTTCACTAGACTAGTGAAATAGACATTTAGAAAGCAGCCGTATCTCATTTTATTATTTTTATAACACTATCCAGAACTGTCTTGCTTTGTCTATCCTTTTTTCACTTAAAAAATTTTGTTCTGATTAACCTTTTGTTTATATTATTGCTTGCATATTGTACTGAAATTCAGGACGATTCTCTATGGTGTGCTCGGAGTGCACGTTGACTCTGGAACAGTTGTGTAACATGCCTACAAGGGACACATGGGGCCTTTGCCTAAATAAGAAAGACAGTGACTTGTTACAAACCGCGTGATTGTGAACATTTGCCGGCGACAGCCGCCATCTTTGAAAAGGTTATGTGCGTTGACTTAATTTTTTTCCCCTGAAACTCTACTCATATTTCCATGATATCTATGAAGTTGATCATATATTTATGTTAACTGACTGCTAACATCTATGACTGTCCAGTGTTAATTGAACATTCTTGTGAAGTGATGTAAATGTGAGTGCTCACCGAATATTGTATATTTTATTGTTGAAACATAGTATACCGTTAAATTTATTGACCTTCTTACACATAATGATAACCATATGTGTAGAGATAGTGGGTGAATATAGATTAAAAGACAGATTGTCTTCTCTTTTGGTAAGATGTTTTCCACCTATGGAAATACTGTATGATGGTAAAAGTTTGTCTTTAATGGTGTGGAAGAGAGAAAACGTTCACAACGCTCGCATATCTGTCAAGTGAGAGAGACAAGTGTCTTCTGGAGGATTATTAATAATATAAATTAAGATTTTCATAATTTGTAATTAATTATGGATGATTAAATAATAAAATTAATAGTGAGGCTTTGTGTTGCAGATAGTATACTTTAAAGTAGGTCATTAATAAATGGTAATGAAAGTATTCAATGTACATAGATAATTTAATGATGTGAAGGTCATTCATTACCATTACTCATTGCAGCTGTATAGTTAAATATATTGTATGTAATTTATTTCCCTTATTCAATATATCTGTATAGTCTAATATATTGTAGGTAATTCATTTCCCTTATTCAATATATCTGTATAGTCTAACGTACTGTATGTAATTCATTATCATTTTTCAATGTACCGGTATATGTATAGTTTAACATATTATATTATTATTCACAATTCATTCCTGGTATTCAATGCGATATAGAGCTTGCTGTATTGAAAATTATTATCAATATTCAATGTACAACCTAATGTATTGCGTTACTGCACAATATTCAGTGTACAATGTAATACTTTGTGCTACTGCATAATATTCAGTGTACAATATAATACGTTGTGTTAATGCAGAATATTCAGTGTACAATATAATACGTTGTATTAATGCAGAATATTCAGTGTACAATATAATATGTTGTATTAATGCAGAATATTCAGTGTACAATATAATACGTTGTATTAATGCAGAATATTCAGTGTACAATATAATACGTTGTATTAATGCAGAATATTCAGTGTACAATATAATACGTTGTATTAATGCAGAATATTCAGTGTACAATATAATACGTTGTGTTAATGCAGAATATTCAGTGTACAATATAACATTTTGCCTTACTGCACAATATTCAGTGTACAATATAATATTTTGCCTTACTGCACAATATTCAGTGTACAATATAATATTTTGTGTTACTGCAGAATATTCAGTGTACAATATAATACGTTGTGTTAATGCAGAATATTCAGTGTACAATATCATATTTTGCCTTACTGCACAATATTCAGTGTACAATATAATACTTTGTGCTACTGCACAATATTCAGTGTACAATATAATAGGTTGTGTTAATGCAGAATATTCAGTGTACAATATAATATTTTGCCTTACTGCACAATATTCAGTGTACAATATAATATTTTGCCTTACTGCACAATATTCAGTGTACAATATAATATTTTGTGTTAATGCAGAATATTCAGTGTACAATATAATATTTTGCCTTACTGCACAATATTCAGTGTACAATATAATATTTTGCCTTACTGCACAATATTCAGTGTACAATATAATATTTTGCCTTACTGCACAATATTCAGTGTACAATATAATTGTTTATGTTACTACACAATATTCAATGTACACTATAATGGTTTTTGTTATTGCACAAATTCAGTGTACCACCTAATGGCTTGTGTTATTGAAAATTGTTCAGTGTACAAAATCTAATGATTTGTGTTACTAGATAATATTCCAATTAAAGTCTGGTATATTGTGGAGTTTATCCATATATTTAATGCGGCGTCTGGCGTATTTATTTGTCATTACCACTATTTTATGTTCAGTCAACCAGTGCAGCCAGAACAATATTAAAATAAAAATCCACTGTTCGGCAATAAGGTGTGTCCATCTTTCACATTTGTTCAGAAACACATTTTAGTCATGAGTCACGGACTTACTATTTAGTTAAAAAACCAAACACATTTTAGTCATGAGTCACGGACTTATTATTTAGTTAAAAAAAACCAAACACATTTTAGTCACGAGTCACGGACTTACTATTTACTAAAAAACCTACATTTAAGTCACGAGTCATGGACTTACTTTTTACTAAAAAACCTACATTTAATCACGAGTCACGGCTTCATTATTTACTAAAACATAAATTTTAGTCACGTGTCATGGACTTACTACTATTCAGTCAGATTTTCGTTATGTGTCTTAATTTTAGTATTTTTCAGTAACTGAGTTGTAGGCATGTATCTTAAGCTTACTATCTGTTTAAAGGAAATAGGTTTAGTCCTAATCTTAACTATTTGCTCACAGGAAATAGATTTAGTCAGTGCCCCAGTCCTACTATTTACTCACAGATACAGATTTATTATTAAATCTCAATGTCATAGTCTTATTATTTACTCTCTCTATTAATATGGGTCGTTTCCTAGATATACCCCTCACTTAGTCCCCACTGATATAAAAATATTTTTGTTCTGCCCAATACTGGCAGACTGAAACGAGTTAAAGCCCTTGACATATTCACGAGATAGTGTAGTAGCAAACGAATCTTTGCTAAACAACTGCTCATTGACTGAAAGATGGCAAGTCTTGGACTACACGATTATAAAATGAAAGCAGTAAAATTTTGGATCCTGGACCAAACTTTTATTCGCACACTGAAAACGGTCTAGTCTTGGACTACATACACTCCATACACTCGTTCACAAGTCTGATGTCAAAGTTCATTGGACATGCCAAGTGACAATCAAATTTCTTTACATGTCTTGACAATGTTTCTCCCTTCTCTCGCTTGCATCCATACGTATGTTTCTCAAACCTCAAACACTTACCATTTACCTTCCAAGCCGCCTTGCTGGCGGATGGTATAAATAGTCTCGAGGACGAGCAGAATGTTGATGAGCAGAAGTGCCCAGAAGGCTGAGTGTTCTCGCGTGGTGACGACCAGCCAGACGCAGAGGATAGAATGGATGAGGAGTATAGAGCGGACGATCAAGGCGTTCACCACTGTGAAGTAGGTACGACACTTAGCAAGGAGTCCCTTGGCCGGTTTCTGATCATTTTTGTCCACGTCCGCACCCAAGTCCTTTGCAGGAACGGAGTTGCTTCCCGTTTCTTCCTTAGACATCTTGTCGACTGACGCTGAGAGCGCGCACCAGACCTTCCAGGTCAGAGTCCGGATGTAGACGAACGGGGGAGAACTCTAGTGTGTAGTTGTCTTGGTTCAATTCTTGTTTTGAATGTAGTGCCCTAATTATTGTAGCTTATAATAATTTCCTTGAAATGAATTTCCTTTTCTCTGCAAAGTGAAACAAAGTACATAAGAGTTCTATTCATTTTTCGCACATTCACACACACACACACACACACACACACACACACACACACACATACACATGCATACATACAGATAGCAGATATTACCATAGTCACATGTAGTCAGCCACACACAGACCAGGAACACACGCACATACACACACATTCATGTAAAATACCTCACCACTTTCTCCACACTCATAAGTCCGAAACAGAAACTACCATCCACAGTGAAACTATTGCCACTATCCTAAGTCTCCAACTTGACATCGATTCCGTACTGAGAATTTTCATTAATGGGTTGAGGATATTTTCCAGGGGAACTCACCTATTCTCTCTATGTACTCCGTGTTGTCTGTACCTCATTTAGGTCCTTTACTATAAAGCAACTCTCTAGCGGACCAGGAGGAGATAATTTTCAACGCTATTGCTCAGTCAAGGGATGTTATCGTCATACAAATTACCAGGCAGCAAAAACCTGAAAGAAGTCAAATGGTTTCGCCTTTTCGTCTGAGAATTCGCCAGTGTTGGAATTGTACGGTAAATAAAATCAACCAGTCCATCAAACAGTAATTTTGTTCTGAGCTTTTAGACATACTAAACAGAATTAAATTTTTGAAATATATATATTTTTTAAGTTCCTCTTCTATTTCTAACAGATTGAACCACTTACAGAAAAATATATTTGCTAATGAACACATCTTGGTGATTTTCTTTACAAACGAACAAGTGTCCATGTGTATGTGTGCCTGCACACGCACAGCTGTCATTTCTTGTATTATTGTAGCCTTTTCCTTTTGTTTGCATTATATGGTATTGCTGTTAATCGCCATGTAATTCGGATTTTATATATAACTCACACATTTTTTGTATTATTGTGGCTTTTTTCCCGCTGTTTGCATTATATGGTATTGTTGTTAATCTCCATGTAATTCGGATTTTATATATAGCTCACACATTTCTTGTATTATTGTGGCCTTTTCTTTTTGTTTGCATTATATGGTATTGCTGTTAATCTCCATGTAATTCGAATTTTATATATAGCTCACACAGTTGTTTCACTAGTATTAAACATACTGGTCGGCTGTCAATATTATTCTTAATTTTACCTGTGACACCTCTCTGGGCACCCTTCACTCGTTATGGTTACTATTTATTAATTATTAACACACGACTAATTACAAGTTATCGAGAATCTTAATTTATATTTATTAATAATTCTCCCACAAAACCAAAATTACTCTCACTTGGCGGATTAAAGGATGTCGTAAAACTCTGCTCTTAACACAATAAGAAAGACTTTATACAGTTGCGTAATGTTTCTGAAGGCGGAAACTTCTTACTAGAGCTGTAATGAAATCCGTCTTTTATTTATATTCAACAGGCCCTCATCCACCCACTATTAAGCCAACACAAGGTTTTAATATATGTGAAAGAAGGTCAATAAATTTAACAATAAATTTATTAAATCAACAATCAAATACACAACGTATGAATATAATCGAAAGAGCATTGACATTTACACCACTTCACAACAGTGTTCAAATAAAGTTAGACACTCACTCAGTTTATCCCAGCATAGATACCAGCAGTCAAATTAACACAAACACACACACACACACACACACACACACACACACACACACACACACACACACACACACACACACACACACACACACATGAAGTTCATGCATATAATTTCATCAAAGAAACGAAAGTGACATTTTAGAGAGATAATTAAAGTCAATATACATAATCTTTTCAATGATGGCAGTTACAACTGACACGGGTTCACAATCACGCGGTTTTCATTGTCACTTTCTTTCTTATTAGACGATGGGTCAACATACTCCTTCTAGGCACATTACACAACTGTTCCAGAATCTTCGATGTGCTATCATTAACACATTAAGATGAATGTTCACGAATCTTTGTGTGCACTACTCAACACACAAAGAGGAATGTTCAAGAAACTTGGAGACCAAAACTCAAACCTCACTTTCCAGCATACTGGCTCTCGAACAGAATTCATAAGAATTAACTTACAGCAACACGTTTACTGATAAGTTTGACAACATTGCTGGATACACACACCAACGTGATCTGGTAGGGTACAGTCTGAAGCAGCTACAAGATTACAAAACAAAACAAAAAAATGTTGTGCTCCTTTCTACAAAAGTCAAACTAAGGCAGTGCTAAATTTCAGGCATATTTCATCTCTAAACTCCTTTCTCTCTTATAAACATTCTCAACTTACAAGTCCTGCAATGATATTCATTAGCCCAATACACATGCAGCATAATATACTCCAATTCTGACACTTACAAAATTACCATCATTAACAGTACCCAAGGTTGGGTCATGTTAACATTGACAACAAATATATAATTATTAAGTTTAGAAATAACCAAATAAGGATGGGCAAATTTACTACGTCATATTACTCATTAGTACAATATGTTGTACTATATACACAACATGTGTTTTGCAATACATGATCTTATTAAAGGTTGTTGTCTCCCAATACGTCCATATTAGCGTGCTATTATATCTCAATTATCATGCATGTTGTTCATAGTTCGTTCTCATTGTTGTCTGTTAATGTAAACTACATGCACGATCTTTCAAAATAAAACGTGTTCTGCTTTTGCTATTTCTTGTGAAGCAGCAAATGAACGATTGTATCTCACTAAACGTTCTGTGTTCACTCTGCGTAAATATTGTCTCTGTGTTGAATGAAATATAGATGTACAGTTGTATCTCACTAAATGTTCTGTGTTCACTCTGCGTAAATATTGTCTCTCTGTGTTGAATGAAATATAGGTGTACAGTTGTATCTCACTAAATGTTCTGTGCTTGTACTGTGTAAATATTGTCCCTCTATGTTGAATGAAATACATATGTACGATTGTATCTCACTAATGTACTGTGTTTGTATTGGGCAAATGTTGTCTCCTAGTGTGTTGTTTGAATGACGTGTATAATTGTATCTCATTAAATGAACCGTGTTTGTATTGGGCAAATGTTGTCTCCTATTGTGTTGTTTGAATGACGTGTATAATTGTATCTCATTAAATGAACCGTGTTTGTATTGGGCAAATGTTGTCTCCTATTGTGTTGTTTGAATGACATGTGTATAATTGTATCTCATTAAATGCACTGTGTTCATATTGCACAAGTGTCTGATTCTATTATCTTCTTGTTATGTGTGTATATACTAAGATTTCACTAAATTTAATTGGCTCGTATTGCGCCAATGTTGTCTCATAATATTGTTTTCTTGTTGTAATTACATATGCTAACTATTTCTCAGAGCTTACGTATTGCATATGTTGTTGTATCTCAGAATGTTGTTTGAAGGAAAGCTGACGAATTTCTCTCACTAAACGTGTATGTTGGTGTGAATATACACAATGATGTTTCGTATTATACTCTACTTAATAAATACACACCCAGTATGTGTGGTTCGATTTATCGGTTCTCGTTTGTTTTGACTAAATATGTATATTGTTCACATTGCACACACACATATATTGATTGCTGATTCTGAGTATGTTGTTTATACATGCAGTTATTGCTCATTATAATATGTTTAAGATTTTTTAATCTTACACTCTGCTGTTTCTTAGAACATGAACAGTCTGAGGGCTGGATATCACACCCAAAAAGAATGTAAGTGGATTTAGATTAAAAAAAAAAAATCAACTAAATAGTTAAAGCATTAATATATACTCACCTGCAGAACCAAGCTGCATTTCAGTGTCACGATCTCTGTCTGCGAAATAACTTTCACCTCACACCTAATCACCACCTGGCAGTCAGACTGCTAGAAACTTCACCCGAGACAATATCTCGTTCCAAATATTGCACCATAGACAGGTAAGGCACGTGACAGGATACTTTAAATTTTAAAAGGAACCTTTTTCAGTCCGTAGAAATTGGATCACCAAAACCCTCCCGCCACAATCTGTCTGATCTCGGCAAGCAAGACTACTGAATGAAAAAAAAAATCTTCACTCGCGTTTTTGGGCTCCTACCGAGTTGCGCAGAGAGTAACTAACTTAGGGGAACGACACTTCCGTTCACGAGGGCAATAAAAGTAGTCTACTTTTCTCTCGCGCCGTGAAAGATAATGCGTTAGTGATTACTTCCCAACAGCACGGCCTTTGGTTACTCTTCAAGCATCAGACGTCTGGGAGCCACGTGCTCTTTTAGGGAGACTTATGTGCCAGTATTGGACAAGGCCAGACTTCTTTGCAGAAATGAAAGATTTTTTAAAATGTGCGTGCGTGCGTTTTTGTGTGTCTGTGTGTGTGTGACTTAGTGTTCGTATCTTAGCGGCTTCTTTGTCAGCGTCATAAAAGGGGAGTACACCGTTCCGGCGAGGTGTGTCAGTTGAAAAGCTTTGCTGGAGGGTCACAAGTCGACATGGTTCATAAGTCTTGAGGTTTCAGTCGCTGAACTTGATGACTTTGTTTCCCTTAATACCGCTCGACCCAGTAAAGGAATGTCACTGGGAATTGACGAGGTGATCCAAGAGTATTTTCATACTTCTCTGCTCACCATGGCAATATGTAAACATAAAACGCGCATTACAAGAATGTGAAGTAAGGAGGCATAAAGACAGAACACACATTTAGGTACAGATATTCCGGATCGGTAACTCGAAGAACGAATAATAATCTTTTTATAGAATGTCTAATATCACCCATTTTTTTTCTTTTGTTTGTAATCTGTAAACCAAGCTTTACAGATCAAAGGTGATGAAACAATTGTTTGACCTTTGTGAAGAGTTCATAAAAGAATAGCTATGCCGTTTATTATCTTCAAACTCTTCATTATTTTTAATTCTTACTCTAAAACGCATACTTTCAACAGTTAGCACAGGGGTCGACAACCCCTTTGTAAGCGCTCTGCCTAAGTAATACTATATGCTATGAAGAGACAGGGTGTGCCAGCCTAATTCTTTTCTCCGTATATGTCTTCGTCTAATTTCCTCAGATCCGTGGAACAGATAAAGTAATTAGATATTAAGTAGGCTTCTTTAAAAAAATATGATTATTAAATTTTTAATGCAAAATATTATGATTATTTACCATAGGTACCCCATCCCCACCCATTCCAGTTTTTCTATATGCCTGGAACTCATCGCGTGCTATTACAAATCATTCCACGTGCCAGGTGTACAGTAAGAGATAAAGTAATTACGTCCCCTGTTATTCTTATACATATTTGACTTTAACAGTTAGCAAAGACAGCTAAGAGATAAAGTAATTACGTCCCCTTTTATTCTTATACGTGTTTACCTTCAATAGTTAGCAATTACATCTCAGAGATAGATTAAGTACGTCCCATTTTATTACAGAGGTGATATAAATACAATGACACGGTCAAGCCAAAGAAATTAATTATTTAACACATACAAATATGAATTTAATTAGTTAAAACAATGACGACTTTAACATCAAAAGAATTGAATTATTGCATAATTAGAAATAATGTATATAGAAATATGTTAATTGTATACGTAAACTAACAGTGTAATTTAATTAATAACTAATAAAAAATGAACTGGTTATTAGATGCCAGCTGAAGAAAATACGGGACATAAATGGAAGAATGCATACAAATTTGTAAACCAGGCATTCAACACATACAAAAAAGCGTCTAGAACACTTTCTTTTACTTATATGGTGAATTATTTTAAAACGTTATATTTGATACCTATAAGCCACACCATTTTGTTTATTTATTTGTTTTAAAAGAAGGGGAGGGGGGCTTCAGTATTGAGAGGTCCACCTGGTGTGGTCAGGACCCACTGTACGATAAGAGGAACCAAATTAAGTCCCTTTTGTTTACCGCAAAACATCTGAAGATGAAATGTGCCACGAAAGTTCTAAAGATGAAAAGAATGTCAGCATAACCACCCCCACCCACCCCCACCAACGTTCTACACAGTCTTTGATTTTCAAAGAAAGAAATCATGTAGCAAACATTCACTAATCACTAAAAAAAAAAAAAAAAAAAAAAAAAAAAAAGTCAGTAAAAAGATTATTCATCTCTTAAAAAATACAGCACCACTTATTCAGCTCATAAATCTCTAAAAGGAATCCAGTACAACATTACTAAGCTTGGAAATCTCTCAAAATAATTCAGTACAACATTAATCAACTTGGAAATCTCTCAAAATAATTCAGTACAACATTAATCAACTTGGAAATCTCTCAAAATAATTCAGTACAACAATATTCAACTTGGAAATCTTTCAAAAGAATTCAGTACAACATTATTCAACTTGGAAATCTTTCAAGAATTCAGTGCAACTTTACTCAACTCAGAAATCATTATTAAGGAATTTGGTACTCTGTTACTATGTTCAGAAATCTTCTTTTAGAGAGAGAGAGAGAGAGAGAGAGAGAGAGAGAGAGAGAGAGAGAGAGAGAGAGAGAGAGAGAGAGAGAGAGAGAGAGAGAGAGAGAGAGGAAAGTAATATTTAGTTTCAGAAATTTTTTTCAAAAAAGTAATCCCTTCTCTTACTTCACACTTACTTAGTTTTCTGAGAATTTTCCTTTAAGGACCAAACTTTCACTTTGTACGAAATGGGTTTCGAATACAAGAGTAATCTTCAGTTCTGCAACTTGTTATTCTGCTAAAGTTGTTTTCTTTTAATGTATGTCCTGTTTATGTCACTTGGAATAATGCCACGGGCTTAGAACTTTGAAAAGCAGTCTGGAATTCTTTAAGACTAGTTGATATCTGACTGGTTTGGTATATGAAGAGACTTTTCTATTTAATGTCTGTTTTTTACAGTCCTCAAGTAAAATACAACCCCGTTGTGTTTATAACCCGATTGCATCTAAGTTAAACAACAGTGTCGGTGCCTCTTGTATTAGAACTGCTCAAACTTATTTATAGCAGGACAAAGAAAGGAAGAATGACCTGGATGTGTGATTTCCTTTAAAAAAAACATCCGGGGACTTACACAGGAAAGTACACATTCACACAGATATGTGCGCATGAACAAACAAGGAAGCGTACTATAAAGATAATATTAGCATGTCCAAAAATGCGAGTGTTAAAGTAAAAACTTAAATTTAAGGGACTCTTTCAAAAGGGAAATAAACTATTATTTATTTATACATTTTATTTTAATGGTACTAAATTATTGCTGACACACGTTGAACATACAAGCTGATAAATATACACATCTTAGAAATATAAGGGTTGCGTGATTATTAGTGAAAGAGTGCAATTGCTTTGCTGTGTTTACTAATTTTAGAACTGTGAAATACAGGCGCAAGCGAAGAGAATATAGAATGTCCTTAAAGCAATTTCAGTAGAATAAAGCTTTTAAAAAAACAAAAGTAGGCTAAAGAAACTGGTGCGGTTGGCTTCTTCAACGAACTGTTTAATCTCCGCCTAGAAAGAAGAATGAATGAGTTTGTGTGTCACAGTGTATTGTGGGAAATCTAGATATAGCAGTGTAGAGTGAAATCTATATTTAGTAGCGAAGTGTGAACTTTATAACATCATAGTGTGAGTACAGTGTGGGATCTACGTACAAACCTATATAGTGTGATATCTACATACAGCAGTATAGTGTGGGATCTGTATATAACAGTATTGTGTGAGATCCTTATATAACAGTATAGTGTGAGATCTGTATATAACCTTGCTGTGTGAGATCTATATATAAGAGAAGTGTGAGCTAAAATGCAACAGTGCAGTGTGGGATCTATATATAAGAGAAGTGTGAGCTAAAATACAACAGTGCAGTGTGGGATCTATATATAAGAGAAGTGTGAGCTAAAATACAACAGTGCTGTGTGAGATCTATATATAAGAGAAGTGTGAGCTAAAATACAACAGTGCAGTGTGGGATCTATATGTACAATGAAAGGCATCTCTTAAATTATGAGAATATATACTCTCTTCACCTAAGATGAATTACACCTCTCAGTTACGGACATGAATTGAAGGAGTGGTCCCCCTTGTACCCTCACTCCCCCAAGTGCTAACCTTGGTATGTAGGTGAATATCACGACTGGCCCTGACTTGGCATATATCCAACAAGTAGTGGACACACCTCTGTTCAAAGACCTCACATTCTTCTTATTAATTATTATGCTAAGCCCCCACCTCTACTTAGCCTTTTACCTCAATTAATTATATTAATTACACAGGGTCAAAGTGTACCTAAAAAGAAATTGAATTTATTAACAATATAAATTATTTAATATAATTTTAGCATTTGATCAAATGCAGGTAAGGAAGGACACAACAAGTACATATATAAATCAATATAGTCTCAAGTCCAATAGTTCACTTATCAATTGTCTGTAGCTGGATGCTTTTCACAGCTTAGGACTAACTCTAAATTCTGCACAAAGCACATCCAGTCCTACCATAAAGCATTTCTGAAATGTTCTGTGTCACTTGACATACATAAAGACGACAGCGATATTACATCAGAGAGGATAGAGAAAGACAGATCGCTTTTCTTATAAACATGACCTTGAGCAGGGTTTCCCTTTTCCTGGTTTTGATGCTTTCAGTGAGTATGGTTAAAGGTGGAGGAGTTTACTTGCTCAAGGTAGACTCAGAGGGAATCGCCAAATACAGCATGGAACAAGGCCCCCAAATCGAAGACATGAAGACATAAGGAAGTGCTACCAATGGATTAATATGGCATTTATCATGCAACTTCCAAGTGGAGACTGAAGGCATGGGTTTTTACCCTTGTAGAATTTATTGGGCAGTGGTGGGCAAGGGATATTTTTCCTTAGATGTGGGCTTGAGCACGCCCTATTTCTCTAACTTCCATTGGCCAGTATGTAGCCAATGATCAGTTATGATGTACCACAATCTACGGTCACAGATAATGTGTTTTTCAGTAACAATGCCTAGTGGTATGGCCTGGCAAATTGACTACTGAATTTACAAAGAGTGTCAGGATATCCACTGTAATGTTATCTCAGGGTATTGTCTAGTTACTGCTTAGAAGGATATTTACTCTCTTTCCACTACAGTGACTACAGTGACTACATGCTATTCTTAATGTGCAGTGCATGCTGTCTACTTTAAAACTTTCGCTACACAAATACTAGCAACATAAAGTGCACCACAATTATATAATAAAACATTTCATAAATGGAAAGCATATAGAAATAAATAACAAATAAAAGAAGGGTTGAGAATATTTGTCACACTATATATAACAGTGTGAGATCTATATTTAACAGTATAGTATGAGATCTGTATTTAATACTATAGTGTGAGATCTATATATAACTGTATAGTGTGTGATCTATATATAACACTATCTTCTGAGATCTATATATAACAGTTTAGTGTGATATCTATATATAGTAATATAGTGTGAGATCTATATATAATGATACAATGTGAGATCTGTTTATAACAATATAGTGTGGGATCTAAATATAATAATATAGTTGTGATATCTACGTTTAACAGTATAGTATGAGATCTGTATACAACAGTATAGTGTGAGATCTATATGTAACAATATAGTAAGAGATTTATATATAACACTATAATGTAAGATCTATATATAACAGTATAGTGTGAGATCTTTATATAATAGTATAGTGTGAGATCTATGTATAACAGTAGAGTGTGACATATATGTATAACAGTATAGTGTGACATCAATATTTAACAATATAGTGTGAGATGTGTATAAAATCTGTATGTAACAGTGTAGTCTAAGTCAGAATACAGTCTAACTCTTCGCGAGTTCTAATGTTCCAAATGCAATCACGGTCAAGTGAAACAGGAAGTATAAGCAACTTTTATGTGTGTTTGAGTGCTCTGATTTCATTGTTTCTACTTTAAAAAAAATAACAAACTAGTGCAAAAAAAAACTTGAATGCAAAATAAGAACAATACTGAAAGTTAAGTACACACATATAATTCAATATTTTTATCTTTAAGTCCTGCCGCTACTGCCTACTTCAACCGTAGGTGAACTTGAAGAACCCCGGCCCCTGAAACCCGACAAGGACCACCAATAACGGCCACACTCGAGTAAGCTGATTGCATGGTTATTTAATTACTTGCTGACGCTAGAGGTGCTGTTCTAGCATCTTAACATTATTAATATTATCATCCCTGAAGGTTTACAGTCAAGAACTGATAACTGACTGCTTCACTGATTTAAAAAGTAATTAAGGAGTTACTGACCTTGGGGTCCCACACATTTGATATTTTATAAAGGCGAACCAATAGGCTGCTTAATTATATTTCATTGTTTGTTTTTTAAATTGGATTAGTTATTTCATTCATTTACATTCCAAGTAGTCTCTACATGCTGTGTTTTTGTTGTGCTAGTAGGAAAGCAATAATTTAATTAGTATTTTTTTTTTTTTGCTCTAATGTCGATAAATATTCTCTCTCAGTATAAAATCAAGAGTTTATTTGTAATAGTTGTATAAATTATAATGCGTTGTCAGGATTTTGTTTTTAGCAATAGCATTATTTGTCATGAACACTTTGTAACATGTATGTCCTCTTTCAGTGTGATGTTTAGCTGGGAGATGGACAAGATGTTAATTCTCAACCACCCCTGACCGCCCATGACTATAATCCCCCAAACACACCTTCTGGCTGGCCACACTTGTTAGAAAGATGAATGATAGATAATGTAGAATATAAGAGTGATAGTACTAGAATATAGCTCAAGCCCCTCTGATATACTGCCAGGATAGTAAGTAAATACAGGTGACAGACTACAACACATAACACATAACATGTAAGTGAGTCACACTAACATTGAGAACATTGAGTCCTATAGCATTGTAGTAGTTACTTGGTTCATTCATATGAGCGAACTTTAAATGAGTTTATAAGAGAACACTGCATATTTCTAGGCGAATTCTAAAAGTACCTTGATTAAAGTTCGAGTGAATTCAATTGTATCTTGACTGAAGCCGTGCAGTTGTTGACTTTATTAGAACATAACTTTAGTTTGCCTGACGTGTCATCTAGAGTCCCAGTGAATGTCATTAGCAGATACATATGTGGTCCATTGAACCAGTCCTTGGTACATGAATTGTTCTGCTCTGGTGTTACTTCAAGGTGCAATATTCATCAAAGTCAACATCAAAGATAAGGCGGTTCTGTTCTGGCATTGTTTTCCAGTTCAACACCCATTGACCAATATCTCAGATAAAGTGCTGATCTGCCAGTAAAATACACACGGACGAAGAATTTGTACACATGTGTCCTTTGACAGAACACTCTTACTTTTATGGTCTTCATATATTTAAATATCATAAGCGAAATATAACAATATAAAATATAGTTAATGTCAAGAGATAAACATGAACATAATATTAGTTAGGCAAACAAAGCTGCACACATTCAGCAGTAATACAGAGGATAGATTTCTGCTGTATTGAGGTCAGTATGTTAGTAATATAATTCTAACTTATTAAGGCTGGAAGCCAGAATACGTGTTGCCTCAATGGTTAGTTTCATTTGCCTGATGATTTACAAGTGAATTTCTGATACATTTATTTGCACTGCTGAACTGCATTTCGATTGGTAAGTTTAGAGTGAATGTCTGGAACATTCAGGTCTGTTTCTAGCCTGAGGATAAGGGTCAGCCTTTCTAGAAGGTAGGCTTATGTGTAGTCTTGTTAGAGGAAGGGTGGGTGTTGACTACATAAGCCATTAATTATGTGATAATTGAATTTTGATGGCTGTTTTGCTATTTATTAATTATTATTTCTGTGTACAAATCTACCTGTAATGTTTGCATGCATGCATTTATTGAAGCTAACACTGTTCTAATTAGGGAAACAGTTTAGTATTTCTGAGTTGGATTTAATTTACAAAGCAGTGAAAAGGCCCAGAGGTGTGAAACAAGCAAGCACTTTACTGCCAAGAAGAAAGAGGTGTGAAACAAGCAAGCACTTTACTGCCAAGAAGAAAGACTCAGAGGTGTGAAACAAGCAAGCACTTTACTGCCGGATAAGAAGAAAGACTAAGAGGTGTGAAACAAGCAAGCACTTTACTGCCGGATAAGAAGAAAGACTCAGAGGTGTAAAACAAGCAAGCACTTTACTGCCGGATAAGAAGAAAGACTAAGAGGTGTGAAACAAGCAAGCAGTTTACTGCCACATGAGAAGAAAGGCCCATAGGTGTGAAACAAGCAAGCAGTTTAATTTACTGTTGAATAAGTTGATCATCTACGGCAGGCAGGTGAATCAATGCCCCGATCATTTGAGTGAATTCTGAAAGACGTTTAGTCAAAACGACCCTTAGCAAAAGTAAGGAGCGAGGCTATTCTATTAAACTCGTCATTTGAAATCCTCCTTAGACCTTAGCTCCTGTCCGCAAAAATGGGTAGATTTTGAATATACGCGTGAAGAAGAAAAATAGTTTTAGTTTTTGTTCTTGTTTTCACACTATTGACATGTGACGTAGTTGTGTGATGACGCATTAAAAAATCTTTTCCCACTTTGTTCCACGTCTTTCCAATAACACATTCTCCTGGAACTGTGTTGAAATAAAAGACTTTTCATCAAGTTAATAGTATTTTCTCTCTAAAGCGGTTAAAATTGCATTTATATATTAGAACAACAATCATATGTATCGTATTTTCCCTGGGTAATTAGAGTTAGATTTATTACGTGCAGCACTTAACGAGGATTTTGAAGCTATGACCCGTGAACTAGTTCACAATAATCTTTGCACTGTAGTTAGTGTACGCTATTTGTAATTATAGTGTAATAGTGTAATTATAGTGTAATAGTTACCGTCGTTGTAATGTACCAGTGCTCATATCATAGTGTAACAAAAATGTATTGTTCATTTACATACCAGTGCTCACATCATAGTGTAATGGTTACTGTCGTTGTAATATACCAGTGCTCACATAGTGTAATGGTTACTGTCCTTGTAATGTACAAGAGCTCACATCACAGTGTAATGGTTACTGTCCTTGTAATGTACCAGTTCTTACATCATAGTGTAATGGTTATTGTCCTTGTAATGTACAAGAGCTCACATCATAGTGTAATGTCCTTGTAATGTACCAGTGCTCACATCATTGTTTAATGGTTACTGTCCTTGTAATGTACCAGTGCTCACATTATAGTGTAATGGTTATTGTCCTTGTAATGTACCAGTGCTCACATCATTGTATAATGGTTACTGTCCTTGTAATGTACCAGTGCTCACATCATAGTGTAATGGTTAATGTCCTTGTAATGTACCAGTGCTGAATGTGTTGGTGCACGATGCATACAAAAATAATCACAACAAACACCAGATGGTCGTCCCAATAATAACCAGACCCTATTACCAGCATTGATATCTAATGATTAATTAGTGCATCATACAACTTCTCTATTGTTTTATTGGAGATCAAATATTGCCAGAGAGAAATGAAAGGTGGACAAATGGAAAAATAAACACGCGTAGGCACACATCTTTTGATACGTAACAAGACGTCCTTGTTGTTTGAGAAACGTCCGTGGATTTTCGGAAGTACCCTGGGTTGTTTGGAAAGCATATGGGTTATTTGGGACATGTCCCCGGAGTGAACGAAGAAACTTTCCAGGGAGGCCGACGTTTTATCGGAAAAGAATTCCTTCCAGGAGCTGCGAATATTTTCTTTCTAGGGCTAGGCTGTGCGGCCAGGTTGTGGAATTAGAGAATTGCTCATAAAAGAGAGGCAACATGTGTCTTGTGTCCTTCCGTTCGTCGATGTGTGCAAGTCGGGAGTGCGGTTGTCTCCGGCTGCCAACAGCTTGGAAAGACAAAATAGCTTCTAGTTCTAATAAAAGGGAGGCTACTAATGTGCTCGAGGTGCATCGCGTCAATGTATGCGTGACCGCGTGTTTGTCTGCACGCATTGTTTCGACTGATGGGAGTGAGGGTTCCGTGAGACGACGATTTGATTTGGACACCTGCAAGCGAACGTCACTCCCCCACCCCACCCCACTTTTATAAATTTTCTTTTGCAGCCAGTGCCAATAGAGGGACCTGAGAGTGGTGGCCCACGGAACCTTTACGTGTCCCGGTCAGGATACACGATAAGCAGTTCGGAAAATCTCAACACCTGCAAGAGTTCGCTAACCTTGACATTGGCATTGATAACAAAAAAAAAAAAACCAGTACTGCAATGCAGCGCGTGTTGTGCTCTTCATTTTACGTATATAAATAGGTTTTCTTTTACGTAAATAAAGTGTTGAAAGTGTGCCTGAAAGCTGATTTCAAATAGCTGAGACAATTATATTGCTAATAAAAACAGTTTCATTTTCTCTCTCTGGCTGTCCCTCTCTTCATAAATTACTTTAACTGGTATTACTTTCGATATTAAACAGTACTAGTTTAGCAAATCAAACATGGACACTAATCGAAATCCAGCAAATGATTTTTCAGATTATTGTTCTGATCTGTACACACACTGACTGACTGACGTCGTAAGTTATTCCTAAAATGTTAAGTTGAAGCAAAATATCTCACTTTCATTTTAGTTTAAAAAGCCATAGTGATGACAACAAATGACGCACATATGTCAAAGAAAAAAAAATGCGGTTAGCGTCTGAAAAGGCATTTGTAATTTGTCTAGTATGCACACGTCCAGTCATATCTTTCCCCTACATTCGTTGTTTCACGTCGATCACGACAATTCTGTAAAGAATACATTTGATGGCTAGGAACAACAAGATAAGGAAAGGTTGGGCAGATAAGTTTATGTTTAATACAGTAATTCTACAGTCATATACAGAATATTTGAAAGAAACATGAAGCTGGTTTTAGTGCTTAGCGTTCTTTGCGCCATTGTAATAGAACTCTGCAAGGTATTGTTAACTTGACGTTTATAAGTGTACTAAAAATCTGCATGAATTGTGTACTAAATGTCAAGTTTATAAGTGTACTAAAAACTTGACATTGAATTTATGTACTAAAAATATCTGTAATATATATTTAACTTGACATTTTAAAGTGTACTAAAAATCTGCAAGAATTTGACATTGAATAATGTACTAAAAATATGCAAGTTATTAACTTGATATTTATAAGTGTATATAAAATCTGCAAGTATTGTTTGCTTATTGTTTGAAAGTGTACTAAAAGCCTGCAACTATTGTTAACTTTACATTTAAAAGTGTACTAAAAATCTGCAATTTGTTAGAGTGTGATTGATAATTGTCATTTAAAACAGTACTGGAAGTACGATTGATAACTGTCATTTAAAACAGTTTTAAAAGTGTGATTGATAACTGTCATTTAAAACAGTACTAGAAGTGTGACTGATAAGTGCTATTTAAAATATTACTAGAAGTGTGATTATTAACTGTCATTTAAAACAGTAGTATAAGTGTGATTATTAACTGTCATTTAAAACAGTAGTATAAGTGTGATTATTGACTGTCATTTAAAACTTTTAGAAGTGTTCAAAGCTCAGATAAATTTAAATGCAATTTTTAAAAAATTGTAGAAGTTTGTAATATGCATTATTAACGTGTCCTATAACATTAAGCAAAACGAGTTTTCTGAAAACGTTCCAGCATGAAGCGGAAACGACTCTCTATGTCTACGATAATACTACCGTAGTTAGTGACGTTGTCAAAGCCAGTGTTGTTACTCCATACTACAATAAATCCCGTAGTGACGTTGTCAATACCAGCGTTGTACTCCCTACGACAATATCTATCGTAGTTAGTGACGTTGTCAAAGCCAGCGTTGTTACTCCGTACTACAATAAATACCGTAGTTAGTGACGTTGTCAAAGCCAGCGTTGTTACTCCGTACTACAATAAATACCGTAGTTAGTGACGTTGTCAAAGCCAGCGTTGTTACTCCGTACTACAATAAATACCGTAGTTAGTGACGTTGTCAAAGCCAGCGTTGTTACTCCGTACTACAATAAATACCGTAGTTAGTGACGTTGTCAAAGCCAGCGTTGTTACTCCGTACTACAATAAATACCGTAGTTAGTGACGTTGTCAAAGCCAGCGTTGTTACTCCGTACTACAATAAATACCGTAGTTAGTGACGTTGTCAATGCCAGCGTTGTACTCCCTACGACAATATATATCGTAGTGACGTTGTTATAGCCAGCGTTGTACTGTCTTTGCATTTTAGCTCTCGAAAACAGTGGAACTTTGTCCACAAATGTTTAGCTTAGACTACGATACTGTTCTGAACATTTTATCTTCCCCCCTTCCAGGCTGAAGTGGGGACACCGTGTACGTCCACGGACCAGTGTGGTGCAGATGAATGCTGTCAAATAGTAAACATCATCGTTGCTAGTAAACGACGCCAGCTGGGCGCCATTGTTGGTCCTAATACCTCAGGTACAGTAAGAAACGATCGTTGGGTTATTATAATTACTGACAATAAGCAGAGGATATAAAACTGAATTAAAAAAAGAAACTAAAGAAGAATGGGAAGTTTGCAGTTAAAATGACGTCCTACTGAGATGCACGAAGAGGTTGATTAGTGTTGCGTAACGATGTTTCTAAATATAGACAGGCAGTCAAAAGTAATGTATGCATGAAGTTATTCTACTCTTTCACTTGTAATAATGTAGTCTTGCGTTACCAAGAGTGCATTACCTCTCACAATCATTCTTTTTACTGGTCTTAGAATAGTCGCACACACTTGTAATACAAACCACTCACATACCATCATGTACGCCCTCAAGCATACCACTTACACATACTGTACATTTGTATACATTGCTTACACATATTCCACTACTTCCACATATTACACACTACTTACACATACTCTCCACATGTATACACTACTTCCACATACTCTCCACATGTATGCACTACTTACACATACTCTCCACATGTATGCACTAGTTACACATACTCTACACATGTATGCACTACTTACACATACTCTCCACATGTATGCACTACTTACACATACTCTACACATGTATACACTACTTACACATACTCTCCACATGTATACACTACTTACACATTTAAGGCCCTTTCTTCATATAAACCAAACATACACGTCCCAGTCACACAAAACCCACTTAAGTTCTCTAACCATATATACATGTACCAATATCCCCTACCCCACTCATAGGCACACACCACACACATCTAGACGTATGTATATATATATATATATAATTACACACAATAATCATACCTAATAGCCACTCGCAATAATCACACTCAATAACCACTCAAAATAATCATACACAATAATCACTTACTATAACCGTACTCAATAACCACTCACAATAACCACACTAAATAACCACTCACAATAGTCACACCCCGTAGCTATTTAATATAACCACACACAAAAAGAACTCACTATTATCACACTCCATTACCTCACACAATAATCACACTCAATAATCACTCACAGTAGCCATACTCAATAACCACACACAATAACCACTCACTATAATCAATATCAAGTCACAATAATCACAATAACCATCCACAATAATTACACTCAATAAATAATCAAATTAACCAAACTCAATAACCACATAGCATTACCGCACTCAATAAAAATCACAATAACAACATTAAATAACCACACTGAATAATCACTCACAATAATCACACTCAATAACCACTCACAAAAACCACACTCAGTAACCAGCGACCATAACCATGCTCAATAACCACACACAATAATCACACTCAATAACCACTCACAGTAACACATTTAATAACCAATCAAAATAACCACATTCAATAACCACTCACAATAATCATATTCGATAACCACTCACCATAACAACACTCAATAACCAGTCACAATAATCACACTCAACAACCCCTTAACATAACCACACTCAAAAAGCACTCACAATAGCCACACTCAATAATCTCTCACAATAACCACAGCCAATGACCACTTACAATAAATACACTGACTTACTCCTCACAATAACTACACTCAATAACCACTCACAATAACCGCACTCAATGACCCTTTACAATAACCACACTCAGTCTCATGCATACACCATCCCCACTATACATGCACAGCCCACAGACTTAAATATGCCACCCCCTGCCCGCAAGTCTCTTTCTCTCTCTTACACATATGCGCGCACGCGCGCACGCACGCACGCACACGCACCACAAACAACAGGCCTCCCTTCTCTATATTCCACACACATCACAACCCACTCACGACCCACAAAATGGCGAATACACAGTTAAATGACATCACGCAAACAGCACGTTGGACTCCTGTTTATCGGCACTGTTGCGTTTAAATGGTGAAGAGCGAAACATTTCGCTTGGTAGGTGTGCCACATAGAGGGGAAGGGGGACGCGGAGGAGTAAAGGTCGGCAGAGAGGTTTTTCCTTATGTCGAAGCAAATTATAAATTGATATAGGTCGAATAAAGGCATTCCCAGCAAACCCGCCTCGTTTACGCGCGTAGCCAATGGATACCCCGATGTTAGTGTTTTCCAGCCTGTATTCGTTAGAGGACGAAACCCGGTGCTATGAAAGACTGCATTCGACTATGGGGGATCTGTTGAGAACCGGTGCTATTGAAAGACTGCATTCGACTATGGGGGGTCTGTTGAGGAACCATGGCCTTTGACACGTTTGGGGAAGGGGCATTTTCCGTGAAATAAGACGTGTAATTGGACTCTTAAAAACTACAACACCCTAATTTATCCATTCATGTTTAGTGTCATATTTGGTGCTGAATATTAAGAACCAGCTTGCCAATGTTTAGCAAAATGTTCTGGCAATCAAAACATAACCCTCAGTTAGTGAGAGAGAGCTATTTAAAATCAGTTTTAGTTTTAGTTGCACAAACATTTGTCTAAAGTCCACGAAGTCCACTTTTTACACCCCTCAAGTTCCACAGTTTAAAAATCATTATTATAGTTTGTTCTTAGTCTTCACAGAAGCAAAAGAGCCGAGAGTTTTAGATGAGAACATTTCAATAATGTATGATAAAATATCGCATGAACAGCATAGCTTTAAAAAGAAAAATAAACCAACTTTCTTATTAATCTTAGATAAACGAAGAAGAAGATGGGGGAGTGAGGGAGAGAAGAAGGGAAGAGAGGGAGAGGGGATATAGAGAAATTATTATGACCATGTTTGAACAGTGAAACTAATTATCAATTTGGTTCCGAAACTCTTTAAAAGAGTTTCACAAGAGAAATGAACGCAAACAGACCAGTTATACTGTGTCTTTAGATTTGACTTTTAGTAGACCAGTTATACTGTGTCTTTAGATTTGACTTATTTTAGTAGACCAGTTATACTGTGTCTATAGATTTGACTTATTTTAGTAGCACATTGCATTTCGTACAGTTTGTATTTTGTGATTTAGGGTTTGCCACTAATTTAATAGCATGGCCTACAGTGAATTTATTTACGAAATCTCTAACTACAACAAGCATAACTACTTTATTTTTTTTTTTTGTGGCATTAATTTAATAGTAAAGTCTATTTCTTACTTACTCAAACTGTACGATTTAATTCGGTCAGTGAAAGCGAAATGCAGCACATAACCATATTGTGCCTTTCGTGGAGTTTCTTATTTACCCAAACTCTCCGATTGAAAGAAAAATGCACAGTCATAGTGTGCTCTTGCATTTAACCTGTATCTGGATATTGGTCAATGGTCTGAGGTCTCAATTTACTAATCTAAAATTAATTGACGAGAAGTTTATATAAAAATAACTATAAAAGTCTTTAAATGTAAAAATATCTCGAACTATGTTGACAACGTTACCCTTCACGTTGCAATAATTTCATTGTAACTGTCACTACCCTTGACCTACATATGGAAGGTTGCTGGGGAAAAAAATCCTAGTTCAGAACAATGCGCATTTTTACCGGCAATACAATGGCACCTGGAGATTTCTAGCATTACAGTAAGATCAGTTAGCTGCAGTGTTTCTAATGAGTTTTTTTGGAAGGAAAAAATACGTATATTTGAAAGACTACGCGTACCAGAAGTTTTTCAAGTGAAAGATATACATGCAAGATTTAAATTGTTCGAATGTGGACCGTGACTGTTTTCTTAATTAACAAAGAAAAGCTGGTGAATGTTGTCACTGACAGTCTCTTTGGACGTGAGTGACTCAATTTCAGTTCCAATATGTAACAATACTCATAAGAAATTACTCCCTTGCATTCTTGAGAAGTTCTGTCTACTATCAACGTAATGAGTGATTAAATTTCAACACATCATTTCCAATATGCAATAATACTCATAAGAAATTACTCCCTTGCATTCTTCAGAAGTTCTGTCTACTATCAATGTAATGAGTGACTAAATTTCAGTTCCAATATGCAACAATACTCATAAGAAATTACTCCCTTGCATTCTTCAGAAGTTCTGTCTACTATCAACGTAATGAGTGACTAAATTTCAGTTCCAATATGTAACAATACTCATAAGAAATTACTCCCTTGCATTCTTCAGAAGTTCTGTTAACTATCAATGTAATGAGTGACTAAATTTCAACACATCATTTCCAATATGCAACAATACTCATAAGAAATTACTCCCTTGCATCTTGAGAAGTTCTGTCTACTATCAACGTAATGAGTGATTAAATTTCAACACATCATTTCCAATATGCAACAATACTCATAAGAAATGACTCCCCTTGTATTCTTGAGAAGTTCTGTCTACTATCAATGTAATGAGTGACTAAATTTCAGTTCCAATATGCAATAATACTCATAAGAAATTACTCCCTTGTATTCTTGAGAAGTTCTGTCTACTATCAATGTAATGAGTAATCGGGATTTACTGCACCAAGGCGAGTCTAGTGTATTCCGCTGAACATGGTAAGAGGGTCTTCTTTATTAAATAAAGTAAAGGGGTGGGGTATTTATTATGACACTGCCCAACTCTGTTCTGTTTTTTATTTCTTAAAAGTGTGAGAAAATCGTTACCTAAAGGAGTGTGTAAGAGTACTAGGGTCGGCACTCCGCCATATTAACTACCCCATCTACACTTGTTTGCTCACCAAATTCAGACTTTCTTGGGGATTTTTATTTTATTATTATTTTTAATCGTGAACTTTACGGTTGTATATGCTTTCGACTAACTTAGATGAATCTATTCTCACTTCCGTTTCCGCAGGCACATGCGAGAAGTACAAACAGGAAGGAGAATTCTGTAATTCCTTTGATGTCATGAATGGCTACTGCAGTTGTGCAGAGGGCTTGACCTGCAAGACTGTCCCGGTGTCGACCACTGCCCTTCCTGTTCTCGAAGCGCCCCGAAAAATTGCACCTGGCTACGTGTCCTACTGCTCTGCCAATTAATTTATGACAGTGACGGTCATAATCAACTGAACGCATTCACAAATTCCATGTTGGTCAAGAGGTTAATTATTCCTCCTCTGTCCCACATGGCCACATCCTTTCTTTTTTCAGTGTGAACCAATCCGTGAAATTAAAACTTACATTCTCTGTCAATTAAAATTAAATACAAAAAGAATAAACGAGAAAGAACGAAACAGATGAAAGCACAGAATCCCACTGGCGGTGCCAACTCGACCAGCCAGATTGAAAAGCTATCAGGTAGCCTGAGAAAAGTTAGCCTAATGTAAAATTGTTTATATACGATTTGCAAATAAATCATGTGAATAAAAAAGCAAACAAAAATACCCTGAAAACGATGCAATTCACTAATGCTGTGTATGAACTGAATGTGACGTTCGTAGTGCGTGTGCTTAGTAGGGGCGATAACTTTGATCGTTCATGATATGCAGCGAATGTATTACTTAGGAGCGACAACTTTTATATATATCCATTTCGCGCAGCGAGTAGTACACATATATGTTCGTGGATATCTATAGTTCATCCACTGATATAACATCGGGATATATTAACTGGTTAATCTCATCAAAGCTAGCAAAATGACGAGTGTAAAATGTCTCACATGAGGGAATGGTGAAGGTAAAATGCTGTCCTTTAACAAACACGAAGCAGTGATGTACATTAGGATACGCATTAGATATTTAAGACTGTATGCAAGCAAACATCTTCACGAGCTAACTAAAATTTAAGTAATAAATAAAAAGATAAAAGAATAAATCTTAGAAATATGTAGTGCATTCAAGTGTCTACAAAATAACTAGATCCCACAAGAGTGGTGGTTGTCTAAAGTGGGAATCTAAAGTGTCAGAAGAACTGTGACAAGGGTAAATTATTCTTCACTGAAGACGAGACTTAATTTCTGATAAAACTAAAAATAAGCGATATTTTAAAAATATCCACTCAACAAAATTGAAACTGTACCAACAGTTCAATCATTTATTCATGCAAGCATACACACATCCCAAGCTAAAAGTTAAACTTCCATCACTTTTACTTTCCTTCCTCTAATAGTCTGTGGTATTAATAAAAAACGATGGTCAAGGTCATTTGCTAAATGATGCTCGAATTTTCACTCACAACGTGACTTACAATCAAACACGTGGGAGTTTTTTGGAGCTAGCCAGTATTTTCACATGGTCAGCTTTATGTTGCATTGTCACGCTCACGAAACATTAATATCGAGGTACTCATAAAAAAAAAAGACGGCCAAGGTAATTTGCTAAATAATACTCGAATTTTCACTCACAATGTAACTTATAATGAAGCTTTCCAATAAACAACTTCATTTCTGTTCCGAGCAATGCATTTTAACTTCCCGTCATAAGGCGGAAATAATTTAAGTTACTCCAGGCAATGTATATCTAGCAATATACGCACAGTATATAATTTAAGTTACTCCTGGCAATATACATATGGCAACATAGGCAAATTTGTAATTTAAGTTACTCCAGGCAGTGTACATATGGCAACATAGGCAAATTTGTAATTTAATTTCTCCAGGCAATGTACATATGGCAACATAGGCAAATTTGTAATTTAAGTTACTCCAGGCAGTGTACATAGGCAAATTTGTAATTTAAGTTGCTCCAGGCAGTGTACATAGGCAAGGTATATAATTTAAGTTACTCCAGGCAGTGTACATAAGCAAAGTATGTAATATAAGTTGTTCCAGGCAATGTTCATATGGCAATATAGGCAAATTATATAATTTAAGTTACTCCATGCAAAGTACATAGGTAGAGTATGTAATTTAAGTTACTCCAGAGGAGGTTATGTAAGGCATTATAAACAATATGTGCAATACACTCCGGGCATGAATGTATATAAGACGATAGAGACAAGGTGCTCTGTGCATTGTAAGGCAATATAGAAATTGTAAGAAAAACAGTATAAACATGCCATGCAAGGAAGTCCAAGCAATGTATTTAAGGCAATAAAGGAATTTTATACAAGGACGTCCAAACAATGTATTTAAGGCAATAAAGGAATTTTATACAAGGACGTCCAAGCAATGTATTTAAAGCAATATAAACATTTTATGAATGGAAGTCCAAACAATGTATTTAAGGCAATATAAATATTTTATGAATGGAGGTCCAAGCAATGTATTTAAGGCAATATAAATATTTTATGAATGGAGGTCCAAGCAATGTATTTAAAGCAATATAAACATTTTATGAATGGAAGTCCAAACAATGTATTTAAGGCAATAAAGTAATTTTATACAAGGACGTCCAAGCAATGTATTTAAAGCAATATAAACATTTTATGAATGGAAGTCCAAACAATGTATTTAAGGCAATAAAGTAATTTTATACAAGGACGTCCAAGCAATGTATTTAAGGCAATATAAACATTTTATGAATGGAAGTCCAAACAATGTATTTAAGGCAATAAAGTAATTTTATACAAGGACGTCCAAGCAATGTATTTAAGGCAATATAAATATTTTATGCAAGGAAGTCCAAGCAATATGTATTAGGCAATAAAGGCTTTGTATGTGCGATACTCCAAGCAGTATATGAAGGAAGTATAGACATTCTTTGCAAGGAAGTTCAGCTATTGTAAGGCTGAAGAAAATCTGTATGATAGATACTCCAAGCAATATATGAAGGCAGTATAGTCATTCTTTGCAAGGAAATCCAACCATTGTAAGGCTAAAGAAAATCTGTAAGATAGATACTCCAAGCAGTTTAAGGCACAGAGACTGTAATATTTCTTATCTGCGATACATTATTCTTGTTTAATGAAATGCAGTAAAACATACCTTACTGTCTTTATCGCAAGAATTTGAAGTTATTTTTAAAAAAAATATCGAGATGACCTCTAAGTAGAGATAAGACAGGGAAGGGTCTGATTCCTGGTTAAAACTGGTTGCAGCACAAGGACAGATTTGAATCCATTTTTTACTTTCTTTAAGATCGACAGGTTTGACAAATTGCAATGAGGTTGCTCCTTACTCTTGGAGTCGTGTGCGCGGCACTGGTGGCTAGCAATGTAAGTCGAAACTCACTTTACAGAACTGGGATTAACGTTAATTTACTTAGCATATAATTTAAAGTATAATTGCGCGTGTATGTGAGTGCGCACGCGTTTTAGGGTGTGTTTTTTTTTTTAAACAAATGTGTGTGTCTGTGAGTGCTTCATAATCATTTTTGTGTACACTGGATATGTGTTTGTTTGTGTGCTTGTACAGTATATTTGTGTGTGTTGGGTGTGTTTTAAGTTTATGTTTGTATATATATATATATATATATGTGTGTGTGTGTGTGTGTGTGTGTGTGTGTGTGTGTGTGTGTGTGTGTGTGAGAGTGAGAGAGAGAAAGAGAGAATGAGAGAAGGGTGGTAACAGTGGTGTGTGTATGGATGAAATTAAGTTCTATTTCATTCAGTTCCTCACAAAAATACATTAAATAATTTTATGACCACATACTCACACAAGACTCATACACTCACCATTATGAACTAAAATATTAATTAATTAATATCCATGCACACAAACATTCGTAACAAACATACATACCATAAGAGATATGATAAACATAATTTATTAAGTTATTTATGCACGAAGAATAGACATGCACTTTCATCAATTCAGTAAAAAGGTTAATTTATTATGTTATGCATATGGAAAGAATACACATCAACTCACTGTAATAAAATAAAAGTAGTATATAGCAGTTTAATTAAGTAAGTTAATAGTATTGTGTAACATCAATTGAAATATTGTGTATTAATTATAAGTAAACATACTGATCATAACGATACACAGAAAAAGTAGTAATATTAACTTCACATTGTGACATGTCGATAGACAGAAAATAGTTTAATTTTCACTGTCACCTCTTTGTGTTTATCACCACGATATGCACAACAATATTATTATTAATAGTCTGATATAGTCATATGGATTCATGGAAAATATGTTTAATATTTATACGTGTAATGACCATAACGATATTCTGAATACAACAACAATTAATTTGAAATTCTTACTTTCGATTGACAGGAAATATTTGTAATATATGTACCATATGGTCATAACGACAGACTGAAAATAGTAAAAATGAATTAATATTTTTACATATCGATATGCAAAAAGTAATTTTATGAATAAAATGCTTTTTATATACAAACATACAAAATATGCAATTTAAAGAAATATTTGTAAAGACACTTTGTCAGAAAACGAAAGTGTACCGATAAACAGATGATTTTTAAAAGAATATTAGCAGCTTACTGTTTATTTTCTTGATAATTTTATTGTCTTTACGCCAGTCTGTTGCTGTCCAAAGTTTGAGACAAAACCGATAATCCTAAATGGCATTATTCCTTTCTGAAATCATGAAAGATTGTAAGAGATTATCTGTTATGTAATAAAATAAATAGACCTACATTCACGAATGATTCTCTAGTAACTCAGCTTTGTGCAGGTTAATATATTGGTTGGTGCACCCAAACGTTATTGTCTTCCTATCTTGCTCACTGAAGGCAGAGTTAATTAATATAATATAAAATATATAATTCTGATGTCATATATAATAAGGGCATGATAACGGCAACGGGGTTTTCCTTCTTATATGATTTGTTTTGTCCTCTGTGCTATTGCAAAAAGTCTTCTTGTGCAAAAACTATAATCGATTAAAAAAATATTGCATTTTGTATAATATTACACCTCCTCTCTTCCAGAATGATCCATATTTTACTTATTTAATAAGTTTTCAAAGTTGTAGTATAAGAGCACTAGATGAGTGTGTGTGTGTAGGAAGGTAGATAACTCTCAAAGTTGTAGTATAAGAGCAATAGATGTGTGTGTGTGTGTGTGTGTGTGTGTGTGTGTGTGTGTGTGTGTGTAGGAAGGTAGATAACTCTCAAAGTTGTAGTATAAGAGCAATAGATATGTGTGTGTGTGTGTGTGTGTGTGTGTGTAGGAAGGTAGATAGCTCTCAAAGTTGTAGTATAAGAACACTAGATGTGTGGGTGGGAAGGTAGGTAACTCTCAAAATTGTAGTATAAGAGCACTAGATGTGTGGGTGGGAACAGTGCCGGATTACCAAATAGGATGAGTAGGCACCGGCCATAAGGGGCCTAGCAACAACGTAAAATCAAGCGTTCTTAAATTGTTTCCAAAAGATAGAAAAAATGAATCAACTAAAAAAAACCGAAAACTTTACATTAAAGACTCTATAGAGAAAATACTCAATTAATGTAATGTACCCATTGTTGGCTGGTAAAATTAAAAACGTATTAGGAAATAATTTGCGAGGGGCTCCCAGATTTCGACTGCCTAGGGGCCTCAACAGGGTTTAATCCGGCACTGGGTGGGAAGACATAATTCGATCCCCTTATGTGTTTGGAAATAAACACGATATTTAAACACAAAATTAGATTTCAAAGTTTATTTATCGAAACAATTCTGAAAGAAGGACACACTTCAGTTTAATTGGAATTGTTCGGCAAGTAATTCATTTGAATACAATCTTTGTAAAATCAAGCAATCTTAGAGTAATAACATTAATAGTCATAATGGATTTAACATAATTCCTAGGCCGAAGTAGGCGCGCCTTGCACAAGCAAGGAACAGTGTGCGGACGACGAGTGTTGTCAGATCATCAACATAATCATCGCAACGAAGAAACGCCATTTGCAGAGATCTGCACCTCTCCGAGCAAGTGAATCAGGTGACGTCACTTAATCGTCTTAGTGACTTGACTGATTTTATTTACTTTATACCCCTCACCCCTAGGACGGTCTAACTTTATACGGTGTTTTCCCCAACTTAACAACACGCACGTCTCCCTTTCGGGAAACCGGATCCTACAACACATACCTTATCAATGATAACCATTTCAGTCACGCTTAAAGTAAAGCCGTCTGAGTCAAGATCTTAAGTGAACCCGTGTTAAGTCATCAACCAAAAATGAAAACTGCCTTAATCACTTGTCTAAAGAAAACCAATCTAAGTCATCAATCTAGAATAAAACCCTCATTCATTGGTCTAAAATAAACTCATGTAAGTCATCAATCTATATTAAAACCCTGAGTCAGTGGTCTATAATAAACCCATCTAAGTCATCAACCTAAATTAAAACCCCGAGTCCCTGGTCTAAAGTAAAACCATCTGTTTCCTAAAGTGTATCAATGGTACTTTGCAGAAAATAAATCACTAAAATTCAGGAGATGAGATTGGTGCATTTTCAGTATGATGCTTAGATGGTTTTACTTAGACCAGTGACTCCAACGGTTTAAACTTGGATAGAAGACTTATGATTTTCTTAGACCAGTGACCCAGATGGTTAGATATTTTGACTTTTGATCAGTGAATCAGACAGTTGTAATCTAGATTAATGACTTCAATCTGTTCCATTAATCAAGCTACTTTATCTAATTATTTTAACCCAGATAAGTAATTAAAATGTTTTGACTAAGACCAATGACTTGTACGCTTTTAATCTAGTGTAGTGACTCAGAGAAAGTTTTATATTAGACGTTTTACTCACAGAAATAATGATGCTATGTCACTAAAAAGATGCGCGTGTGTGTGTGTGTGTGTGTGTGTGATTCAGATAAGTTAGAAACTGTCAGGACTGAGCACGAAGGTTTTAGTGATTACAATAAGCATTTGAACAGAGTTATATGCTAAATAAATTGTACAAGGAGAGACAAATATTATTATACATACCTTTCTCTGATTAAAGGAAGAAGATGCGCGCGCGTGTGTGTTGTGTGTTCGTGTTTATGAAATACCTATTTGCTTCAGGCATTATTTTGTTTTTCTGTCATTTTTTCCTTTTAATATAATTTAGTCTTTCTCCTTCCTTCACGTTAATATTTTTAATCAATCTGTCTCCTAATCTCAGATATGTTATTGTAAGCGAGTGAACTTTCTCCTTCCGTCCGATGTGTTTATTTTTAAGCCCCACTTCTTGCTCCAGGTAGGTTTATTCTGAGCATATCTTCTTATCTCAGGTGTATCAGGATCTTCCCTTCTAGCTTCTGGTGTGTTCATTATTTTAAGCCCCACTTCTTGCTCCAGGTAATGTTTATACATCTCAGATGTATCAGGATCTTCCCTTCTAGGTTCTGTTGTGTTTATTATGAGTCACTCACTGTCTCAGATATGTTATGATCTTGTCTCCTTGAATAAGGTTAACTTGTTTTGAATCTTCTTATCTTGGGTCTATGTATTATGACCTCTTAGATCTATTTTAATGTGCCTCTTCTGTTTATGAATGTCCTCTTGCTTTCCCTCAGGTTTTGATATAATGACCTTTGTCTCCCAGGTACATATCAACGAACTGCTCTTCTTGGTCCTAGGTGTGCTTATATTAATCTTCTGTTCTTTGCTCTGGTGTGTTTATTATAATCCTATCTTTGTCTCAAATGTGTGTATACAGCGCTTCTCTTCTTCGCCCAGGTGTGTTTAAATCGAATCTGTTTTCTTGCTGCAGGCGTCTTTATTATAAGCCTATCTTCTTTCCCCAGGGGTGTTTATTGTGAACCTCTCTATTGTCTTCATGTGTATTTATAATGAACTTTTTGCAGGTGTGTGCCAAAGATACAAGCAAGCGGGATCATACTGTGAGTCGTTTGAGGTGCTCAATGGTTACTGCGGCTGTGCCGAAGGACTGACGTGTAGGACTGTCTACATTGGTCCTTCTACGTCATCGCCAGTCCCAGCTCGTCGTGACGCCATCTATATGCCGGGTTATGCATCCCTGTGTACAGCACCTTAAATTTTGCATACTCAATACCTTAAGGCTGTCACATATGTAGCGCCTTAATCTGGTGGGAGGATAAAATAAATTGATTAAGAGTCTTTTGACTGGCATGCCAAGTAAAACAATAATTTGACCAAAATGTCAAATGAGAAACTCTTAAGTATTTTTGAAAATAAACAATTAAAAACAGAACTGAAAATCTTAAAATAAATCAGCCCTGTTTGTTTTGGTTTGCTGAATAAATGAATATGTGACGAAATGTGTTTTTATGTATTTGATTTTACTTTTTTCTTCTGGTGTTTTAGACTTTGATGTAATTTGTCCATTCCAGACGTTTTAATTTTAGTTTGCCAAACTTGACACCATTTTTTATTGTGACATTTATTTTCAAGCAGAATAAAGTTTACGTTTTTTTTTTTTTTTAAGGATTAAGTGTTTTCTTGAATTAAATGTGTAAAATATTGTGTTAACATTCTTGGTAATATTATTCTTTGTTTTTCTTCGGGGAAAACAGCATACACAGATAGGCCTATATTCATGCCCTACTTTTTTTTAAATAACCATTAAAAATATTACACTTAAGTGGTTTAAACACAAATCTATTATTATTATTATTTACCTCTTCGCATTTAGGAGAAATTATTTTTTAATATGGTTTTAAGTAATTTAACTAGTTGTATGCTATGTTTATATTCGTTTTTACGAATTTAACATTAATCCGTAAAAAATGAAAGCATTCCCAAGAAAGACACAACAACTTTGACCGAGGTGAATTTTGATGCCTGAAATATTGAAAACCAATTTTCACAATATCTCTTATTATTGTTAAATGGAACGAAAACAAAAGTTTTCATTTAATCTTACTCTTATTGTCTGCTTGCAGAAAAGAAATTTCAAAGTATTTCACTCGCTTAGAATTTAAACTCAGAATCTGATTTCTCCACTAAAAAAGACTATCTCTGCAACTCCAATTTGAACTACACTTACATTCAAGAAATCAATTGGCGTTGAAAGCGAACTTAGAGATGTGAAAGGGTATTAATTCACAGCCACACTCCTCTTCTGCATCACACACACACACACACACACACACACACACACACACACACACACACACACACGCGCGCGAATGCAGTTAGTGCTTATATGTTGTTGTGTAGTCAGTTTAACGGGACATTCCCCCCCCCCCCATACAAAAAGAAAGAAAAGAGACAACCTCTGTCTAAAGTCGGACACAACAAATTTCAAAATTGTTGTACTTTTCCTTTTTCATTTCCCTTTTATGTTAGATTGCATGAGACTTGATTGGGTCAATCGTTCTTATTTTATATGAGTTATAGATATCGGATTGAAATTCAGATATATATATATATATATAAAGAATATTTTTTCTTGACTGGATGTCTATGTTAAAGTAAGAATAATAAATATATTTTGATCACTAGTTCAGTAACATGACATCTTTAAAAAATAAATATGGTGAAGACTATTTGTGATATTTGCATGTATTTTGTAAACTGTTTAATTTATCTTCCAGGTAGATTCAAAAAGAGGAAATTTGCACTTGACAGTGAAAGAATATTGCCGAATAATTTAATGAAAACATTTTACATGTAAAACCACCTATTTAATGTTATAGATTCATATATTATGTATTACTAAATATGATGTTTAGCGTTTTATTTAAAATATCCAGTACAAAATTAAGTTTTGAAAAATTGTTGGCGTCCTCCACGCTCTTCTAAAAATTTGAATGTTCTCTTGGTCAAAAGAAGGTTGGTGACCACTGGTAATTAGAACTTCTAAGAAGGTGTTGGAGAATATGAATTAAAATTTATATTTAATGTATATAATATTATTTATATAACTTCGTTTCAAAGACTATGTTTTTCATGATTCTATTTTGACTTGCATATGTATAAATTCCTTAGCACATGTCTATACTACAGAGTATTAAAATTTTTTTAAAATCACTTTATAAATAAGTAACTTTTTTATCTTTTAGTACACTGACCCATTCAATTATCACTAGCGAAAACAAACACAGTGTCAGCCAATGGGATACAGTTCGAATGACGACAGAATATTCGGAGGAAAGAGAAACAGAAAGTTTTTGTTTTTGTTCATACGAATAATTTCACTTTGTGTTCACTTAAAAAAATTTACATAGTGATACTTATAGCATTTCTCTTGTGGCATCTGCCATTTTTTTTTAGATTTTGATAAGTGATAGGCGCTATTATGTCACTTTTAAGCAATCTCGACCGCTTGTGAATCAGCGAAAGTGAAAACATATTAATGCCTGTAACTCTTCATTAGCAGTTTAACTTTTTTTCATTAGCAAAATGTCAGTTACTTCTAGGCCTCTTCTGCGCACCACCTTGGGCCCCTATCTATCATCTCCCCTGGGAAAGTCAACACCCAGATTAAGAACTCCATCTTTAGACCGTAGCAGATGCAAAATAAAGATGAAAATAACACCAACACACCCCACCAATGTGAATTTACTTGTTATCATAATTACTGTTTGACGTAGATATACTATCACTTTATATTGATTCTTTTAATGTATAAATCTGCGGAAATAAAATCAGAGTTAGAAACTATTCAAATGACACCACCAGAGCGTGCTTTTATTTTTGCTATTCAATTTATTTAGTTGTAAAATAAGAAAATTAGAATGATAAAACAAACCAGTGTAAACGTACAATGCAGAACAAATACAAGTACAAAAGTGTACATCGATACATAAACACACACAACAACAACAGAATCGAAAAACTTCATGGATTTTATTATTTAATTTTGTATATTCATGGAAGACATTTTTGCTCCCACCCAGGAGGCAGGGCACCCCGCTTGCCGCTGGGAGTGGTTCCAGTTTGGATAGTGCGGCATGTGAGTCCCTCCGCACAACCGCAGAAGCCGTTGAGAGTCTCGTAGGACTCGCAGAACGCACCTTGTGGTTTATAACGCTGACAAGAGCCTGAGACAAATCAGATTCCGGTTAGACAGTTTCACAAGACAAAGATACAAGAACTGGCTCCTGCAAACAGCAGAGTTAAGCAGTGCCAGTATATGACATCAACACTAGTCAACTGAGCGATAAAGCTTTGCACAAAAGCACAAACTGCCAGTATATGACATCAACACTAGTCAACTGAGCGATAAAGTTTTGCACAAAAACATAAACTGCCAGTATATGATATCAACACTAGTCAAGTGAGCGATAAAGTTTTGCACAAAAACATAAACTGCCAGTATATGATATCAACACTAGTCAAGTGAGCGATAAAGTTTTGCACAAAAACATAAACTGCCAGTACATGATATCAACACTAGTCAAGTGAGCGATAAAGTTTTGCACAAAAACATAGGCAACTGCCAGTATATGATATCAACACTAGTCAAGTGAGCGATAAAGCTTTGCACAAAAACATAAACTGCCAGTATATGATATCAACACTAGTCAAGTGAGCGATAATGTTTTGCACAAAAACATAAACTGCCAGTATATGATATCAACACTAGTCAAGTGAGCGATAAAGTTTTGCACAAAAACATAGGCAACTGCCAGTAGCTGGAATCGACACTATTCAGTGTGTTGCAAAGTTTTGCATCAAGCTTAAGTTATGCAAACATTACCACTTTCAAAACACTTCATAAAATAACCAGTAGTTTTAACTGTAAAACATTATACACAAAGAGTTATATCCCTTTGCCCAAGGCGACTTTTAATAGAAGTCCCAAACGCGGCCAGTAGAATATCGAAGCTAGCATGATACACGATAGAGAAGAAAGTTGTAAACTGACATTAATAAAACAACAAAACAAGGCAGTATTACAATTCACTGGTGGGAAAACACCGACGCAGCAGAGAGATAAGACAGTATTATCATTAACTCATTAATAGCAGATAATCAAGCACCCCAGTGTACAGGCAACAAAGCTTAAAATTTATCACATATATAAAAATTATACGAAAACTTACTCACTTGTAACGAATTGACATAGGCATAACGTACTAAAGTTTCAGGTATAAATTGTCAAATTCACCTGTGGTTGCTGGTAGTTGTCTTTTCCTGCTGGCGACAACGATGTTGATGATCTCACAGCATTCATCCGATGCGCACTGGTCATTTGATGTGCATGTTGCACCAACTTCCGCCTGCAAGAAACAACACAAACCGAATGAACTGCAGAGTAACAATTTGCGTCTCCAATGAGACTATTGAGTTGCACTCTGAATCATTTACTTTATTATATACGATTTAAACAACGACACATTACAAAAGGAAAGAAATTACCGTGTGAGGCTTCTAGTGCAGGAATATTTGAGAATTACGAAATGAATGACTTGTCTTGATTTCCTTGTTAAGTATTTGGACATGTTTATCTCAGAATAGACAAGACTTGTCTTGATTTCCTTGTTAAGTATTTGGACATGTTTAGCTCAGAATAGACAAGACTTCTCTTGATTTCCTTGTTAAGTATTTGGACATGTTTAGCTCAGAATAGACAAGACTTCTGATGACTGAATTGAATGAATTAGAACTCAATATCTTGAGCACAACAGTGTTTGCCTAACTTTATTAAATGAAGTCCTAGCTCCAACAGGACATCTAATGAATGAACCTGATAATTTATTAAACAAACAGTGGCTGGTTTAATTTCAAACAGTCCTTGTCAATTTGAAAACTAAATTATCGGTCTCTTCTTTCGGCTCCAGACTATGAACTGACAAGAAAATGAACATTTATTGCATTTGGCGTAACTAGACATATAGCTTAAAAAGCCAAGCTTACCAAGTTTTGAACTATAAACATTTATAATATAACTTGCAATATACTAATAATGCTTTGTCTTTGAACTATATATTGTCTAACCTACATTAAATTAGCCACGTTTGCCAAGTG
The DNA here is from genome assembly GCA_028829895.1 of Sinotaia quadrata. Lineage (NCBI taxonomy): Eukaryota > Metazoa > Mollusca > Gastropoda > Architaenioglossa > Viviparidae > Sinotaia > Sinotaia quadrata. The sequence goes on from CM054182.1 coordinate 22,133,474, forward strand.
ATGAACTATTATCCAGCTTGTCATTACCCGTGAGAATGACAATGTCGGTCTTGTCATTATGTGTGGGAATGACACTGTCCGTCTTGTCATTACCTGCGAGAATGACACTGTCGGTCTTGTCATTACCCGTGGAAATGACATTGTCCGTCTTGTCCTTACCTGCGAGAATGACACTGTCGGTCTTCTCATTACCCATGGAAATGACATTGTCCGTCTTGTCCTTACCTGCGAGAATGACACTGTCGGTCTTGTTATTACCTGTGAGAATGACAATGTCTGCCTTGTCTTTATGTGTGGGAATGACACTGTCCGTCTTGTCCTTACCTGCGAGAATGACACTGTCGGTCTTGTCATTACTCGTGGGAATGACACTGTCCGTCTTGTCCTTACCTGCGAGAATGACACCTCCGTGACAAGAAGAGCTATGATCACAAAGGTAATTTTCATTTTAGGATCGTTTAGGTTTAAATGTTTTAACAGTTATAACACCACAGCGACCGATTTCGAGGTTTGCAAGAGTCAGTTTGAGACAAGAAAATGAAATTGATAAGAAAATATCTTATCAGTATAAAGCACTTTTTTTTTTGCTTAATAGTTTAGGTCTCAATTCAAGTTCGGATCAACTAAGCATTTGACTTAACGGAAGTGGATTGTGACAAGTTTGCCAGCGCTTCTTCTCATTTTATTCATTCGAAAATAAATAATAACTAAAAGTCTATCAAACACGCATCTGATTAGAAAGACAGACAGGCATAATATTAGAAAAAATAGATTTGCATATTAGAGTAATTAGATAGATGAAAAATTAGAGAAATATTACGCAAAAAAGAAGAAAAGAGAGAGTAGGAAAGAAATAATTAAATGTTATTGGTATCTGTCTTGTCTTTCTCTCCGCCCCAACCCACCCTCCCATACGGTTCTCTCTCGAATTTTTTAATTGCTATATAAATTTATCAATGTTAAAATAATAGATTCTCCTTTGAATCATGATTGTGAATGCGTTGTGGCAGGATGTGCAGTTAGAGCTTTTATACTTCATTGTAATTTATAATATATAGATAAAAGGCAATGTTTTGCTATCTTTTTATGAAAAAAATGTTCGAGACGAATTACGTCCCTTGGAAGTTGCCCTAGTAGAGTGACGTCTGATCATCTTATCGCTTCTTGGAATCAAGAACAGTAGATAAGCATTACGCAAGATGTCGTGCAGACCGCGCTAGACATGTTATAAATGTCACGTATGCGTTGTATTTCACCAATGTTTTATTACGTACTTGTAAATAAGGTGTGTTTTGTGTCAAGTGTGTATTGCATGCCTTGTACGTAACAGTAATTCACACATGTATTGCGCATATCGTGTATATTGTGTATCATGTGCACTGTATGTCACGCATGTTTTAATTGCCAAGTTTGCCTTTATATGACCGTGCTTGAGTTACATCAAAATCAAAGTGAATAGAATACCAGAACTTTCTTTAACAGATAAGAAAATATTGTGTGACAGTAAAACGTCTGTCTAAGTGTTGTGGAAGACTTTTACTACACCCATATTATCCGCCAAGTGGTGTCTCCTGGGAGAATTATTAATAAACATAAATTAAGATTTTCATCACTTATAATTAGTTATGGATGATTAATAACAATAATAATCATAATCAGTTACAAAGGGTGCGTGTCACAGAATGACTTGGCCTGGTTATTCTTGTAAGAATCTGGACAGGTTTGGTACAAGCATTATGAAGATTTGTAAATAAATTAGTAGTTGTAGCACCGCTATCTATTCGCCTGCAGGAATTGCTGTAAAACTTTTCATCTTGGCGATGTTTTCAGTTTTTGGTGGATTCCTGTGAGGCCTTCCTCCTTTCACGGGTATTCAGGGAGGGTGGGGTGGTGGTTCGTGCGTTGTTTGGTTTGTGTATTGTATTTCTATGGTTGCTCGTTGTCACGACTGTCGTTAGTGTTTTGTAAATAAAGTTTTGATTGACTATATACGGAAGCCATATTGAATGAACCTCTTTTGAATGTGTTGAGCAAACCAGCGAGTCACATGAACTCCTTTCTCCATTATATATAATAGAAATAAACTAAGTACGAACTTTTATATGCTAAAATGTAGTACATTTTTTCACGTCACTAATGCTATAAGGCAGCTTGATTTAAGGTAAACGTCGTGCTGTGCACGTTAAACGCAATATTTAGTGAGAGTTAGTGCAAAGTGTCTTCTAGATTTTTTATTGTAAAGAAATGGTTCACTGAAGTAGCAGTTTGGCGATAAAAAGATTTAACTCCATCGATAGAAATTTCAAAGGCCAGCGTCTCTAAAAATAGGTATACCTACCCTCCCTCGGGGGTTGTTGTTGACTGAATTAGTTAAAGTGACAAGTACACGGCGGCTGACCGATGGTAATTAGCTGACCGATAGAAGGATGCGTCATAATTAGCCAATGACACTACGAGTATCGTTATCACATTCCCTACTCTTCGACGTAAAAATAACTAATATAAAGAGAGGCACCACAAGTGATGTTGTAAAGACAGACACTGCAAGTGACGTTATCACATTTTTAGGCGGCTTTGGCAGTGTAAGGGAGATAATTCTTAACTAATTTTTGTGTGGGTATGTGTTTGTGTAGTTTTTGCTACAAAGCAAATACTTATTTAACAGTCTTACTTTTGGATGGTAGTGATGGCTCCATTAGATTCCTTCTTCTCCATAGTTTCGGCTTAGGATGATCTCAGTCTTGAATAGCTCTGGAGGAACATGTTTCCTCCACCATATTCTCGGGTCAGGATCTCGCTAGGTGGACTGCTCGATATCGAAGCCTCAAGGGGCAAATTAGACAATTGCCTTTTCTTCGATTATTTTAATTCTTTAGAAAATAAGTAAAAGATATATTTACGACTATTTAGAAATTTATACTAGAAAAATCTTTTATATAAGAATTTTTCTTAATTTTAAACAGAAACAAATTATATGTATCTATTTACTAATAAATATTTGTAAACCCGAGCAAAATATATTCTTATTTTGCTTTTCCTTTGGATCAGGTTTTTTAATTCTCTGTTTTTCCGACCTACTTGTAATATATAATTTTGGAAAATCCCTACTCTTGTAGGGAACAAAATCAAAGACAAAGTCGTATTCGAGTACACGATAAGGTATTGAGCATGGAAGTACTAATGTTGGAAGATTATGTTTTTTATTTGCAACATGTCTTGGAGAACTAAAATGAATCTGTTGTGAACAAACATTTAGTAGATTAAATTGTTTTATTCATGTGTAAATCAGCCATTAGGATAAATGTGGGAAAATGTTAATCTTATCACAGAACAAAATAGTTACTACATTGTAGCTAAAAAGTAAACGCCCTTTTCTTCTTTCTCCGTTTTAGTGTAAGAATACATATTTCACCATATATAAGAATGTCATTCCCCTTTTTCCAAGATTGTCTGAATCAAAAGGTGCATTCCAAATAATAATGCAGTTTGAGTCTGTGGTCCCAATCAATCTCCCACCCCCCATCGAAATCCTGAAATTCACCCGCCACTAATTTATCTTTCTGCTTTTAATCCGGCTAGCGTTTGTTGTTTTCAACACATTTTTGGCATTACCTGTCTCATCTCGGTCATTAAAGGTTCCCACCTGTCTCAAGTACTGGGCCCTATCTGTCTCATCTTGGTCAGGTTTTCATCTATTTCAAGTACTGGAAATTACCTGTCTCATCTTGGTCATTACAGGTTCTCATCTATCTCAAGTATTGGACGTTGCCCGGCACGTAAACTCAGTATCAGGTTACTTGATCTTTTCCGTGTGGTCTCCACGAAACCATTCTCTGTTGTGATTATTCTCTCATTTTCTTAAAGTTTATTTTATTCACTAAATTAGCCTAAGAGATTTCATAAATTTTATAAATTGAATATTTTTCTTTTTAACAAGTCAAACATTTGATATTTTATATTCCATAAAATAAATATGTACAACTCAACATGTTTCTCTGTACCCTTAGTTTATATTCTAAATTAGTTCTACAATATGAATCTTTCACCTTTCACTTGTGTCACAGAGTAAGGGAGTGAACTCGCCAAAAGAATTTTAAAAAATAATTTTAACAAGGTACAACTTTTCTCCTTGACCTTATCGGGTCACGAGCGCGCGCGGAACGCGTAATTTCATATTTTGTATCACGCCGGAGACAGTGTTTTTAAAAGGCTATTGAGCGTAATGGAGAGTAGAGTTTTGTGACACCCTTATAATCCACCAAGTGAGAGACAGGTTGGTCTTCTGGGAGAATTATGAATAACTATAAAGTAAGATTCTCGGTCACTTGTAATTAATTATGTGTTTGTTAATTAATAAATAATAACCATAATGAGTGAAGGTGCCTCAGAAGTGTCACTCGATCCAATGTGAAAGATAAAGAATCTGTACTCCAATCTGATGCGAGTAATACAGGGGTAGGCGCTGTACTGATGAAAAGCAAGGTGATATTCTGTATCAAGTAGCTTACTCCACTATTTGGATACCATTCAATAACATTTGCTGACTCTTGACTGCTATGTGGATACCATTCAATAACAGTCCCAAAGGAGCGAAATCGAGATACTCAGCTTCATGAAGGAATGACTCAAATTGGAATTTTTATAACTTGATATTTTTAATTTTCTTTCTAGTATATATAAATATAAATGCATAATATATAAGTGTTCTTTTCTCAGCATACAAAATACCCCGACCCGTAGAAATTGATCTTTAGAGGACAAGGTCCTGAGTACAATATTTTTCTAAGAAGAGAGTCCTGTCTGAAAATATTTCAGATTAAATGACCTGATTTTAAGATGACCGCATTAATTTCACGTCTCCTGCAAAGTGACCTTAAGATACATTGGTGTCTGACATTTCAAGTAGAACACTTTTTTTTTTCACATTTCAAACAAAATTTCACTAAAACTTGGATCTATTTAGGACCTAAGTCCGTGTGCTTAACCCCTGAGGTGAAATCAAATATATTTTAATGTAACTTTAACCCATTAGATAACACACTCTAACAAAACGATTTTAAAATTCGATTGACTGAGTGGGAAAGATAATCGTGTTACTATTCTATAAATAAGCCATTTAAGAACTGGTTTAAAGAACACTGTTCCTGTTCATTATGGTACTTTGGGGTGGGGGTGGGAGTGGTGAGGACTGCGTTTTCAGTAAGTTGTATTCGTGTGACAATTTCAAAACCAGTAATCCGTCAGAATATAAATTATAATGATGAAATTATCTTACATTAATTATACACCGAGTGGTTGTTTCATATAAATGCTAGTAGTACTGATTGCAATGATGAAATTATCTTATATTATACAGCTAGTGGTTGTATCAGTATCAATGCTAGAGGTACTGATTACTTATTTGTTTCGACAATGACTTAGCCGCTAAACCTACAAAATCGCGGATAAGAAAACCACCCGATTTGCACTAATGTTAGTATATATTCAAAGCTTACTGAATTTTGTAGCTGAATACCTGACTTGGCGGTTATACCCAAATTCGATCTTAGCGGTGAGAATCAATTAAAAGTTCCAATAACTAATTCAAAATCATCTTCGGATTACACATTCATTATTTTTATATTACTTTCACATCAGTTGTCTTTGATTTACACATTTATTATTTTTCTACTTCTTTAGAGCAATTATCATTGATTTTTATATTTATTATTTGTATGTAAACTTTTACAATAAATTATTCATCTGGGATTTTCTTTTACATAAAAGTGAACGTTGATTTCTAAAGCTGCGTCTGGTCGTCGTTGTGGAAAATGCTTTTAGTTACATTGGCATGAACTTCGCTAGATTTCAATTTCTCTTCACAACATCAAGAGTTATCGTAACCGTAACGAATGGTTTCACACTGGGACAGTGGTCACACTGGTAACAGCCTCATACTTCTTGGTTACAGAGCGAGAACGGATCATCTTCATTATTCGTTCCTCTTCCCGTTTTTCCCGTCTCTCCTTCAGTACGCTGTAAGTGTAGAGGAAAGGATTTAGTGCCGCGCTCAGTGGCACCACGAAGATGGAAATGCCGATGTTAACCTCGCCTGGAATTGGAGTTCCAGAAAAATACGCGATTCCAACTAGACCTACTGCAAGCCAGGACACAGTGTTGAAAATTGCCATGGAGATGAGGCGCCGCGTGGCAATCTTCTCTCGCGAAGTTGTCGTCATATCGATCATCAGCACGAGTCCTCTCAGTGACAGATAAATCCCCGCTTCACCTACTGACGTCAGGCAAATCAAAAGGAAGTTAACAAACATTACGTTGTTGAAAAAGGACAGGTGACGTTTTGATGTGTGTGTAGAATTGTTAAAAAATAGTGGAATACAGATACCAGAGAGACTGCTAAGTGTCTGATATGACGTCACTTCCACCAGTGGTATGATTGCAATGACGACACTTAAGAACCAGACAAAGACACATGCCAAAGCTGCAGAACGTCTCTGCAAATGAAACGTCACTGAGCTATTCAGAGCGATAATTCTTTCAAGCGTGACCAGACATACGATAAACACTGATACTTCCGTAGACATCGTAAACAAAAACTGAGCCAGTTTATACATGGTGCTGGTTTTCCAGAGTCTTTCATGAGAGAAATATACACCACGGAAAGAAATGTCCGCCAGTATAATAATGAACAAATAGATCCCTGTGAACGCATTGGCTACGTTAAGATTCGTTAGAAACAAGTCCAAGCTTCTTCGATGTAAACCTTTCTCCAGCAAAACCCTGAAAACGACACACCCAACGTTTCCTATGACTGAGAGAAAAGCTAAAGCCCACAGATACCACTTGTGCACGTCCGAACTCAAAAGGTCATCACACGACGTGATGAGGTCAGGAGGTGCAAAACAAGATTTGGAGTTGAAGTGTTCTGGTAGTAAGTCCTTACAGCAAAGTCTATAGGTGTCTGCAGAAATATGACGAAGTTTCAACAACCCCTGAAATAGGTCACTGTGAAAAGATTCAATCAAATTCCCTCTTAAGTCTATTTTTTCAAGATTTGACGAGTAGGTGAAACCAGCTGACGTGATAGTCGTGAGAGAAACGTTTGATAAAATAAGAGTTTTTAAGTGAGGAAAACCTGAAAATACCTGGCTGTTAAATTCAGGAAAACACGAGCCTGAAAGATCCACGTAGAAGAGATTATACTGCAATCTATCCACGTCATTGTTTATGATGAAGGATAATGGATTTCTAGCCAAATGCAGAAACCGCAAATTTGCTAATTTCATAAATATATCCACATGTAGAAATCGTAGTCCATTATCACTCAGATCTAAAACACGTAAATTTGGAAATGTCATATTTGGTAATGCCTCCAGACCACAGGCAGACAAATTCAAATGTATTAAGTAGGGCATGCCCATCAGGTACGAAAGCGACATGCCAGAGCTGTGGGCATCAAGGTAACGAAGATCAGTGTGGACATGCGCAGAGAAGGGTAGGGTGCACACAAATGCAAGACCTAGGCAATGACAGACATCTGGACAACTCAAATTACGTCCACACGCCCACTCGTCGTCCATCTGTGGACACTGAGCCCAGCCATCGCACATGTGGTCAGCATGTACACACACACTGGACGCGCGACAGCGATAGAAACCAGGACACGTGTAACGCTGACATTCACTTTCGTCTTCGTGGTCAGTGCAGTCATAGACACCGTTACAACGAACGTAAACAGGCATACAATAACCGTCAAAGCAGCGAAAGTGTGTCTCTGGACATGGGTCGGACAAGATTTTTGATTTCAGAGTAAAGTCTCCCAAACCATCAAAGTCAATAATGGCGGACGGCATACTGCGTCGATACATATGAACACTGGTGTTTAACCAGTGTGTAGCATTACAATCGAATTCATCCGAGGCGTCAATGCAATGCTGCTTACCATCGCATACGTTGTGTGATTTGATGCACTGAGAGTTACGGCACTTTGTTCCATTGCAGTCCAAAGAGTGACGACAAAATTGTTCATCTGAGCCATCCCGGCAGTCTTCTCGAAAGTCACAAACCAGTGTGAAGGGCAAGGTGTCACCGTTATCACACACATAATTTGAAATTTGAACACCACGAATAATTTCACAATAACCTCTAATGTAGCCAATCTCGCAGTGACTGTCCGGGTCACAGTGCAGAAAGTCATAAGTCACATGTCCATTAATGCACTTAGACATATTTACACTGAAAAACGGTTTCACTCTTTGTGGATACATGACGTCAGTAAGACGCTTTATTTCTTTCAGTGCTGCCCCATTCCTTGTTTTAAACTCACAAACAAAACTATAAGTGATGGCTTCCTTACAGGCCACAGCGAACAGCATGCTGGGAAATCCTGGATAAAAGAAAGCACAAAATCTAGAAAGATCAGTCAAAGTTTCTTTCCCACCAAACCAGTAAGTGGAAATGTTATAATTATAAGCCAATGTTTTATCGCGCCAACGCCAAAAATATCTATACATCAGTAGTAACGTTCTGTCTTCTGTAAATTCCAAGCCCACATACACCTCTTCTCTCCTTTTCCCGAATTCAAATATCTTTTGAAAAGCTGAAAGTTTACCTGTCGTATTCAAAGTGACCAGTTTACCCCCCTTATTGTGACATTCTTTGTTTGCATTGTCCCATGAAAGCTTTTTATACCACGTGATAAGGACATAACACCTGTCCTGAAAACCAATAGATCCGTTACAACCAGGGTGGCTAAAATCGCAATTCACCTCATCTTCTCCATTCTCACACTCTCTCTGGAGATTGCATTCCAGGTGGCGCTTGAAGTTAAAGTACTGGTCAGCAACCGAACAATCATACACTCCGCTGGGTAAAGTTCGTGGCACACTAGTTGCTGTGTGTATGGAGAACAACATTTTGAATCCAATATTAGCATTCCTGACAGAGCTATAATGCAAGCGAATAGAGCTGTTGTATATCTGTAAAGGTAACTGATGGACACCCCACAAAGTCCAAAGTTTAGTCGTCTCCCCATTAAGCAGTATGTACAGTGTCAGGGTACTTTTAAATGACACTTCTTCATATCCCATGAAATTATCGATCTGCAGGTGCAGAAAGCTGATCATGATCGAGTGTCCAGAAGGAATGATCAAATCTGCCGATGCGTCAGTATCGGAATTATACGGTGTTTGTCCGTCATAATAAGGTGTAGTGACGTAACCTGATAATATTGACGTCAGCGTTACAGGCAATTTCATCGATGCCCATGTTGGAACTGCCTTAAAGAAGAACTTAAAGAACGGAACTCTTTTTGGTGGATTGTTTTGGATCCAGAGTTGCAAGAAAATGGTGTTTGTTCTGGTGAGTTGGACAGGATACATAATGTAAGCACAGTTAATAAATGTTTGTGTCCACATTTCTTTAATAAAAAAATGAAAGACAACAAATGCATCAAAGCACGTGAAGTGTTCATAATTTGTAAATTTGATTTCTATAATATTTTCCTCAGGAACAGAAATCCTCCACTGGCACGAGAGATAGGTCGCGTTTATTACGTCATCGTCTTCTATTTCAGTGATATACACTGATCCTTCAAAGCCTTTGATGTCAACATATGATTTTTGTGCACAGTCTTCTAGAGAAAATGGAAAAGAAAGACGGCTAGAGCTTGTGAATGTATGGTTTGGCTCTAAACTTTCTGTAACAGAACCAAAACACATATTGATTCCTAGAGAACTATTATTGGGTACGGTTATATCTCCACAGTCCTCTCTTCCAAGAACATAATTATCTGTTCCAAGATCATAATAATCTCTTCCAAGATCGTAATAATTTATTCCAATATCGTAATGATATGTTCCATTATCGTAATGATCGGTTCCATTATCGTAATGATATGTTCCATTATCGTAATGATCGGTTCCATTATCGTAATGATATGTTCCATTATCGTAATGATCTGTAAGTAAAGCGTTAAACAATAGTGATGGTGTACTTTTCAAACACTTTGCTGATTTCATAAGTGTTTTATTTTCTTCCAACAACTCACAAGCAGGATTTACACGGGAGACATTACTGCACAAGATGGTGTTATAAGCGACCCAGTACACGGTAAACCTTATCAACATTACTTGCTGCTTTGCTCTTTGGTTATTCTAATATTAATATGAATGTAATTTTATTTGTTTAAATTTTAGATGGAAGCTAGCAGTCACGTTCTGAGAGTAGACGCTGTCATCATTAAAATTATACCAGTCTATGCAATATGGTATTATGTAAAAGATCATCAAACTATAAATGTGATGACAATCAATAAATGAAATCTGAAGTGTACAACTTACTGCGGTCTATATACTTGCAAATTTATAAGAAAGCCTCCATTAAATAGTTGGTTTATTAAAAAAAACAAATTGAACCTCGACATTTTAGGCGACAATCAATCAGTCAGTGGGAGAAGACAATCGAGACATTTCCACAATTGCCTGTACCCGGAGAGTAATTGGAGTGCAAGAAAAATCATTGAAACTAACATTACGAGTATGCACAATAACGGATAAGAAATTGTACTAATTATAAATTGTACTAACTAATTATTGATCCCCAAGAAATAATTATGACAGATACATATCTATTTCGTTTCCTCATAGAATAATTGAAAATAAGTAAGAAAGTAAAAGCGAAACCAAACACTGTATTTTTATTTTACTACTTTTTCTATCTCTAAATAATTTAGCCTTCTCAAACGAAAGCAACAATTATCAGATCAAGTCTCCATTGTATATTAAAAAATTATTATTAAATACGGAGCGCTGAAACGACAAAATAAGTATTAAATTTATCTGAAAGCTTTAAAAACTTTAAAAGTTTTAACGAAAAATAATTTCTAATCTGCAACTTTAATTGTTTGTCTTCAAATTTAATATCGTAATAAAATATAATCTTCAGCAGTTTGCAATAAAATTTGAAACATAAAATTTTATTTCATAGAAACTTTTATAAATTGTTAATGTGCAAGAAAAAATAATATAATATTTTTTAAAAATATTGCGTTGATTCAAAGTGCACCGTATTGTAGATATGATTACAAATGTGAAATAACGATAATTAATCTCTTGGTTTTAACTGTATCCAATATATGCCATGTGCATGAACATCGGCATTTTATGATACGTATATCTTTTGAAAAGTTTGTAAATCAAATATCCTAGTGCAAAAAGAAAGACACTTTCATTGGAAAAAGCAATATAAAATATATTAAAATTGCGATTTAAAATATTTTTTTATCAAGTATAAATTTATTTGCATTTATCTTGGGGTAACCGTCTTTGTTCGTTTTTATTTCTCTTACTATTTGATTAGTTGGTGAGCGTTGTATATTGTTTATTCTTGTGCTATTTCTTTTTTGTTTCTTTTCTTTCTTGTTTGGAAGGGTTGTATTAAGGTCTGTGTATTTAATTCTGACTAACATTGTGTCGTTTTTTGAAAACAAATAATGCAAGATTAATTTCGAAAGAAGACATTAATTTGAAATATAGACTAAACTTTTGCAAAGAAAACTTATATTTCAGATATCGGAATAATTTTTTAATTTTGTAATTCTTGATTAATATTATGTTTTTGCAAATGTTTTAAATCAAGAGTAATTTTAAACATATTATTTATTGGATTTCTCGGCATATTACAGGAAAGTCGCACAAAAATTTATATGTGTATCAAGACGAATATAAAAACTGTTAATGGGAAACATATATTAACTTAGTTTAATTCTTTCAAAGCTACCAAAGTTCTCTTGCCGCAGTTCATATTCATACCATGGAAATAGATTGTCAGGACAGACAGGCGAACTGCGCATTATTTGTTCAAACTCTTTGCATCGTCGTATTATCTGTGGCTGTTGTGGTAAATACGACAATTTGTACGCATGCTTCTAATAAGACCTTTCCATTTGTGACGTCAGGAGGGAATAGCGTCATCAAATCACATAATATTTTACGCGAAAGTACAGACGTAACCATCTTTAAACTGGGCATTGGACTGTCCAAGAAAGGAGTTCTAAAGATGAATTCATTTGTAAGTAGATCTTCATTCACGGAATCGAGTGAAAATAGTTCACACTTTCAGAACACAGCGAGAACTACGGCAGATAAAACGGAGTGTCGTCAAATCAGAAACACAGAGTTGTCTTCTAACGCCTCGCGAAAACGAAACAGAGATATTAATGGAGACAAATCTCCAAACCCTGGAGAAACAGGAGAATGGGAAATTTACACAAGTACTGGCTTCGACAAAACTAAATCTTACAACACAAATGTTCAAAAGTCAGAACAGTTTAAAATATTTGTAGCGGATTGCATCAATAAAGGGCTATATAATATAATCGGTAGAAATGGCACAATTTTCATAATTCAAAATGCAAATTTTATAAACTCCTCGCAGCACATATGCACGTGGCGCATACAAGTTCCCAAAGGATATTTCATTAAAGCAAAATTTGAAACAATACGGTGTGATGTTTATGAAGTATCTATCTCTTATTTTCCAAAGTTTGATGAAAATAGTTACTTCGATTGCGATCTGAACGGTTCAGCGTACTCCTTGTCCAACGTTTTATATTTCCAATTATTTATTACTAATGTCCCCTCGTCCACTCAGCCTGCCATAAAACTGCACTTTGAAAGCAGTCAAGAATCCTACCGTTCGAAGTTGGTGGTTGTGTTTACGTCAAACTCCACCGGATTCATTGCGCCATCTGATAACGATCAGACCCCGTACGCCAAAGGCATGAACGCTACTTACAGACTAGACGTACCTAAAGGTCACGTGGTCATGGTCAGTTTTCCAATACTGAAAATAGGTACTCGAAACCAGTGTGGTGACCCATATTATGGAAGTTTCATTGAGATTGAAAACAACAATGAACATAAGATAAGCAGTGAGTGTGACATCAAAAGTTCTCCAGCTCAGTTTTATAATAGTTCTCTATTAATTCATTTTTATTCTGATTTCGGTCGAGTAAACATTGGTTTCAAACTCTTATTTTCATTCCATGTGGACTCTGAGATATTGCACACGTCAGGATCTGGTCTGTTCAACTGTAACGTACCTTACTACTCGGCTTTTAAGCACCATCTGGAGTGTAACCTGGAGCAAGAGTGTCTGGGTGGAGAGGATGAACAGGACTGTCCATTTAGCCACCCCGGATGTAACGGGTCTGCTGGTTACGAAAACAAGTGTTACAGCTACGTTCATTTTAATACGACACTAAGTTGGCAAGAAGCGGACAGTTATTGTAATCGGACTGGACAACGTCTGGCTAGCATGACAACTCAGGGTCAATGGGATGCGTTCTTAAACCTGTTTAAGTTCGTGAAAAGAAATTGGCCCGTTTATGTAGGCGCTCGGACAGTTCCTGCTCACAAAGGATCGATGTATACATCCATGTTTCAATGGAGCGACAAAACCATTGCCTACTTCATCAACATTACTTTCGAGACATTAGGGTCGTGGGACAAAATGATGTGTACCTCCTTTTATCCTATGGTATCAAAGCTCTGTGCATATGTTTGTGAAAGATTTCCAATAGAGAACTCTACACACGTGTTTATTTGCGAGCGCGATATTGAATTTAATCAGACATCAAAACAAGAGTTTGAAATAAAATTCACCTCATCGTTGTTTAACTTTTCAAAGATGTCTGGTGTTAGTGGCTTCCAGTGTTTTAATGGCACAGTGATCCCACACTTCACAATATGTGATCCTATGAGCCACTGTGGGTACATTCAGTCACATAATATGTGCATCATACCTGGTGGGGGTGTATTGCTGATGTTTGTGTGTGAGAACCAAAGAACAGTGCACTACAGCCTCGTGTGCGATTTCCGTAGAGACTGTTCTGATGGATCTGATGAACATTTTTGTTATCATAGCACGTGTGATGAACACATGTGTAGAAACGCTCAGTGTGTGACACTTGACCTTTGGTGTGTAGGCATAAGTTACTGCGTTGATGGATCGGATACTGAGTTATGTGATAGACAGTTATTTAACGATGAGGTCTTAACGCTACACCCACCAGCTATAATTGACTTTGACGGTCATGGAAACTTCATAAACAGAACAATGCAAAATACTTCTTTATGCCCAAATACACATTTTGCCTGCAAAGATGGCTACTGTTTGCCAGTTTACGTACGTTGCAATGGCGTGTACGACTGTCCTCACCACGAAGATGAGATGGAGTGCCAGAAGTACACGTGTCCTGGTTTTTACAGATGTCGCGATTCCACTGTGTGCGTACATTCTGATCACATATGTGACGGTTGGCCACAGTGTCCGCTTCAAGACGATGAATGGATGTGTGGACGTAATCTGAAGTGTCCTGAAGGCTGCCATTGTCAAGGTCTGGCATTCGTTTGCCCAAAGTCATTTCCTGCTCATGAATATTCAGATTTACGTTATGTGGATGCCAGCAATTCTGGCATGACTCCTGTAGACTTTTCAGCTAATCTTTATTTGATTTACCTGAATCTGTCAAATTGTCATCTTAAAACAATAACAGGTATGCATTATAAAAATTTACAGGAAATTGATTTAAGTTATAATGAGCTTAAATCTATCGACATGGATATTTTTATACATCTGGTGAATTTGAAGTTACTGATATTGTCAGGTAACCCTCTCGTGACCTTGCATACAGCACTCACAGACACTGTGCAAGAGAAACTAACAGCATTGCATTTGTCAAGAACTGAAATTAAAGTCTTTAGTAGTGAACCCCTCAAGAGGTTTTCAAAACTGGAAAAGCTGTACCTTTCTAACACACCTTTAAGTACCATTGGTAAAAGTGGTTTTCGGAATCTCCTGAATCTTGAAATACTGGATCTAAGTGGTAGTTCGGTGGAAGAATTTCCAGGTGACTTGTTCAAAAATCTCCAAAATTTATTTTTAATTAAAGCCGACAACTATAAACTGTGTTGTCGAGCTACGCTACCTGACTCTGTTGATTTGAAAAATTGTATCGCACCACGTGACGAAGTCTCCTCTTGTGAAGATTTGCTCCGCTCAGATTCATACCGAGTGTTTCTTTGGGTTTTGGCCTCGTTGGTTGTGATTGAAAATGCAGGAAGTATTTTGTTCAGGTTAATTTTCCGTAACAAAATGTTCAAATACTGCTTTCAAGTATTTGTATTACACTTGAACTTTGCTGACATTCTAATGGGCGTGTACCTTAACATAGTCGGGGTGGCTGATGTCGTGTACCGTGGGAATTATTTATGGCATGAAAAGACTTGGAAAAACAGTATGACTTGTAAAACTGCCGGTTTCTTGTCATTGCTTTCAAGTGAAGTTTCTGCATTCATTATTTTTCTCATAACTTTAGACCGCTTTCTTGTCCTTCGCTTTCCGTTTAGCAGGCTTCACTTTCGCAGATTCTCAACAGCAATGGCTTGTGGTGTTGCTTGGTTTGTAGGTGTTGTCATCGCATCCGTTCCACTTATGATGTCACAGTGGATATTCTATGGTCAGACGGGTATCTGTAGGCCCTTACCCATCACGAAGCAGAGCTTTCAAGGACACGTCTATTCTTTTGGGGTACAGATTATTTTTAATTTCGCTCTAATTTTGATGATTGCAGTCGGACAAATCGCCATCTTTTGGACGGTGCGTGCCAATACCATGACAACCGGTGTAAACAGAAAGTCAAAAGATTCGGTCATCGCTCGTCATCTTTCCTCCGTGGCCATGTCAAACTTTCTGTGCTGGTTTCCCATCGGCGTGCTGGGTATCATGGCCTCAAGGGGAACTCCTATTCCAGGAGGCGTCAACGTGGGCATCGCCATTTTTGTCTTGCCACTGAACTCGGCACTCAACCCGTTTCTCTTTTCCTTCAACGTCATGATGGAGAAAGGACGAAAGAAAAAAGAGCAATGGAGAATAAAGAAATTAGAAGCAAACGTTCTAAGTACCGAGACATTTCCCGATAAATAAGGAAATGATCATTTGTTTTTAATTCACAGCGCACAGAAGTATTTGGTAAAGGAAACTGATAAAACGCATTAAAGTCTGAGTATGTTTTCCATTCTGATCAGCAGAGTCTTTAATGCAAATGAAATTTTGAGAGCCACAAGACATATACTTTATCTGCCAGTTGAGAATGTAATGTAATGTTTAAAACCTTTGCGCTTGAAATACTGGGGGGTTGGGGGTAGAACTCTCTCGTACTCCTGTAGTTAGACAATCCAGTATTCAAGATGCTTCCAGGTCAATGAGTATTTTTCTAAACGACTCTCCACCCATCCTTACTTTAGCGTTTTAGTTGTAATCGTGATGAGCTTAGATATAAAGTTTCAATAAAAGTTCATTTTCATTATTTTCTTTTTTATCACCACCACAACAACTACCACCATCGTCGTCATTAACATCATCACCACCAAAATCACCGTCGTCGTCGCAATCAACACCACAACCTTTATGACTGTTATTTTTTGCATCCATTATTTTCATGTGGATTCTGTATGTTCCTGTGCAATGACTAGGTCTACAAGAGATTATGAGTTACATACATGTAGATTCCGTGTGTCCGTGAGTTATAATGACGTGATCTACAAGAGATTTTTCGTTACAGATGTGTAGGTCCCATTTGTCCGAGAGTTACAATGACGTGACTGCAAGTGATTGTGAGTTACAGTAGTTTTCTGTCGAAGTGTGTTAACAAGGTGTTGAACCCTAGTGTTCCAGCTACAGTGGTGTGAATTTCGAGTGTTGCGGGTAAAATTGCTGTGGGTTACACTGGCAAGGATTTCAAGTTGTTGGAATTTCAGTGTGTCAATTCTAAGTATTTGTGAGTTAACTGTGAGAATTGTGGTTCAAAATCCAACTTTTTTTCTGTTTATACAGATGCGATTTCCATGTGAATGAATTTTACAATAGCGGAGATTCCACGTGTTGAGTAACACTCTTGTCTATTTCAAGTGCATGTGAGTTATAGAGTGTGGACTCCAAGTGCTTTAGAATTACAATAGGGTAGACTCCAGTGCTTTAGAGTTACAATGGTGTGGACTCCAAGTGCTTTAGAGTTACAATGGTGTGGACTCAAAGTGCTTTAGAGTTACAATGGTGTGGACACTCCAATTGCTTTAGAATTACAATGGTGTGGACTCAAAGTGCTTTAGAGTTACAATGGTGTGGACTCCAAGTGCTTTAGAGTTACAATGGTGTGGACACTCCAAGTGCTTTAGAGTTACAATGGGGTGGACTCCAATGCTTTAGGGTTGCATTGGTGACTGGTTGAGTTACAGTGGTGTGGATTTATTCTAATGAATGCTATTTTCTAGATTCCATCCATTGAGGAAATAAATTATCAAAATGTTTTCTTCTGCCTTGTTCCCTAAAATTAACGATGTTTTCAGGTAAATCTCGTTTATTCAATTGTTTTCATGAAAACTTTTTAATTTCGAAAATCGTTTTCGTCGTGCTGTTTCTAGACATAACCGTTTAATCAACAGTTTTTTAACCAATCTTAAAATATCACAAGAGCAAGCAGGGTTTTGTTGAATGCATATCATATGACAGTTTATTTTCATTCATTTCAAATTAATTTCATTCCCATTCACACACACACACACACACGTGTATCAAAAATGAACGTAACTGAATTAACATTACAGAAATATAAATTATTGTGAGGGCGACAGAGATACCGGGTAGCTACACAGTGCATGAACAAGGAAATTACAGCACAGGCACTAGACGAGCAAGCAAACGGACTGATGGATGGATAGATAGACCGACAGATTGACACACAGATAGTGTGAAAGTGATTCATATAAATAGATATACAGAAAGAAGGGCAGATTTATCTCCCCTTTGAACAAGACGGGATGGGAGTTACAGAAGATTATGTAGAATCATCCAACAATATGAATGACGATCACTCGACGGTGATAATGATTATTTATTTGCGTTAATTTTAGAAATGCCGCTAAGAACTTACAATCAAGGCCGCTATCCATGAGCAGGGGAGTGTGCGACAATCAATCGAGGAAAGTCCCGAAGACAAAGGCTGGTATCGAACCCAAAACCTGCGTGCGTATCTGCAACGCTTTCATCTAACCACCACTGCAGTTATCGATAGTATAGCTTTGGAGGACATCATACAAACATTGATGGATTTCAGTGTTAAGGAATTTGATGAGCTCAGAATGATTACAGCCATCGAGATCACAGTTTTGGAGGACACCAATCAAACACTATTGGATTTCAGTGTTAAGGAACTTGATGAGCTCAGAATGATTACAGCCATCGAGATCACAGTTTTGGAGGACACCAATCAAACACTATTGGATTTCAGTGTTAAGGAACTTGATGAGCTCAGACGGCACAGTTTTGGAGGACACCATACAAACACTATTGGATTTCAGTATTAAGGAACTTGATGAGCTCAGAATGATTAAGCCATCGATATCACAGTTTTGGAGGACACCATACAATCACTATTGGATTTCAGTGTTAAGGAAGTTGATGAGCTCAGAATGATCACAAGAAAAAAAAGAAAGAAAGAACCTGTGTCAGAATTTCAGAATATTGTGTCTGTTTCCATTAAATGTTACAAAATAAAGATCAAGATCTACTGAATATTATATCTATGATGAATGAAATTTAATTTGTCAGAAAACATAAAACTGATACATGCATTGTGTTTGCTTACATTGTTCCTTTATGTGTGTCAAATCTTGAGAATATAATCCTGGTAATGAATGAAAGTTCCGTTGAATGAAAACAAGTTTTGTTTGAATGATGCTTTGTTTATTATGGTGTTTACTTATTTGTTTTCTGTGAAGATTTCATTTTCAGGAAATTTTCATCACAGAATGTAAACATATATAATGTGGAAGAATGTTGTAAATTAATATATGTATATAATGTCTATACACTCTCAGAATACACCAAAAGACCTATTTCACAGAAATCTATGTAAGAACTATGGAGTAAAAACCCAGAAATAGCACGGATTCATCAACCGGAAGCAAACACCGAGACAAAAATGTCACAATCTGTGGGACTTCGAGATAAGAACAGATCGAGCGGTACCTGCGCGAAGACCAGACATTGTAGTTCTCAATAAGTCTAATAGAACAGGAACAATCATTCATGTCGCTGTTCCAGGTGATAGAAGCATAAAAGAAAGAGGAAAATAGCAGGATCTCAGATTAGAAATCCAGAGACCGTGGAATGTAAAAGCAGAAGTAATACCTATGGTGATAGGAGCTTTGGGGAACATAACATCTGAGTTGGAAGGCTATGTCATTAACTCCATGGAAGGCTATCTCATTAATCTCCCTGGAAGGCTATCTCAATAAACTAGCTGGAAGCCACATACTCGCCCCACTATTCAAGCAGCGCTCCTCGGAAGTGCCCACATCCTCCGTAAAATGCTGGATCTCCCAGAATCTTGGTGAGATACCGAGACTTGGTTCACAACCCAGTAGTCAGCATTTGTGAAAACAGTCCGTGTATGTTAAATTTTATCAATTAGGATCTAAACATAATATATTCATTATCCAATCTCAGGTAGATGACTTAGCCTTGGTCGGACAATATGGAAAGGCAACTCTATCACATGCTAAATGCGTTACCCAACTCTAATCATTATATTCTCTTAGATTAATTGGATCACTGAGCACCACGATAACGTAACGAACAACACATTGGTGATTTATATGGAGAGGACATCCAATGATAGCAAGCGTTTATTGATATGTCGCTAACTGAAGTTTCAGTGCGACCATTTTGAAAATACCAGACGAACACAACAGTGCTGAAGACAACGTTTGGAAAACATTCATTATTTTAAAATTTGCCTTAGTTAACATTGTAAATTACAAAGTTATATTTAATTAATTTTATCAGACATTTATTATAATAACTTTTGTTTTCATATTTTAAATTCTTGAAAATATTAAATTGCACTTTTACTCTTGCATTATATCATCACTAGATAATGTTCGCCATCACAATAGCAACTGTTTATGAATAAAATGTTTATGTATTTCAGGTTTATTACTATGTTTTACAAAATCAAACACTAGTGGAAATTTTAGTTCAGTCATTTGGGGAAATAAAACAAATGTTTAAAAAATACAATGCTGTAATCAATGTGCCGGGATAGCATTCATTATTAACAAAATATGCCTACAAACAATACATTTGCAAATATTTTTATATAAATTATACACAGTATATTTTCCCCCAAGCTAAAGTGTTTGTGGGAAAGTGTGAGCATGAAAATTTACTAAAAGTAAATACACTAAATATAATTTTCCCTTATTTTATTTTTCCCTTAAATTTAGAATGTACATCTAAGTTTATCAGTGCAAATTTAAAGCATCATTAATATAATTACTTTTGTATTTCAGAACAGCATATATTAATATTGGGGTAAATCATGACATGATATATGTATACTAGGTCTACACACGTCTGTCTGAATTAAATGAAATTTGGTGAACAAAATGAATGTTTACATATTTATATTTATGCGTTTGGGCATGTGTGTGCCCTTAAAATCGCGTTTTTGACAGGGCTTATTCCCCTTAGTCCACAAAAAAAAATAATTTTGGCTCCAGGCTTTTCCCATGACATTGAATCTCAATGACATTTTTGACAGAAGATTTAAAATTATTGTCTGAAACCTATATTGTATTTATACTTCGTGATTTGCTTTGTAAATAGTTTTATCAATCAGTTATTTATGTATAGTTAATAAAATTGGTGTTTTTCACTTTCCCACTTGTGACTAAATCCATTATATAGGATGTATGAAGGTTTAAGGGGTAGGGAAGGCCTATTACATTAATCTTTTACAAGTCAGTCACGCATACTTTGGGGGAGGTGCCTCTTAAGCTGGTAATGAGAAAGTGTGAGGGGCAATGAGGAGAAATGCTGTAATACCTAGCATAAAGATTAAATTGCAGGAAAATATTTCTCACTTTGGACGAGTAACACCTAGAAGTGGAGAAGAATTAGTGAACTTGTTAGTTCTAGGGTTTGACTTAGTCTCTCTGACTGGAAGGACAAAGACCCCGTCAACAGGTGAAACAATTAGATTATTAATTTAATTATTTATTAATTCACTGGGATGAAGGTTTCAACTGCAATTTCAAGTAAACAACCGCACTCCCCCCCCCCCCCCCGATAGCAGAGAAGACATTTATCTTTGATGAATACTAAACAAGTTTATTATTTTACGGGGGTCTCTCTCATGCAGTAACTATAAATCATCCATCATAAACACTCATATCTCTAAAAACAGCAGTAACTTCAAACAATGAGTGATGATAAAACAACAAATTCAGAATACACAATAATATGGCAATTTCCACAAGATATACAATTTTCTCTAAAATGTCAGAAAATGTCCAGGAGCTACTCAACTTCCCCGCAGTTGAGCAAAACGGATAATAATCTAAATCTCACATTCTTAATTAGCCTTACATACTCATAGCTAAGTTATGTGCACTTAGGTTTTTCTAACAATGTTTTAATATTTACTCACTGTTCAAAATTGAATAAGAGAGACCAGTTCACAAACTGTTGTCAATGGTCATGTAGATACAAGATACGGCTAGTGGCATGAACGATGGTACGAATGTCTGTGTAGACAAATAAAACAACACAACCAGAGTAGGGGTGTCATCAAAAACAAGGTTTCCTTTCATGGGTCGGCCATTCCTGGCCTGCCTCCCCCCCACTGACACACTCCTGGTGTCAGATGATCAGCGCTCAGCGTGATCCAAAAGTTGACCGCCTGTCCATAGGTTGGGTCGTACGGGCTCTCAACCTCCACCATCTGTGACAAGTTGATTTTGCGCTTTCGTAAGTTTCCTGCCGTCTGTCTGTCTTGGCCCCAGATGTAGAACACTCCATTCATGGAATAGACTGCCTCAGATTCTCAGTTTCTTCCAAGTAAAATTTTACACACAAGGGAGGCTACCTGAGCTCAGTTAACTTTCATTGCATTGAGTTGTCCGGTTCACTACTCTTATCATAACTTCATGGGACTCAATACAGCAACAAAGAAAGACACACAAGGGAATAAATCCCATTTCCTCCATTCTCTGTTTCTCCTAGTCTCTCCAACCATCTGTTTCTTCTGGCGTTTTCAAACTACTTTCTCTCAAAAGAATAAATTCACACCTCAAATTCTCAACTCAACTGTCAAATTCTCAAAAGCAAAATCTCCACTGCAAAATCTCTATTATTTTCCTTTAAAGGCAAGTTCGCAAACAAATTCTGAACTGTCCATTTCTTATAAATTCTCAACTCTTTCCTTATCAAAACAAATTCTGAACTGTACTGTTTCTTAAATAAATTCTCAAAAACAAAATTTAAACTCAACTGTCTTTTTTCCTCAAAAGCAAATTCTGAACTGGTTTTGAACTGTTTCTTTCTTAAAATCTGAACTGTTTCTTTTCTCAAAAGCAAATTCTGAACTGGTTTTGAACTGTTTCTTTCTTAAAATCTGAACTGTTTCTTTTCTCAAAAGCAAATTCTGAACTGGTTACTGTCTCTGTCTACATTCACCTTTTTATCCGTGCTTCAAGTTCGTAATCTTTTCACTTGCTGTTCGAGGGTTACTGAAAAATCTGCAAGCTGGCAATATTGGCATGTTACATACTCCTGTCATGCACAGAGCATGAATCTAACAAAAAATAGAAGCCCCTTTGTTCTAGTTTTCTCATACACAATACCTGTACCTCAGTGCATTCAAATTCTACACAAAAAATGCTAGTAGTACATTTGGCAAAATATGCCACATTGAACTTTAAATATTTCAGATATAACAATTCTTCTTTACCAATCATTCACTCAAACATTACAATAGTATAAACTATACCAAATCCCGAACAATGCGTACAATTGCAAAATAAACAATTCAGTAAAAAAAAAATTGTCACACTGAACCCATACAAAGATTTTAAAATGTTTCACAATTAATATGATCAAAAATCATTTCACCTCATTTATACAAAAGGTCATAACTCCAAATCAGTATTTTCAATGGCACAACTCTCTTCATTAATTACCTTGCTCAAAATGTCACAATGGCAAAACGAGTGTGGACGAAAGCTGCACACACACACACACACACACACACACACACACAAGGGTACATTACATTGATTGGAAAATATTCAAAACAAGATTGAGTTCGAAATTTTAAAATTTGCTCCAGTTGCTTGTACATCCACGCATTACACAACGAGGGCTTTCCAGTGCTCTATTTATGGTTTATAGTTTTAGAAAACAATGTTAAATGCGAGTGATTCGTTGTAAAATGAAAACAGGAATTTGACCCACAAAAAAATCTATTTTTGATAACACCAATGGCAGCGCGCACGCTACTTGACCTATTTGTTCGGAAAAGTCGTGGATAGTTTTAAAAATATTTTTTTAAAATCGAGAGAAGGTGGATGAATGCATCACTACAATTTAATTTAAGAGTGAACGGTTGGGGTAACGTTATTGGAATCTCTTTACCCCAACCCAACTACCAAACACACGCCTTAGACGGCGCCATATATTAATTATTTCCATATTTATGTTTAATAATTAATAATCATATTAATACAGATGGGCGGGTGATATATATATATATATGCTAGCCCTAATTAGAGGACTCTAAATCCTACCTTGCGGATCTTCCTGGCACTTTCAGAATATTATTTAGATGCAACACACCATCAATAGCCATCCGTCTGTCACAAAGTTATACTTCCGGCCCACGGCCAATTTCACCGCCGGGCACGAAGTGCGCAGTTGTTGAGAGGGATGATGGTGAAGAAAGACAGGCTGTATGAAAGAAAAATTGTATCGTCGTAGTGATGAATGGCGGTCGGTGTGTCAGAGGCGCTCATGTCTGGTCGGTAGAGGCATGGATTAGCCCGGTAGTCAGTGGGCTTATGTCTGGACGGTAGAGGCATGGATTAGCCCGGTAGTCAGTGGGCTCATGTCTGGCCGGTAGAGGCATGGATTAGTTCGGTAGTCAGTGGGCTCATGTCTGGCCGGTAGAGGCATGGATTGACCCTGTAGTGAGTGTAGTCCGTGGGCTAATATCGTGATTGTTTTTTGTTTTCTTTTGTATTAGTCGTAGTCGCTGTATCCGATACTGGAGGGTGTAAAGGGTGGGCGGGGGGGGGGGTATTACAGAGCCCGGGCTAGTAGCACACCAAGTCTGTACCAGGTGAATAAGTGCGCCCGGGATGTTCACCCCCTGTCTTTCTGGTGGTAGGTGTTTCCAAAAATTATCATCTGTTGTGGTCGATTTGAGAACATCATTTTGAAGGTCCAAAATTTCGAGTTCACTTGAATGACATTTGCAGTCGATCTAGCTACTTTCATTACCTCTAGTTGGCAAGGATTCTCAAGGCAATCGCAATGATGATGAACTGTTGAAATGTCTTTTTAAATTGCTCCTGATGTTTTGAATGTAGTGAAGATATAAAATCAAAGCCACATACTATTTTTTACTCATACTTTGGAAAACGTACATGAGAATTCGTGTTCATATCTTCACAAGATCAGTTCTGATTTACGGACCTAAAATGAGTGTCGTGAGGATGAATGGAACAGCCTACAGGTGCACTACTTTTCACATCTCATCGCGGTCGAATGTACTTGCTTCAAAGCGCGCCATGACGCCCGCACACACCGTGTTGGGTAACACACCTGTAATTTTAACATTTGAATGACCTAACAGGTCATTTAATAAATTATTCTGTAAATTTCTTACAGAGGCTTATGCCAATAACAAATATTTGCAAAAACCAAGGTCATTGCTAACAGAATATATTTAGTATGGTTTTTGTAAATATTTATTAGTTAATATATATTTTATACTTTGCATTTTTGCATTTAAATAAGTATTATTTAAAGAAGTAAACTTTTTATAAAATTTCCTTTATAGTCATAAAAGTTGTTTATCATGGTTTTACCAGAAACAAGTAGAATTTTGGAATATGTATAGTTAAAATCCAAACTCTATAAATACTAGGACAAAGTTTAGAATTATCTCCCTTATACAGCTCCACGCAAAAATAAGGCAAAGACCCGAATAGTACAAAGCAAGGATCTCCAAAGTGTCTGAGGCTAATTCACATGGACGCAACGGCATATTCTAAATTTTCGAGGGGAAAAAGAACTGACCCCACTGCTATGAGTTGTCTTGGGTGCCATGGAAAAAGTCCTGATATTCTAAGGGAGTCGTTCAACTGGGAACCACTGATATAAAGTGTAATAATCTGGGAACCACTGGTATAAAATGGAATAGCCTTGTTATAAGTATCGCAGTTTAATTATTATATTTCAATACCTAAAGTGTGGCCGCATAACTGAAAATATCATTTTTTTTAAAATTAAAATTAAAATTACAGAGGAAATAGTTTCGATATGAGAACATGTAATGGTTTATTATTATCAGTCTGAATATACAGCAAAAGAATACATGATATACGGTTTTAAAATCATCCAGGAGATACCCATCAGTAAACAATGTTTCTTAGACATAAGAAATCCATCATGCAAAATATGCCCCTGAGAATCATAGAATTACAAAGATAGAACAGCTCAACAAGAAGCCAATAACAACATCCCACATACCACACACTCTGAATAGTATTCGGCTATTTAAGTTATATTTTGAACAATAATAATCACAGGACGGCTACTACGAGACCCCCACTCTCGACCTGACGAAGAGACAAAGATAAAAATTTAAAATTAAAAAAAAAAAATTTTTTTTAATAAAAAGGGGGTTTGATGAAACCTTTATAGGAAAGAGTAATGGTGGCAGAAGGAATGTTATAATTAAATCAACATGACGTAAATGCGTTCATATTGTTTGATTTTCTTTGAGTGTTCACCTATCTAGCAGAGTAAAGCTATTTTTTAAACATATCTGTCTCTATTAACTTGCCGAGCTGTGGCCATGTAGACTGGTTACGAGGCGACTATCGCACTGATCTGGCCAGTTAGACATGCAGTGCAGGCTGTGGGCTTGACGTGTATTCGCGTCTGTCGAGAACCTTTGCTGGCTGGGGCATGATCAATCTAGTCGCTCCTTTAGGCGCAAGATGGGCAAATAGGGTGCATGTGGTGCCAGTACAATACCCACTCTAAAACACAATAGCATTTCCTGTGTTTCTTGTAAATACTGGAGTGATGATTGGCACACCAACAAATGAGAAAGGGCAGATCATAACATAATCATAACCACTTACACATAATTCAAATCATAAGTTCCACCTGACTGATCTTTCTCAGAAAACCTTTTTACCAGTGTTATCTGGGAGAACATTTCTGAGCGATGCTTTTCGGGTGGCGGCAAAGCTGGCTTATAGTTTGGGGTCGTTTTCGGCGCAAACAGAGACAGACCAAGCTGGTCACGTGATCAGTTAGGCTAAATATCTGGGGACTTATTACAACTTGACCTACTAGATCAGCCAAGATTGAATAATATTGTCACAGATTGCCAGGGCCTTTCAAGCAAGACAGGAGCTAACAGTGAAATGCAGACGTGCAAGATCTAAAGTCTGGTCTGATCTCGCGAGTTTGGCAGTTTTTCATGACCATGAATCAAAAAGATGAATGAAAGTTAGGCGGCCATCTCTAGTACCATCACAGTGAGTGTATTGTGGATGTAGTCACATCTACTAATCTCAAAGTCTATTAGGCAGATAGATAGATAGTGTGGAGGAGTAAATTTGCCTATACCTATTCCTAAACTTAATTGTATATAAATTGTTAAATTGTCGAAGTGACACAACTTCGGCGCTCCTTACGATGTTATTTTTATAAGTGTCAGAGTTGGAGTAAACAACTCGAGTAGAGATTATGCTAGAAATTACTGATGCAATGCATACCAGTTCCAACTGGATGAGTAGTTTTATTGTCCAATGGTTAAGATTTTAATTAATAATAATTAACCCATTTTCTCCCAACCTCGAGTTTTTTGTTAATTTTCAGATATGTTGTGCTTTATGCACCAAAAGAACACAGAATAAATTTAGTTTTTATGAAAAACGTGTATTTTTAATTTTATTGCAATTTTTGTTTGCGTTCCACATGTGGAACGCTAGCAGCGAAAGGGTACATTCACTTGCGTTCCACATGTGGAACGCTAGCAGAAAATGGGTTTAAGAAAAATAAAAGAATTTGCAGTTGTTATTTATTTTAAGCCTTTTACAACAGCTAAATTAGCCTTCACAACAGCCAAAATTCAATCATGTGAATGTTATTCCAGGTGAAAGTCTGCAGTGCACTCGATATGCCTCTATTTTCCTTAGAAAGTTCTTGGATTTTCACGGGACACTTTTCCACTCTGTTGCTCCGGATTGTTCCTGTGGCCCTCAGTCCTCTTGATGCCAGATCCTCCAGCAGCGGAATCCTCGTGAAGAAATTATCAAAAAAGATGTGAAATGGCAGATCATCTGGAAGCTTCTTTGTGAGGTCAAGTACAACTGAGTGCCCAAGACCTAGGTTCCGGTCGTAACCTGCTGATGCTCCTTGGTATGGAGACAAGCACAAAGCATATCCTAAGGGAGTCGCCATCACCCACTGCTTGTATCCAAACCGGATAGGTTTCCTGCGGATGCACTGTTTCATTGAATGTTTGCCAAAGTAAGGAACCATAGACTCGTCAATAGAAACTTCACGTGTCATGGGAAAATACTTCAGGAAACGCTGGTTGAGATGATCATAAAGCGGTCTTACTTTGGCAATTTTGTCATTCACAGGAATATTGGTGTTGTCAGGCAAGTGAAGATATTTCATGATATGATCAAACCTGTTTCTGAACATACAATTTGCAACGGCAGCGTGTGTATACGTCATCTTCTTGTGCCCAGTACAGGGAACGTCGTGGCAGAGGCGCATATCCGGACAGCAGAGGCGCATATCCGGACGGCAGAGGCGCATATCCGGACACTAGAAGGATGGCAAGGAAAGCTCAGATCTCTCCTAAAGAAGTGCTGAAGTCATGCTGACCCTGACTGAGAGCGTCCCAGTCAGTCTCAATGATTGACAGCACTTCATTCAATGAAAAGTGCCTGCAAAACATAACAAAGAGAAATTCCTATAGCATTTATTGTATAAAAAGTATAATAATATCTAAAACCCTAACGTTGATCCCCACATATGGTAGAATCAAATATTTCTATAGTTTTTATTGTATAAAGAGTTTAATCATATCTAAAACCCTAAAGTTTATCCCTACATATGGTAGAAACAAGTATTTTCTTTAGTAAGTAACACTACTTAGTAATATACAGTGAGTGGGGGCATTCGCTGCTAGCGTTCCACTTGTGGAACGCTCCATCGTAGGCTTCCTACTTCTTCCTAAACTGAAATATGCCAACTTTTTTACATTAATATAATTGGTAAGAGTCTTGTTTAAAAGAACATAATGCTTTTTACTTTTCTAATACAGAATTAATATGTATTTGCAACTCACCTTTTTGCTTGTGTGCTGAAAGCTGCAATTTTGGATAAGTTGCTCGAAAAATCCGGATTGCCGGTAAAACAAAATTCAAAACCGTAATAAAATAATTCAGAAATATAAAACAATCATAGGAAAGGCACATTAAGCACAAAATAATATCAATTTGGTTTTTATAAAGTTATTGTGTAAAGATTACGAAGCGTTCCACATGTGGAACGCTAGCAGAAAATGGGTTTAATCATAACCATTAACTAGATTGAATTGACTATAGCTATTCATCCGATGTCACTCCCAAGTAAACGCAATAACAATTTAATATGAATTTACCGCACACTGGTCATTACTAGTATAGCAGTTATTATCAAACTTTCAAAGTATATGTACTCCCAGGTAAACGCAATAACAATTTAATATAAGTTGACCGCACACTGTCAATACTAGTATAGCAGTTATCAAAGTATACGCACTCCCATGTAAACGCAATTACAATTTAATATGAAGTGACCTCCCACTGTGAGTCCTAGTACAACAGTTGTTATCAAAGTACATTTATTCCCAAGTAAACGCAATAACAATTTAATATAAATTGACCTCCCATTGTTAGTCCTAGAGGTTATCAAAGTTACATGTGCTCCCATGTAAACGAAATAACAATAAATTGACCTCCCTCTGTCAGTCCTAGTACAGCAGTTGTTATGAAAGTTACATGTACTTCCACATAGGCACAAAGATAATTTATTATGAATTAGCCAACTGCGTGCAAAAATATCGTCAACAAAAAAAATATATATTTTTAAAATAGAAAACTGTTGAGTATGCATATTAGGGGAGAAATTACAACTTATGACAACAGCTACTAAGCCAGCAACAACATCGATGGCGGAAATGACCAAAAGATCAAGCGCAATCTGGTTCGTATCAGGACAAGTATCTAGGGGCAAGATCCGCTCCAATCGGCGGCCAAATACATGTAGCTCTGGAACTGTCTCCACGAAGTATGGTGGGGGAGAAGGAATCCTGCAACCATAACCAATATCTCCCAGACCCAGCTTTCAAAATTCTCCCAATCCATCTTTCTCCGATTCCTGGAGGGAAGGAACTCCAAAAGTTACAACCGTCAGAGAGAGAGAGAGAGAGAGAGTAGCATTGAAAGGGAGACAAAACCGTACTGCAATAAGCATCAATGAAGTTTTTATTTTTAATTTTATGTTTGCTACAACATTTAATAACAAGGAGAAACATGAAGACACTTACAATAATAATACATAAAGCAAGTTTTTAAGAAGTTGGTGAAGTATACACAAAGATTTGGGTCGAAAGAAGACCATAGGCTGTATTTTCTACAGAAAAATAGGCAGGACAATTCTTTTTTAAATTTTTTTAAAAAAGCATAAACATTGTGAAGTTCGATAACCTATACTGTAATGAATGGAAATGGCGTTGACTTGTTAAGAGTTCTTCCTCTTGTCACTTAACTCTGAAGAGAGCGTGTTGCCTTGCGCAGAGCCGGTGGAGGTGGTTAGTGGATTGTGTAGTGCTCTGCCTGAAGTGAATTAGAGAAATGTAGTCACTGTAGTGTGTTTGTTTGTATAAGGAAAGTGATGAGAGCTTTTTGGATTAGTTTTCTTGTCGTGGCTGAGGGTAAAGTATTAAGTGGATGGAGAATGGGTCCGATAACAGACGTGTGGGGGTCTGTCTTCTTTGTATAGTGGACAATTCAATAAGAAGTGTTATATGGACTGTCAAACAAGTAAATTAGATAATGCTAATTTAAAAAATAATTTCCTGTCAAACAAGTAAATTAGATAATGCTAATTTAAAAAATAATTTCCTGTCAAACAAGTAAATTAGACACTATTGAATTTTTAAAACTGTCCTGCCAAGTAAATAAATTAGATATTATTGATTTTTTAAAAAAATTCCTGTCAAACTAGTAAAATTAGATTTTATTGATTTTTTTAAATTTCAAGTCAAACAAACAAATACTATTAATTTTTTTTAGTAAAAGTAAAATTAGCAAAATCTAAGTAAATAAGATTCTATTGATTTTTTTAAAAAATCCAGTCAAACAAGTAAATAAATAATATTGAATTTTTAAAACTTTCCTGTCAAACAAATAAATTAATCTTGCATCGATGCCAATGAAATATATTTCTCTCTTTGTCACAGTGCACAAGTCAAATACTTTTCACAGACATTAATGATATATTTCTTATTGCAAATGTCAATAAACCTTGCATAGATACTAATGAAATATATTTTATTTTACTCCCTGTAATACAAACTTGCATTACATGTATGTATATAATATATATATTCCCTGTTGCACAATAAATCAATTTGCATAGATATTACTGAAAAATAATTGTTACTCCATGTAATACAACCGTGCACTACATATCTATGAGAAGCAAAATTAATTTGCATAGATACTACTGAAATATATTTTTTTCCTCTGTAATACACACACAAACACACACACACACACACACACACACACACACACACACACACACACACACACACACACACACACACACACACATATATATATATATATATATTCCCTGTTGCACAAGCTAAATCAATTTGCATAGATAATACTGAAATATAATTTTTATTCTAAGTAAATTAACCTTACATAGGTACCACTGACCTATTTTTATTCCTTGCACAGATAATACTGACCTATTTTTATTCCTTGCATAGGTACTGTTCAAACCTATCCTCTCTTCCGCTCAGGTGCATCCACACTGTAAAGATACCATTAAAATAGATCTTTTCTTCCACAATCTTTGTTCAAAGAAATGTGGACAGTAGGATAAGTGAGTGATCTTTAACGAACCTCATACAGCTAAGATTTAATGGATGATTTATTAATTCATTATATTTTAATTGTAGAACAAGGATTTAGTCGATTAAGTCTGATCAAAAACATTGTTAAGTAATATTAAGAAATACAAAAATTTTAGGTGAATTGTCCGAACTGCAGGTCTTTCTTTTTTAGTATGTGAACATTTATATATATAATTAAAATAATTACATATTTGAATCTAATTAAAATAATTACTTATTTGATGTTATTAAAATAAAATTGTGTTTTGTAAGCCTATTTATTTATGTTAATACTTTTGTGAAAAGTCATAATCTAAGACAATAAACCAACGTATTGTATTCTCTCGCTCTCTCGCTCTGCGTGTGTGTGTGTGTGTGTGTGTGTGTGTGTGTGTGCGTGCGTGTGCGTGTGCATAGGTATTGACAGTGATACAAGAGAGGTAAGCCAGTAAGCAAATAGTGTCAATTTGAACTTGAAACAAACGAAACGCAACACTCGCTGTTCTGCTACTGCACTGTTTATTGCTGGGAGGATTAACGACCAGTTAAATCAAGGTATTGGTCTGACCACTTCAGAGTACAGGTAGACAACGAGACTCGGAACCAGCCCCGTTGGACCGACACGTCAAACCCTCTGCGCAATCGCAGAGTCCATTTATGGCCCCGAAAAATGAGCACGCTTCATTTAGTGTTTTATACTTTTGGCAGGTTCCTGCAATATAAAGGGAGACAAGTAGTTCAAGCAGTGTGAGAAACACACTTAACAAAATGCAAAATGCCGACTGGCAAAACTGGGCGTTGCCTTTGTTCTGAGCAACCTGCAATTGTAAGATGAAAAAGTCGCCTCTATCTTTGCAATGATCGTGTGTGAGTGTGTGTGTGTGTGTGTGTGTGTGTGTGTGTGTGTGTGTGTGTGTGTGTGTGTGTGTGTGTGTGTGTGTGTGTGTTGGGTGTCCACTAGAGTTGTGTATATATGAACAGAACTAGAGGAGTATTACAGTAGAAATATTCCTCACATAAGCAACGGTTCAGGCAATAAATAGGACTTGATATGCATGACTAATTCTATAGAACAATGAAGTAATATTCGCGGTCAGTAGAATTATTCTATGCATAAATAGTAATAAAGAATAAGATATAGTACTACGAGGCAACATGGATATAATGCTACGGGACAAGATGCAATACTAGGGACTAGATATAATGCTAACTGACAAGACACACTACTATGGGGTGGATATAATGCCATAGGGCAAGATACAATACTAGGGACTAGATATAATGCTACAAGATACAATATTACTGGATGGATATATATATGCAGTACTAGGGACTAGATATAACGCTACGTGACAAGATAAAATACTACGGGATGGATATATATGCAGTACTAGGGACTAGATGTAATGCTATGTGACGAGATATAATACAACGGGACTTGATGTGTCTGGCAGTCCATGCAATTTCTCACAGACACACACACACACGTAAAGCTATTCTACTGGCAATGAATGATTAGGTTTCTGAAGCAATATAAGCAACAGGCACAAATAAAAACATCAACACCGCAATAGCAAAATTGCCTATCACAGACACACGCCGACTGGTACATTCAGGTACATTAGCAGACGAAAGTATTTGAAAAGGCCATACGAATAGTTGGGGAAAACCTTATAACGAAACGTGAGATTGCTAAACTTGAGTAAATAAACCAAGAGCCCACGAACAATATGTTAATCTTCACCATTTAAGTACACGTAGCGTTTAATTTTCAACGTTTAAATAAACGAACAGCATGTTAACCTTTATCTGCAAGTACAGAAACAATATATTAATATTTACCGTTTAAATACACGAACAATATGTTAGTCCTTATCGTTTAAATTCAGTAACAGTATATTTACCTTATCGCTTATATACAGGAACATTGTTTTGACCTTTACCGTTTAAGTGCACGAACAATAGGCCAATGTTTGCTGTTTAATATGCTAATCTTTACCTTCAGTATTAAGAGGTTGAAACTGTCGTTTCTTGCTTCCAGTGTAGATGTTGATGATCTCACAGCACTCATCCGATGCGCACTGGTCTTGTAACGTACACGGAGCATTGACTTCCGCCTGTACAACAATAACAATTATAACGTCAAGAACCATCTCAACAATCAATGACCATAAATAAAATAGGATTGGTCCATGAAAGCACCTCGAATACTTAATAACAACAAAACAAAAAAAAAACAATTAACAACAATCCAAACTATGTCATATTTCATTAAGTTTAGGGATTCCATTTAATGTCTATTTTATTTTTGAAATAATATTTTTTTTCTGGTGGGTGGAGTATTCGCAAACTGTTGTTTTAACGTTTCCACTAGATTCAGTTAATGCAAATTGTAAATTATAGATGAATGTTTATTATTATCTATCATAAATTAATTGGAAAATGAAAAGAAAAAATGGAGTTTAAGCAGTTAAATCGTAACGACGGCGCCAACCATCATTACATGTAAAATATTGATTGTTATAAAATTGTTTCACTTCACTTACTATTTATCAAAGCAATTATTTTTCTCCCTGAAAGGCGTGTTTCGCTACATATAAACCGACTGACATTCTTTTACACTGGGATATGAGTAATAAATTTTTAATTATAGTGTCATTGACAATTTTTTAAAAATTATAGTATCATTGACAAACATTTTTTTTAATTATAGTGTCAATGACAAAACATTTTTTTAATTATAATGTCAGTAACAAACATTTTTAAATTATAGTGTCATTGACAAACATTTCTTTTAATTATAGTGTATTTGACAAACATTTTTTAATTATAGTGTATTTGACAAACATTTTTTAATTATAGTGTCATTGACAAACATTTTTTAAATTATAGTGTCATTGGCAAACATTTTTTAATTATAGTGTATTTGACAAACATTTTTTTAAAGTCTGTTTTATCTGTTTTGCCATCGTGCAAAACTTTCTAATCACTGTCATAAACTTGTCAGATGTTTATTGGAGCAAAATACTTTTTAAACAATAGCTAGCGGAGTCTCATCGTAGCTCATACTATATTTGGCATAAATTTTGACCAGTCGTATTTACTTAATACCGTATTTCTCATAAATTTTGAGCAGTCGTGTTTAGTTAATACCGTATTTCACATAAATGTTGACCAGTCGTGTTTAGTTAATACCGTATTTCACATAAATATTGAGCAGACGTGTTTAGTTAATACCGTATTTCATATAAACGTTGAGCAGTCGTACTTAGTTAATACCGTATTTCACATAAATTTGAGCAGACGTAGTTAGTTAATACCGTATTTCACATAAATGTTGAGAATTCGTATTTAGTTAATGTCGTATTTCACAATTAAATTTTAGAGCAGTCTTACTTAGTTCGTTAAGAAATTTATTTTGGACTATAATAACATTAACACATGCACGCACACACACATACACATACGTAAACTTTTAATGTTATTTAAATTTCGGGCACACATCACGTTCTTGTTTAATTTCAAGCTGTTACGTTTAAATATTTTGCCTCAGTAGCTTCCCTGACATTAATTTGAACAAGTTTTGTTACCCTTGATTAGGATTTTAGGTAATAACAAACTTACCTGGCAGAGCGCCAGCGCGACTGCAAACACAATGGTAAACAAAAGCCAGGACATTTTTGTTGTTGTTGTTCACGTTAACGTGCGTTTTCTGTACTGGTAAAATACTGACTGGCGCTGTTTCTGGATCTTCTGCTGCTATAAAGTATAAGAAGCATATATCTCACGACTTGAAAGAAATTCACGCTATTTTGGGCAGCGATTTTACAAGAGAGATAAGCCAAGGAAGCTAGGTAAATGTAGACAGTAGTATATTGCAGCATGTAGAGAAAAGTACATTATTTAAGAGGCAACAACTGTTCAGTGACATAAAGAGAGAGGTCACAAAAGGGGAGAAAGTACTATCTTTGACAGAAAATTATGAGGAACAGATTTCTTGACATCTTTCATTTCACGTAAAGCTCAGATGTGTTCCACGTTCGAAGAGAGGACCTATAAGAAAATTATCAGACAAATTTTTCAAAGAGATTTCTTACATTCTTTTACACCATAAAAACTCTGGTGTATCCCAAACTTACAGTTTATAAATTACTCAAATAGCATGCACGCTACCATAACTGTTATAAAATTACATTTTTGTGATCAACTTCCGGTTTTCATTGTTTACGTTATAGCTTAAAATGAATCACTTGCAATTAACATACCATTTCTGCTATAAGCCATGAATAGAATCACCGGAACGCACTGTGCAATGCTTTGATACATCATGAGAGAATTAAAAGGCATTAAAACAGTCTTGTTTTCAACATTTTCCAGTCAAGCATTGCGACCTTGAGTATGACTATCGAATGCCATCAAACCGGCCTGACGAGTCAGTGTCTGTCTGCTTTGCTGCAGAAAAGTTCTCCACAAAATGTTTATTTGATTCTCTTTTCATTTCACCGATACCGTTGACAACCCAGATTTAGATCATGATTATGAAAGAAAGCATTTAACAAGTGTTAAGTGCTGGCGAGGTGTCTAGTGACAATGACGTCTGCTGCGAATACATGTACCGGCAGACCGGTCAAACTTAAAATTAAAAAAAAAATCATCCGCTGGACTAGATGCAGCAATTCTAACCCATCTGATCATCTTGTCTTTTTGATGATCCCATCTTACTTTCAAAGTATCCGCGTATTTTGAGATCATATAAAAATTACTACTAACGCAAAGGCTCAAGGCGAATACACAGCAAATTCACAGAACCATAAGTTGACCACAAAAAGCTTGAGGATTTACAAATATCACCGACCGATCAATTTTAGCATGGCGCTAGGTTCAGGTCTATCAATATGTTTACTCTCCCTCTCTTCCAAAAACATTCTCAACTTACAATTCTGCAGATGAAAGTCGTTAGCCTTCATTCGTACAACATGTCATATCATAACCATAATTAAATTCGTATTTAGAATTCCATAAACAATATCGTGTTCAGCAACTCAAAATACAAATCTTTCTAATTAAAAATATAGATCAATCTAACATGCAAACGTCTCTAAATCTATAGTTCTAACTATTCAAAATCTTTCCAAATCCCCATTTATTTGTCCAGTCTTCCAGGGTTTTTAGGGTGTTTTGGAGATCTTTGATTAAGTATTCTATTTTTTGTGTGAGTTGTATAGTGATGAATCATCTGCAAATTGTGTTAGTTGTGTCTTTGTGTCTGCGGTGATTTTGTTTAGGTCATGTGTGACTATGTTGAAGAGGGTGGGGCTGAGGGAACTTCCCTGTGGGGTGCCATTGATTATAATTATTTGTCTAATGGTGGATTGTGTGTGCTTTATTTGTACTCGGAATGTTCTATTTTGAATGAAATTTTTAACATAGTTGTATATGTTCCCTCCTATTCCCATTTGAAGCATTTTAATTAGTATTGTTGGGTGCCAAACCGTGTCGAAGGCTTTTGAAATGTCAATAAAGATTGCTATTGTGTGGATTTTTTGTAGTTTATCTATCATGATGTTGTCTACTAATCTATTGGTGGCATCTGTGGTGGATCTTTTGGGTCTGAACCCTTGTTGTTCATGAGAGAGTAGGTTATTTGTTTCTAAGTAGTATGTGATTCTTCTATTTACTATTGTTTCTAGTGTTTTTGCTAGTGTTGGGAGAAGGGAGATTGGTCTGCATGAGTTTGGTTGAGTGTGATCTTTGTCTGGTTTTGGTATTGGTATTATGTTGGCTTGTTTCCAGAGTGTTGGTATATCACCTGTTTTCCAATATTTTGTTAAAGAGCTGTGTTAAATTATGTAGTATATTGTGTGGTAGTCTTCTTAAAAATTGGTAAGGTATTTTGTCTTGTCCTGGAGCTGTGTTCTTTTTGTTTTTAACTGTGTGTTCTACTTCTTCTAATGTGATAGGTGAGTTTATTTTTTTTGATGGAGTCTGAGATTTTGCTTTTGTTCCTTTCTAATTTTTCTAGTTTTTTAAAATTTTTTGAGGGTTGGTGTTGTTTGTATTTGCTTGAAATGCATCTGCTAAGGTTTCAGCCGTTTCCTCTTCAGTTGTGGTGTAAATGTTTGATTTCGGGTGGGTTACTAGTGGTGGTATCATACTTTTGCTCATCCCAGTACCCATTATTAAAGCATGCAAGTAAACTGTAAACAATGACAGGCAAGTGGAAAACTAATTCCATAACTTCCATATATCTTCCAATTTTTTAATTTTTTTTAATTTTATTTTTTTAACATTACTACCCTCCTAGAACAGAGTAAGGAGGAAGGCCCCACAGGAAATCTACATAAACTGAGAACATCAAGAAGATGAAAAGTTTCCACGCAATTCCTGTGGGGAAAAGAAGTGATCGTAAAGAGGAGGAAGAAGAAAATCTTTCCGAGTCCATTCGTTCTTCATCAATCAGACAACTTACCACAGCTTACGATCACCTTTAGACCAGACTCGATCAATGTCTCAAAGTAACGAGGGTAGTGGTAGTAGTAGTTCCGCTATCTATGCGCCCATCTTGGTGATGTTTTCGGTTCTTGGTGGATTCCTGTGGGGCCTTCCTCCTTTCTCTTGCATTCAAGGAGGGTGTGGTGTGGTGTTCGTGTGTTGTTTGGTTTGCGTGTTGTATCTCCATATCTGACCGTTGTTATGACTGTCGTCCGAGTGTTTGTGCGTGTTATTGTGTGTTGTTGGTATATATATATATATTTTTTTTCCTCTTAGGGTTTTTTCAAAGTCGCCTTGTGTGTGTTGGTGTGTGTGCCGCTTGCACTAGACCAGCGAGTTTGAGACTTACCAGCCTTGGTGCCCGCGGGTCCCGTCGCTCTATCTGTGTATGATGTTTCGCTTGTGGCCGCCATCGGAGGCCCTTCTGGCGAAGTGTAGAGCTGGCAGATTTTCGTTTTCCGTTCGTGCCCGCTCGTAGACCGTTACCCTCGTCGAATGGAACTGCCTGGCTATTTATGCTACCTCTGACATGGGTGTATTTGACTATTAGATCACCTGTCAGCTTGACATTACGGTCATCCACTGAGGCTATGTCACCAACTCATTCCAGATGTTATTTACATTGGCTTAGCATGGAGACGCGTGGGAAGTGCTGACCACTGCACTAATGTTTTATGCATTCGTCCTAAATATGTGGGTAACTTTCACCCATCACACGCACCCTTACTTTTGAGAGGTCACCATGGTGGTGATATCTGTTCTAAAAGGAGTAAAATTTTAGATAACTGGACTAAAGTCCACTGCATATGCATTTAAAAAATTTTCTCTGTTAAAATAAAATATAAATATTCCGATACTCTTTTTATAACCTGTTAGCCCCTATGTTAAATAACATATTGATTTTTCCTTGTAGAATCCTGTGGCACTTCGCGCAGTGCAAACAGGAGTGCTGGTAAATACACATCGCAGCCACGCAGTCTTCCTATGCACAGTTTCTTTAATGATTTAGTGAGAGTGGCATTCAAATTTTCCAAATAAATAAATTTTATACTATTGATTTTTAAAAAAAAATTACTGTCAAACTAGTAAAAATGATTAGATTCTGTTGATTTGTATTTTTTAATTTCCAGTCATACAAATAAAGCAGATACTATTGATTTTGTTTTAATTTACTGTCAAATAATAAATTAGTAAATTCTAAGTAAATTAGATACTATTAATTTTTTAAATTCTAGTCATACAAGTAAATTAGGTGTTGCTAATTTTAAACATAATTTCCTGTCAAACAAATAAATTAATCTTGCATCGATGCTAATGAAATATATTTCTTTTTTTGTCACAATGCACAAGTCAGATAACTTTGTACAGACATTAATGATATATTTCATATTCTCTATTGCACATGTAAATGAACATTGCATAGAAACTATTGAAATATAATATATTTTTACTCCCTGTAATACAACATTGCATTACACACACACGCACGCACACACACATACATATATTCACTGTTGCACAAGCTAAATTAATTTGCATAGATTCCATTGAAATATATTTTTTATTCTGTTTGCACAAGTAAATTAACCTTACATAGGTACCACTGACCTATTTTTATTCCTTGCACAGATAATACTGACCTATGTTTATTCCTTCACAGATGATACTGACCTATTTTTATTCTTTGCACAGATAATACTGACCTATTTTTATTCCTTGCACAGATAATACTGACCTATTTTTATTCCTTGCACAGATAATATTGACCTATTTTTATTCCTTGCACAGATAATACTGACCTATTTTTATTCCTTGCACAGATAATACTGACCTATTTTTATTCCTTGCACAAATAATATTGACCTATTTTTATTCCTTGCATAGGTACTGTTGAAACCTATCCTTTCTTCCGCTCAGGTACATTCATAGATACCATTAAAATAGATCTTTTCTTCCACAATCTATGTTCAATAAATGTGGACAGTAAGATAAATGACTGATCTTTAACGAACCTCGTACAGCTAAGATTTAATGGATGATTTATTAATTCATTATATTTTAATTGTCAACAAGGATTTAGTCGATTAAGTCTGATCAAAAACATTGTTAAGTAATATTAAGAAATACAAATATTTAGGTGAAATGTCTGAACTGCATATCTTTCTTTCTTAGTATGTACATATTTATATATCTAATTAAAATAATTAATTAATTGATGTTAATAAAATAAAATTGTATTTTGTAGTCTATTTTTGTGTTAATACCTAGTGAAAAGTCATAATCTAAGACAATAAACAAAGTTAAACAATCTAAGACAATAAACAAAGTTAAACAGTCTAAGACAATAAACAAAGTTAAACAATCTAAGACAATAAACAAAGTTAAACAATCTAAGACAATAAACAAAGTTAAACAATCTAAGACAATAAACCAACATATTGTATACTCTCTGTGTGTGTATATGTGCGTGCGTGCGTGCATGTGTGTGTGTGTGTGTGTGTGTGTGTGTGTGTGTGTGTGTGTGTGTGTGTGTGTGTGTGTGTGTGTGTGTGTGTGTGTGCGTGTGTCTGCTTAGGTATTGACAGTGATACAAGAGAGGTAAGCCAGTAAGCAAATATTGTCAACTTGGACTTGAAACAAACGAAACGCAACACTCGCTGTTCTGCTACTGCACTGTTTATTGCTGGGAGGATTGACGACCAGTTAAATCAAGGTATTGGTCTGACCACTTTAGAGTACAGGTAGACAATGGGATTCGAAACCGGGCCTGAGAGGGCTGCGTTTCCTTAGAGGTGGAGGGACGATTTCAGTGTTGACAGTCTGGCACGACAAACCCTCTGCGCAGCCGCAGAAGCCATTTATGACCTCGAAAGATGTGCACGCTTCGTTTAGTGTCTTATACTTTTGGCAGGTTCCTGCAATATAAAGGGAGACAAGTAGTTCAAGCAGTGTGAGAAACACACTTAACAAAATGCAAAATGCCGACTGGCAAAACTGGGCGTTGCCTTTGTTCTGAGCAATCTGCAAGTCTAAGGTGAAAAAATCGCCTCTATCTTTGCAATGATCTCGTGTGTGTGTGTGTGTGTGTGTGTGTGTGTAGGGGGGGGAGTGGTGTCCACTAGAGCTATATGAACAAAACTAGGAGTATTACAGTAGAATTAATCCTCACACAACGGTTCCGGCAATAAATAGGACTTGATATGCATGACTAATTCTATAGAACAATGAAGTAATATTCGCGGCCAGTAGGATTATTCTATGCATAAGTAGTACTAAAGAATAAGATACAGTACTACGAGACAACACAGATATAATGCTACGGGACAAGATGCAATACTAGGGACTAGATACAATGCTAAATGACAAGACACATTACTACGGGATGGATATAATGCTGCGTGACAAGAGAACTACGGGAAAAATATATATGCAGTACTAGGTCTAGATATAATGCTACGTGACAAGAGAACAGTACTACGGGATGGATATATATGCAATACTAGGTCTAGATATAATGCTACGTGACAAGATATAATACCTCTAGACAAGATACAATACAACGGGACTAGATGTGTCTGGCAGTCCATGCGTACACGGAGCGTTTAATTTTCAACGTTTAAATAAACGAACAGCATGTTAACCTTTACCTGCAAGTACAGGAACAATATATTAATATTTACCGTTTAAATACACGAACAATATGTTAGTCCTTATCGTTTAAATTCAGTAACAATATATTTACCTTACCGTTTATATACAACAACATTGTGTTGACCTTTACCGTTTAAGTACATGAACAATATGCCAGTGTTTACCGTTTAATATGCTAAGCGTTACCTTCAGTATTAAGAGGTTGTAGCTGTCGTCTCTTGCTGGCAATGACCATGTTGATGATCTCACAGCACTCATCCGATGCGCACTGGTCCTGTGACGTACACGGAGCATCGACTTCCGCCTGTACACCAATAACAAACGTCAAGAATCATCTCCACAATCAATGACCATAAATAATAGGATCGGTCCTTGAAAGCACCTCAAATGCTTAATAACAAGAAACAATTAACAACAATCCAAACTATGTCTTCTTTCATTAAATTTAGGGCTTCCATCAATGTCTTTTTTATGTTTTATTTACACTGTATATATAAATATTTTTATTTTATATTTTTCATATATTTTATTTCTGGTGGGTGTAATGTTCGCAAACTGTTGAATTAATGTTTCCACTAGATTCAGTTAGAGCAAATTGTAAATTATTGATGAATCGTTAGGATTAAGTATAAGAAATTAATTGGAGACTGGGAAGAAAAAATGATACAGTTTAAGAAGTTAAACCTTAGCGACGACACCAACCATGAATACATGTAAAATATTGATTGTTGTTGTGACCCGCCTGGTGTGTTAATTAATTATTAATCAAGAACTACTTTAACAATAATCATAAAAGCCTATCAGTGATTAAATTTAAAATATAAATTTCCCATTCAAACATCACTATAAGCTTACACACCACCGGTACATAACTTGTTCGCAGATGGAACTTCCTACTAAAGGAGTAATCTGATCCGATTTAACTGTTATTAAAGAGCCCCCATCCACCCACTATTACTCCAAACATACAACGTAATCAGTATGCGTAAGAAGAATAATGAGAAAGTTAACAATAAATTTATTTATCAACAATTATACGAATTTACAAATACAGTTAAGAAACCAACAGACACTTATGTACTAATTAAGAATAATGTTTAGAGAAAATGTCTATTACCCTACACTAACCATAAGTGTTCCAAAGACTAGTCTCTACCATTTCATCATTGAATCAGAAGTAGGAGGAGTATAGAAAAAAGTCAACAATTAATTTCATGACCTTGTGTTTCGCTGTACTCAGTCCGCTAGCACGCTGGCCACAAGTATTGGTTGGATGATGGCTAACATGCGCCTCTTGCACGCTATCTAAACTTCTAAAGTAATTTTACCTGACGTTCCTCAGTTACAAACTTCAAGCTCCACTGCATTGGTTTCTCACACGGACATTACGTAATCGAACCCCAGCAACCTTGTTACTGATCAGTGTAGTAATTGGTGTTGGTGCACTAATGTAATTCACGTGGAGTACTGCAGATAACAAGCAAATAGTGGACTGCTCATCATAGGGAGGACCCAGACGACCAGGACATACCAGGAAAACCAGGAAAACCAGGAAAACCAGGAAACCAGGAAAACCAGGAAAACCAGGAAAGGCCAGGAAAGACGTACTTCTGAAAGAGTCAATTCAAGGCACTGCGCTTTAGATTTAGGCCTACAGTATTTCTATACTCACATCCTTGCCTGCAAGCATTCTCAACTTACATTTCTGCAATAAAATCATTAGCCCTTCATACATACACACGGGCATAAAAAGACAACCATAATTAAATTCAGATTAACATTCCATTGCAACACCTTAATATATTCCATAATAATAATATTATATGGAATCTCTAATTATAAGTAATAAAAATCAATAATTCAAATGTACAGAACATTTCTAAGCCCATTCTTTCTTCCATTAATCAGATAGCTTACCACAGTTCTCGACCCGCCCCGCCTTTATGACCGGACTTGACTAGGAAAAGTGTCGAAGTACGGAGAAAGAACTTTGATGGGTATTTAAGGATCTTTTAGCTTTGATGGATCGGAACCGGACACATGAGTCTAATTTACCTCGCTCTGTACTTGACCGTAATTAATGCCCTTTATCTCGTCTTTAGTTACATAGCTACGGTTGGCGGACTGTGTTCTAAGGGTCCGGGTTCTTATCGTTGTTTCGACTCTTAGATGTTAACCACAATGGGTCGAACCTCCCTGCCTGCGCCTGTGATATGAGAGCACTGTAAGCGTCTGTCGACATGAGATACGCAGATCGTCGCTATTTAATTTACACCATTTTGTTCCATTGTTACCTGACTGGACCAAAGTTGGCTGTTCAAAATGGCCTACGATTATTTATACGGCAAAGAGTTTAGTTAAACTTTGTCGAAATTGAAGAAGGGTAAAATTCAAAATATTTAGAATTAATATTAATTTGGGTTAATGTAATAATCTGCATTTTCGCCTTTACAGTCCCTTTCCTTTTAGATAGGGAATCGGATTTCACTATCTGTATCTCCTCAGTACTGAGAAAATGCACTAATATTCTAATGATCTCCCTTGCTGGTCGTTTATCGTGACTGGCGGCTCATCGTCAGACATGCGTGATAGGTAATCAGCACCAATGTTGTCTACTCCCCATTCCCCATATGACGTGTACTTGGTACCGATATTGCTGGAGAGAAAGCGACTAGCGTGTGAGTCTTCCGTTGCTTCGCGTAGAATTTTTTTTTCTCGCAAGGAACATAACTCTCAAATTATTAGTAAAAAATATAACAATTCCACGCAACAAAATTTTGCCTATAAGA
The DNA here is from genome assembly GCA_028829895.1 of Sinotaia quadrata. Classification (NCBI taxonomy): domain Eukaryota; kingdom Metazoa; phylum Mollusca; class Gastropoda; order Architaenioglossa; family Viviparidae; genus Sinotaia; species Sinotaia quadrata. The sequence continues at coordinate 22,177,733 of CM054182.1, forward strand.
AGCAATTTAATTACACTTTATTAATCAATCAGCTACTGCTACAAGATACTTTGAAAAAATTAGGTCGGCGACAATTGTGCCCCTTTCCAAAACATGAGAAAGCATTCTGTATATGTCTAGTCCTAGCTGAAAATTGATCGACAGTTACTTGAGTCTAGGACTCTAGGTTCTTTGAACACAGGTTCACGTGCCCACCCCTCTCCCCTGTCATAGAGTGCTTGCCCGTTGAGAGGCAATAAATCTACTCGTAACATCATGTCAAATTCAACTTTCGCGTCATTCTGCCACATGTAAATGTGTTTCAGTTTTACTTTCACGATTACACATTATTTTTACCTTCCCATTGTGCTTGTCAGAGTCAAATGGGTTGAAATATAATTTATGCCTTCTTCTCTCATTGTCTTAGAAAAACAAATAGTCTCTAGTCCTAACTCCTTCTGTGCACTGTGCACTGATTCGAGGTTGCCTTGACATGGAATCATGTTAATTAAGCTTGGAGATTTGCTCTCCTTGCTTGTACAAAAGTTGTAGGTTTGAAATGCATTTTCAAAACTTTCTCTTACGTCTAGCGGTCCTATCTCGCCATCCCTCTCACTTCTATGCATTACAAGTTTTAAGTCTGGAGGTTTAATTTTTCTGGCTACACTTCCGCTCTTAAAATGCACTTTCAAGTTTCCTCTTAAATCTGGTGGTTCAATCTTTTCTTTACCTGTAGACATTAAAATATGTCATGATTCTACCCTTAGAAAGACGTGTTCTTTCCCTAGAAATATAACAAATCCTTTTCAGTCTTACCCTTTTCTGGTTTAGAGTTTTGATTTCCACTGTGTCTGTCAATGTGTCATAGTGTGTCTCTGTTCCGTCAGTGCCTATGTAATTGTCTGGCCTTTTATCTCTGTATTCGTCAGTCACCTTAAAATCTAACTCGTTTTCTGTCGTTACTAATAAGTCAGATTCCTGTGGCAGTGCTAACAAGGGTTCGTCAGGGTCAAACTGCAGAGTTATCGCTCTATCAATGAGAACTATCTCTTGCCCCCACCCCCACCCCCCTGCGCCACATCTCTCACTGAGCCGCCTTCATTTACTTCACTTGACTCAGTTAGCTCTCTTATCTCTGTCAGGCTGTCAAGAGTTATAGTTATAGACTAAAGAGTCTCTGATACTAATCCACAGCATTCACTGCCTGTCTCTGTCACACTGAATGGCATCACTATGTCTTCCTTCTGTGTCACAGGACGAGTCTACACTGTCTTCCTCACCATAACACTCTGTGTGCTTTCTGTCACAGTCATCTATTTGTCTGTCTGCGTCCGTTGTCAGTGACCGTTCTGACATGTCATCCCTTTCCTGAGACTCTAGGTAACAGTTGTCACTCAGAATTTTACACTCAGTCATGTCAGTCGAACTATCACTTCCGATCTTCTAAGTGAATCAGGGAACACATCAGTTATTGAATCGCCTTTCACTTCACGTTCATCTGTTGTGCACTCCCCTACCTCTTCTGTTGTTGATACTTTCTCGTGGCCTACTTCCATATCAATGACCGTGTCACTACAAGTAGTCAAAGTATCACCGCTAAGTCCGTTAAGCGGTTTACACACAGACAATACACAGTTCTCAACTCCTATGGCCTCAACTGAGTATACATCTGTTCTGTCCCTGACAGCAACCTGCACATATTCTAATGCGCACCCACTGTCAGCTAAAAGAGTGGTCCTAGCTTTCCGGCTACACCCTTCTTGCTCCTGACTGAGAGATCCTGTTTCCTGCAGAAGCCCACTGTGGTTCTCAGCAGACTCTGACGCATACGACTTAGAGACACCTGCCTTCCTTAGACATTTCCCTAGTGTATCATCCGACAATGGTGCTATTTTGAGAGGGTTCTCGTTCCCTTCAAAATCAGACACTATCCAACAGCCAGTACCTATCCTGTGGTCTGCCACTGTGGACTCGTGTATAACTCTTCGATAATCCGTATCTTTGACAGATTTATCAGCGGAAGTTATTATTACGTCATCGTTACCGGCACCTTTCCTGCCGTAACTTCTTGACCAGCCTTGCTGTCAACTTCAAAGTTTATGACGTTATCGACGGCCGTCACAGTACATCGATCCCCTATGACTAACTGATCCTTGTTTCTATTTACTACATCGTCTGCAACCACGTGATCTTGCCCAGTGGCTAGCTGTTTCTTTCCTAACGGTACAGACCCGATGTTCAAACTAGCTTTCCTCTGACAGGTGTAGTAAATCTGGTAGTCTGACAAAGCGTCCCTTGCTATCCCTGGTTTACTCACTTCTGCAAACCTGTCAGCACTAATCCCCTTCGATCAGACACACTTTCATGAACTATCACTGGCGTTTTCACACTAGAAATATTAATCTCTATCTCTCTGTGATTCTTGACTCTACTCTTTTCCACACCCTGACTGACTCTTTCTTCTCTCAGAAATCGGTCTAATTTTCCAGATTTCTCAATCATTTCCGCACCTATAAGTTCCGCCTCATTGCGACACTTATCTACTGATGCGCCAACTAGCGGTGTCATACCAAGCAGAGTTACCCCGACCGCCAACTCCCTGACGGTGGCATCTCTCTTAGTCATAGACACAGCAACTTCACTATCCTTAGTTGTATTCCTTACAAAACTACAGGAAGTGTTTTTGCTCTTGGAGCACTCAGCTGTATTACATACTGCACTGACGTTTCCATTCTTCACCTTTCTACTCTTGAGTAGCACACAGTGTGTTTATCTCAGCAGTACTCACACTGTGCTGTCGTCGTGTTGGTGTGTTCGTTCCTGTGTTCATACTAACCGAATTAAGTTTAGAGTCATACGCGGGTGTTTTGTGCTTGCGTGAATTATTTTTATGCCTTGTAATCGCTCGCCCCTGTGTCAGTACACATGCATTGTTTCGAGAGCCAGGAATATTGCTATCATCCCTAACAGGTTTAAGTTTGGGACTACTATCAACTACTCTATCAATTTTCTCTACCTTCACTCTATCCATTTCTAACCTTTCAAGCTCTAGGTTAGTTTCTCTTTCTAGTCTGTCATATTCTAACAGTTCTTCTTTCAACTCTTTAATTTCTACGTTTAAGGCCTCCATTAAGTTCGTTCCCTCGTCCATCAAGTCTTCCATATACTCTAGGAGTTCAGGGTCTTCGGATTGCTTCTGTTCGCTTAGATATTCTAACCACCTTCCCATGCTAGAATCCCATCGTTCCTCTGCTAATGTTAGCTTACATTCAATCTGTAATCTGTTATTATTTTCTCGTATTCTCACTCTTTCTTCAGGCGTGATTTCCATTTTTAACGCTAACGTTTGCCTACTGTTTTAACACGTGAACTCAGCTGTGTTGGTAAGTTATCTGATCAATTTACAAATTACACTCACACACTTGAGTAATTAATTACTTAAAATCGATAACAATATCAACAATACAATTTCTATTCATCAGCAACAAGAACTGTTGTAACATATGTGTCAATGCAACAATGCTATTTCTACACAATGATAATCTATAGTAATTATTATATCATGCTTGTTAATACATCAATGCATCAATCAAAAATAAAAGTGTTAATAATAAAGGATTCAAAGAGAAAGGATAGTGAAAGAAGACAAGTTTTAACTAAATATCAAAAATGTATTTTGTAGAATAACGCTATACTAATGTGATTGTTTCTTTAACTATCTGTATTTCAATTTAGCTTTGTGTCCAGACTTTCAGGTTTACAAAAATTTCATCCTTATTTTACCACTGACTAATTTCGATACAAGCGACAATTAGTTAAAATAAAAGACTGAAATTATTTATGTATATCCCAAGGACAGAGCCTCCCACTTTATGTGACCTGCCTGGTGTGTTAATATTAATTATGAGTTATTAATTAAGAACTACTTTATCAATAATCATAAAAGCCTATCAGTGATTAAAATATAAATTTCCCATTCAAACATCACTATAAGCTTACACACCACCGGTACCTAACTTGTTCGTAAGTGGAACTTCCTACTAAAGGAGTAATCTGATCCGATGTAACTGTTATTAAAGAGCCCCCATCCACCCACTATTACTCCAAACATACAACGTAATTAGTATGCGTAAGAAGGATAATGAGAAAGTTAACAATAAATTTATTTATCAACAATTATACGAATTTACAAATACTGTTAAGAAACCAACAGACACTTATGTACTAATTAAGAATAATGTTTAGAGAAAATGTCTATTACCCTACACTAACCATAAGTGTTCCAAAGACTAGTCTCTACCATTTCATCATTGAATCAGAAGTAGGAGGAGTATAGAAAAAAGTCAACAATTAATTTCATGACCTTGTGTTTCGCTGTACTCAGTCCGCTAGCACGCTGGCCACAAGTGTTGGTTGGATGATGGCTAACATGCGCCTCTTGCACGCTATCTAAACTTCTAAAGTAATTTTGCCTGACGTTCCTCAGTTCCAAACTCCAAGCTCCACTGCATTGGTTTCTCACAATACGTAGTCGAACCACAGCAACCTTGTTACTGATCAGTGTAGTGATTGGTGTCGGGGTACCCGCACTGATGTAATTCACGTGGAGTACTGCAGATAACAAACAACTAGTGGACTGCTCATCATAGGGAGGACCCAGACGACCAGGACAGACTAAACCAGGAAAGGCCAGGAAAGGCGTACTTCTGAAAGAGTCAATTCAAGGCACAGCGCTTTAGATTTAGGCCTACAGTATTTCTATACTCACATCCTTGCCTGCAAGCAGTCTCAACTTACATTTCTGCAATAAAATCATTAGCCCTTCATACATACACAGGGGCATAAAAAGACAACCATAATCAAATTCAGATTAACATTCCATTGCAACACCTTAATATATTCCATAATAATAATATTATTATGGAATCTCTAATTATAAGTAATAAAAATCAATAATTCAAATGTACAAAACATTTCTAAGCCCATTCTTTCTTCCATTAATCAGATAGCTTACCACAGTTCTCGACCCGCCCCGCCTTTATGACCGGACTTGACTAGGAAAAGTGTCGAAGTGCGGAGAAAGAACTTTGATGGGTATTTAAGGATCTTTTAGCTTTGATGGATCGGTACCGGACACACGAGTCTAATTTACCTCGCTCTGTACTTGACCGTAATTAATGCCCTTTATCTCGGTCTTTTGTTATATAGCTACGGTTAGTGGAACTGTGAGCGTCTGACGACATCGAGAAACGCGGCCCGTCGCTATTTAATTTACACCTTTTTGTTCCTTTGTTCCCCGACTGGACCAAAGTTGGCTGTCCAAAACGGCCTACGATTATTTATACTAAATGCGGCAAAGAGTTTAGTTAAACTTTGTCGAAATTGAAGAAGAATAAAATTCAAAATATTTAGAATTAATATTAATTTGGATTAGTGTAATAATATGCATTTTCGCCTTTACAGTTTTAATATTGTTTCACTTCACTTACTATTTTATCGAAGCAATAATTTTTCTCCCTGATTTATTTATAGTGTCAATGACAATTTTTTTTTGATTATAGAGTATTGACAAACATTTTTTGCTTATAGTGTCATTGACAAACATTTTTTGATTATAGTTTCATTGACAAATGATTTTAATTATAGTGTCATTGACAAACTAATTTTAATTAGAGTGTCATTGACAAACATTTTTTAATTATAGTGTCATTGACAAACATATTTTAATTATAGTGTCATTGACAAACATATTTTAATTAGAGTGTCATTGACAAACATTTTTTAATTATAGTGTCATTGACAAACATATTTTAATTATAGTGTCACTGACATTTGTGACAAATATATTTTAATTATAGTGTCATTGACAAAACTTATTTTAATTATAGTGTCATTGACAAACATTTTTTAATTATAGTGTCACTGACAAACATTGTTTAAAATCTTTTTTATCTGTTTTGCCGTCGTGCAAAACTTTTTAAGTGTCACATGTTTATGGGAAGCAACATACTTTTTAAAAATACAGCTGGCGGAGTCTCATCGTAGCTCATACTCATAAATGTTCAGCAGTCTTATTTAATACCATATTTCACATAAATGTTGAGCAGGCGTAGATAGTTAATGTCGTATTTCACATAAATGTTGAGCAGGCGTAGTTAGTTAATGTCGTATTTCACATAAGTTTTAGAGCAGTCATAGTTAATGTCGTATTTCACATAAATTTTAGAGCCGTCGTAGTTAGTTAATGTCGTATTTCACATACATTTTAGAGCAGTCCTAGTTAGTTAATGTCGTATTTCACATAAATTTTAGAGCAGTCATAGTTAATGTCGTATTTCACATAAATTTTAGAGCCGTCGTAGTTAGTTAATGTCGTATTTCACATACATTTTAGAGCAGTCCTAGTTAGTTAATGTCGTATTTCACATAAATTTTAGAGCAGTCGTACTTAGTTAAGAAATTTATTTAGGACTATAATAAAATTAACACACACGTACACACACACACACACCTTCGTAAACTTTTAATGTTATATAAATTTCGAGCACACATCTCGTTCTTTTTCGTTTCATTACAAGCTGTTAGATGAAAGGGTCCTTACGTTTAAATATAGTTTACCTGATGCCACAGTAGTTTGCCTGACATTCATTCAAACAGGGTTTTCCCCCTTGATTTAGGTAATAACAAACTTACCTGGCAGAGCTTCAGCGCGACTGCTAACATCATGGCAAACAAAAGCCAGGACATTTTTGTTGTTGTTCGTTAACGTGCGTTTTCTTTCCTGGTAAAATACTGACTGGCGCTGTTTCTAGATCTTCTGCTGCTATAAAGATTCTCAAGACTTGAAAGAAATTCACGCTATTTTGGGCAGCGATTTGATAAGAGAGATAAGCCAAGGACGCTACATTAATGTGGACAGTAAGTAGTTCATTGCAGCATGTAGAGAAAAGTACATTATTCAAGAGGCAACAACTGTTCAGTGACATACAGAGAGAGGTCACAAAAGGGAAGAAAGTACTATCTTTAACAGGAAATTATGATAAAATTACCAGACAAAATTTTAAATGAATTTTCACTTGCAATTAACATTCCATTTCTGCTATAAGCCATGTATATAATCACCAGAAGCACTGTGCAGTGCTTTGATACAACTTGACAGAATTAAAAGGCATAAAAACAGTCTTGTTTTCAACATTTTCCAGTCAAGCATTGAGACCTTGAGTATGACTATCGAATGCCATCAGACAGGCCTCAGAGGCTGTCTGCTTTGCTGCAGAAAAGTTATCCACAGAATGTTTATTTGATTCTCTTTTCATTTCACTGATACTGTTGACAACCCAAATTTAGATCATGATTATGAAAGAAAGCATTTAACAAGGGATGAGTGCTGGTGAGGTGTCCAGTGACAATGACCTCTGCTGAGAATACATGTACCGGCATAACGGTCAAAGTTTGAAAAAAGAAAATCATCGGTCTAGATGCGGCAATTCTGTATTTTGAGATTATAAAAATTACTACTAATGCAAGTTGTATGATGGGGAATTTTCCCCATATATTTTATATAAATTTTCAATGTTGCATCTAAATTGACGCTATTGTAAATTGAATGACGTGTGCGTATTGCGTCATGGTGACTTAGAAGTGAGGTCATAAACAAATTTTATCTTTGAAATTGTCTGAGGGTGACACTGGGAGAAGAGTCCTTCCCAATATACTGGGTCGTTTGTGCAGAGCAAAACCCTGGCTGAAGCTTGAGGATTTACAAATATCACCGACCTTGACAAATATTTAAGTAAGGTAGGGAGAGTTGTAGATATGCAAAAACTCAAAACTGATATATACTGAATAAACGTTTTGCAATTTGTTGGGCATTGGTTACATGTGTATCTGTGCAAGAATGATTGTGTGTGTGTGTGTGTGTGTGTGTGTGTGTGAGAGAGAGAGAGAGAGAGAGCAGATGTAATCTGTGAATGTGAAGTTGAAAATTTGATGTTTTATAATACAGTAACTGAGTAACATGAAGATTAAGCATGAAAAACGGTTAAGGATTTGGAGACAATTTACAAGTGGATACAAAGTGCCTCCATAATTTCTAAACAGGATGGCCTAGGGAAAGCAGTATGGTTGGAAAGGTGCTAGAGAACTTGTCTTGAAGCTGTGGTTGAGTAGCACTCTGTGTTTTTTTTTTTCTATTTGAACAAACTGATGAGGCCATTGGGGCCAGCATTTTGGGGACACTGTATTATAAGGGGACATCACTTATAAGAGCTATACATAAAATAATACTGTAGTAGATGCTCACAACTTGACAGTCCCAGAAGTTTATTATTAATTTGATTGCATTGTTTTAAAAGCATGTTTACAATTTTTAAAAGCACATTATTTAGAAATAAGTAGAACAGAAGATATCTTATACATGTTTTTAATAAGCATATAGAAATAAAACATACATGAGTATAAAAGTATCAGTTTCTTTATAAACTGAAGGTATTAAATAAAATAATGAACAGATTGCCAAATGTAAGACAGATTTATGAAAGAAAAATAGCTTACTACAGAGGATTACATTTATAAACATAACATTGGACACTTTTTTTTTTATCACAGTTCAAACCTAATTAGAATAAAATATGTTGCAGTGTCCTGGTCTTAATAAATATGGGATTAAAAACAATAATTTTAAAAATTATTAAATGCACAGAACTGATACAAGAGATATAAGAATGGACAAAGAAAATAATAATAATGAAATTTTGAAAAGTACATGTTTGATATGAAACTTAACAATACAATTTTATCTACACCCACAAAGACTAGCAGTTGAAATAAAATGTATTTATCAGTCAAGATCTACAACAAGTTGTTCCATAATATAATCTGTTTGTTGTTTTTTGTAAATGACTATAGCTTTCTTCCATTGGACCCTCATTATTTTGTAAATGACAATCTAACTTTTAAAAAAAGAAATTAAAATATTTTTTTGGTCTAGTGTAGTTCTCAAAATTTACAATAATGCAACTTAACATTACATCTGCAATAATAAAAACACTACTTTCATGCTACCTGTAGCTCCACTGAGAGTTATAATCCTCACCCTCAGTTGAAGAACCCCTGGTTTAGTGTGCAGTATTAATTAAAGAAGAGAGAATGTAAATATATCTTTACTGTAGTATTAAAGAAAAGTATGTAAATATATCTTTACTGCAGTATTAAAGAAAAAAGTATGTAAATATATCTTTACTGCAGTATTAAAGAAGAAAGAATGTAAATATATCTTTATTGCAGTATTACTATAGAAGAAAGAATGTAAACATATCTATCTTTACTGTAGTATTAAAGTGTGTAAATATATCTTTACTGCAGAATTAAAGAAAGTATGTTAATATATCTTTACTGCAGTATTAAAGAAAAGTGTGTAAATATATCTTTACTGCAGTATTTTTTTAAAGAAGAAACTATGTAAATATATCTTTACTGCAGTATCTCAAGAAGCAGTCTTAACTGATTTGTCTTGTTTTGCACTGCAGCAGGTAAACTTTTAATTAATTTGGTATACTTTATTTTTCATTGATCTACTTAGAAGCTATTTTGTTCTTTTAACTGAAAGAAAAGATGAAAGTCTCTTAAGAACCAAAATTTTTGAACAATTTAGCATGTCTTCCAAAACTTTAAAAAAAACAACCCATCCTGGTTTTTTAAATAAGATTTTCAGTACTAAGTATAAAATATTGTTCACCTAAATAAATTTTAATATGTTTTAATGTAAGAGATGGCTAATATAAAACAACAAGAGGAAATTAAAAATGATGAACATATTCTACATTATATTTTATGCACAAATATGCAAGTTCACAAATGCACACACACAACACAAACAAGTGGTGGATGAAGTTCATGAACAAAGAAACTATTTATATGTCAGTACTTTTAAAGAGAATCTGCTTACTTTTAAACTGACCTAGTTGCAGTGAAAGTAAACAAGATGCAGTGACTTAGAATTTAAATTATGTCTTCTCATAGATATACAATTTAAAAATAGTTGAGTTCAAAAAGTAATTGTAGGAATTTGGACTTACCCATTAACTGTGGTTTGCAAAAAAAAATAAAACTTGAATTGAGTAGCAAGAGAAAGATTTAGAGCAGTCCTGAATCTGAAATAATGCGGTACTACCAACTCATATACAAGTTTTTATGCTCAGTGTACGGAGCCCACCACTCTTCAGAGTGCACTACACTGCCTTACACACAGTGATCCATGGACTATTAATATCAAACTATGTAACATTTGCCTGCACTGTCCTAAGCATGACATAGATGAGAAGAAATAACTGAGGTTTTACAATCAGAAAGTGGAAAGAACAAGTGTTATTTTTTTTCATAATTATAGCTTTTGAAATGTATGAGGTCAAAATTCAGTAGTCCTATTTTTTATTCACTTCTTTCACTACTGCATGTAGAAGTTAGTAGCAGATAACTGAACGAGTGACCAAGTCATCAAAATGTTCTTTGCAGGGGCTTTTAAGACTAAATTCATCTATTCATATACAATTTCATGCATGTCATATAAGTAATGCATTGCTGCATAATGAAAATGATGAAAAAGAGTATCCATGTTAATGTAATTTTCAAGAACAATACACAGTTCCACAGATATTGAAATGGTTTCACTTAATGTACATTGAACACGTCCTTATAGAAATTATGTTTCAAAATTAGTTGAGATATTGAAAAAAAGTGTAGGTTAGTAATAGTTTTAATTTCTGGTTGAATTTTAAAACAAAATAATAAAATAAACCCTCTAATATAGTGAAAACCTATAAGCAATAAAAAAAAACCATCCCCCTTTCCACCCAATAAAACAATAATACATAGATCAATGCTGTTTCTGACTTCCCATCACCTCAAACAACTGGCTTGTTTCAGAATTGACTTCTGTTCCTACTTTAATCACTGAATGAAATATTTTTGTGAGCATGATAATGATTTTCAAATATATTCAGTAGATAACAAAATGTAATGATATAATAGTAATACATGTATATTCATGATTATTTGTAATGATTTGGAGGTTCCAAGTCAATGTGTGATATTTTAACTTCTTTTCCCAAATTATTACATTTACTTCATTTTGTGCAAAACACTGCTGTATACAAATCCTTTCCAAATTAATTCATGAGAAACACTTTCAGCTTTGCATGAAATGCTTTAAATTTTACTTCACATGAAACATTTTTAACTATATATTTTGTTCAATGCTTTAATTTCAAATCATGTGAAACATTGACAGTTTGAGTTCATGTGATAGAGTTTCAACTCATATGAATGTGAAACACTTTGGGCTTCATTTCATACAACTGTGAGTCAAGATGGTATTTCACACAAAAATCTCACTGATCAGCTTGTCTTTAACCGACCTTCTGCAAGAGAGTTGAGCATCCAGACATGTCAGCCATCCAGGTCCCCCAAAATATACAAAAAATGAACAAGAATTAATTTAGCAAACAAAACAGGTAGAGGATGAATAATGCCACAATTGTGGATAGGAGCAATGTGGGAGAAGCAAGTACTTGGAATTTGAAATTTGGGGACCGCTGGATTCTAGGGCAATACCTGAGAAAAGTGTCATTTTTATCAGCAATATTTCATTTGATTCCACAGCAAGAGGAAGACTGAGAGAAGCCAGAAGGAACCACTCCACAGAAATGAAATTTCCATTCTGGCAGGAAATAACACCACGAATGTAACAAGTCTGCTTTCCAATGTTCTGCAAATGATACACTGTTGAATTGATGCTGAAGACAATGAGATATATCAAAACTACACTTCTATGCCATTTTAAAATGTCAAACTTATCAAATTAAAGGCAATGAGATGTGTCAATGTTCTTTGGTGCTATACAGTCTTACTGATCATGAAGAAGACAATGAAACATGACTGCTACAGTTGTATCAATGTTATACAGCCATTCTGATCATGAAGTGAGACGATGAAACATGACTGCTATAGTTGTATATATGTTACACAGTCATTCTGATCATGAAGAAGGCAATGAAACACGACTGCTACAATTGTATCACAGTGTTAGTCATTCTGATCTTGAAGTGGGAAAAAGAGATACTGAAACAGCCTTCTCAATTAACTTAATTTATCCTAGAAACTGCCATGTCTCCTTCTCATCCATGGACAGAAGATTTAATGGGAGAACTAGTGCGAGAACCGAATGAGCCTAGTGGATTCTTCAGTCGCAGATCAAGTTCTTCTTGCAGCATGGCTGCCCGCTGCTGAAGGGAGTTAACTTGTGATTTGAGTGAAAGAATAGTATCCTCAAGCTCCTACAACAAACAAATAAATTCAAATTATTGTTAATTTACTACAAATTTACATCTTTAAGAAATTATTAAAATGAAATCCACAGAGACTAACAAAACTGAATGCAGATAAAATGTTAACATAACATGTTTCCTTTTAGTCAGTCAAATTAATATTCACAGAATGCTATTATCACTTGCTTTAAATTTCTAAAAATATTACCATTTGCTGGATTAAATCAAAGTGCCTAATATCAGTTTATAATCACTGCTACCAATATTTACAAAAACATAACAAAGTTTTACTCTTACATTTATCAGAATGTGAGAACATAACATAGGTTTGTCCTTAAATATATTAGTACATATCAGTATGCAAAATCACACAAAATTTTTAAGCTTATTTTTAACAGTATGTACTCTTCTAAGCTTATCAGTACATTTATATTAGTATACAAAAACAAAGTTTTATCTCAATGAGATGATTCTAGCATACAAACGACTTGTGGATCAAAAGCATAATGTACATAAAACATAAATATAGGTATACATGATGATTATAAATTATATATCAAAAATTAAAAGTAATCTTAAAGTATAAATAGTTACTTCTATACTAAGATTAAAAATTCAACTGTCAAATTTTACCACAAAAAATAAAATCATATATTCATCAAATCTCATAAAGATCATTTGAAATCAGCAAAACTGATCTCATTTTAATTGAGCAGGTTATGTATACCTATATACTTAAGACTGTTATAGTGAGTAGCTATGACAATATCTATTCTTTGTACCTGCTTCATTTCAATTGGAAACATTCCTCGAAGTTTATCCTCCTGTCCCAATTTAATCCGTGTAATCTGGAATACGAAAAATACTGAGTTATAAACAGAAAATTGAAAATACCAGCAGGTAACAATAATGAAAACTAAACTTTGTAATATACACATTCTTTTATTTTTATCATGTTTGCAAATGGCATAAAAATGCTCTTCCATAACAAGCACAATAAAAGTGATGTGATACCAGCTTTAACTGTAGGGTGACTCTACGTATAATACCCAAAGATGTGTACCTTGTGCACTCTATATACTAATCAAACAGTATGTAAAACACTTGTATTTGTATGTGTTGTCTGTAGGACTGACCCTACTTATTAATAATATTATCGATAAATGCGCTAAGTATACCTACCTTAGGCACTATGAATACATACTGTAAAACTTTTGATTTTGTTACATCTGACTCATAGATACAGCAAGCTGCCTACAAATAATAGAATACTTTATTTTTAAAAATTAAAAATCAAAGCACAAACTTTCTCTTCATGATCTTGATCCATTTTTTGAAGCTGCCGTTCCAGCTTGTGGTAGCGTGTTCTCTGTGACTCTAGTTCATGCTGTAACATCTGTAGTTAAAAAAGCAAACCAAAATGACATTAATTACAATCATAAGTAAATACACATGCATATACATACATACATACCACATGCATACACACACACACACACACACACACACACACACACGCATATATCAGCAGTGTGATGGCAAAATAGCTAAAATAATCTTTTTCAACAGATACAGGTAAACAAACACAACAGACACATATGAACAAAATAAATTAATAATTTTAAATAAAACTTTAAGTCAATAAAGGAAATGCCATACATATTCCCAAACAATTTATTTTTTATGATATAAAAAACCTGTCTCTTTCCCCATCTCCACTTTGGACTTACATGCATATGTAATATTTAATTCTCTATTAAAAAATCTTGTAACAAATTCACTCTATTAATTTACACATTAATTGTCTATTAAACCAAAGAAAAACAGTCATTTAAAAATGCAACTCACAGCATAACAATTTTTCAAAGAATAATGTTACTGTAACTTAGCTAATAAAACAAATATTAAATATAATTAACTGTGATGTACCCCGACATTGCTGGAATATTGTTTTTTAATGCCTTGTTTTTCTTCTTCAAATTGGTTCCGCATGTCAGAAATCTTGGAATCTGCATTTTCCTTCACCCTGAAGAAAGATTAGTTGGATATATTGTATAAAAATCTAAGTTAATTTATGATTCTTATTTTTTTTAAAGTTATAGTTGTTTCTTTTTTGTGTGAAATGTATGAATATATACAATTTAAAACTGAAAAAATTACTTGCACAATGCTAAAAAATGATCCTTAAAACAAAGCAACACAGAAATAAATTAATCATGTTGTGAAAATTAAATTACAATTTAAAAAAAATATAGATAAATAATTCAAATGGGCATTAAAAGATATAACAGAAAGTTGTAGTAGCCACAAGTTTCCTAATAAAGTGCAGTCAAAATATATTTATGTCTTTAAGGATTTGCTATAAATTAACTTTCCAGTACCTACTGTTAGAAGAATGATACCTTTTGATTTCATCTGAGTTGTTTCACAGTGCAGTCAAAATATATTTATGTCTTTAAGGATTTGTTATAAATTAACTTTCCAGTACCTACTGTTAGAAAAATGATACCTTTTTATTTCATCTCTGAGTTGTTTCACAGTGGCTTGCAACTCGCCCACACCCTGCAAACAAAATGTTGCTGCAGTAACTTGTGGCAATTTGCTTAGGAATATATGAAGTATTTCATAGTGAAGGGGGCAAATTTCTCAGGAATATATAAGGTATTCATAGTGAAGGGGGCAAGTTTCTCAGGAACATGTGAGATATTTCAAAGGAGACAAATTTCTCAGGAATATAGAAGGTATTCTTAGTGAAGGGGGTAAACTTCTCAGATATATATGAGGTATCCATATGACAGAGTCAACTTTCTCAGGAATATATGAGGTATTCAACAGAGGAAACTTTCATAGGAATATATGAGACATTCAAAGTGATAGAGGCAACTTTCTCAGGTATGCATGACAAAGGCAATGAGAAATATATGAGGTATATATATTGGGACAATTTTCTCAGGAATATAACTTTATGAGGTATTCATTGTGTCAGAAGGCAAATTTCACAGAAATATATGAGGTATTTATAGTGACATAGAACAATTTTCTCAGTATAATTTTATGAAGTATTCATTGTCAGAAGGCAAATTTCACAGAAATATATGAGGTATTTATAGAAACATGGGACAATTTTCTCAGGAATATAATTTTAGGAGATATTCATTTGACAGAAGGCAAATTTGTCAGAAATATATGAGTTATTCATAGTTAAAGG
This sequence comes from Sinotaia quadrata, assembly GCA_028829895.1. NCBI lineage: Eukaryota > Metazoa > Mollusca > Gastropoda > Architaenioglossa > Viviparidae > Sinotaia > Sinotaia quadrata. Next base: position 22,193,243 of record CM054182.1, read on the forward strand.
GACAAATTCAACACTATGTTCAGTAAATAAGCCTACAAGTTTCAGAACTAAGTGAAATGTTATTTTTTCTGTTCTTATAATTTAAACCTAAATTAACATTAAATACTCCAGTTCAAGAATTAATAAAAATTCTAATTTTAATAATAAAAATAATATAACAATTAAATCCCACAAAGGATATTTTTTATATATTTGCAATGCATTTTTGCTATTGCATAAAACAATATTTTTTAATTTTTATTCTGAATAATCACAATGATACTTAAATCCAAATTACAGCAAGGTCTCAGAAGGGTTTGTTAATTTTATTAATTAATTAATTTATTTAATATTTTGCATTAACAGAAAACTCCAACTATATTCAAAGGATAAGTAAGGAATTTATAATATAAACATTCTTCAGTTTTAAAATGAATTGCTAAATACAGAGTATGGTTTTGATTAATTTAAAAGTATATTACTCTCATATTAAAACTTCATTTTAGCAAAATCAACAATTTCTTGGTAAATACCTCAGCTGATTTCTTGCCTCTCTCTGCATACTCTCTTTCTATACTCTTAAGTCGCTCATTTGTCTGGAAAAGACAGTAACAAAAATAGTCTGAAGAATTGATTGCATGATAAACAGGTTAATACTTTCTAAATATACTTAAGAACATTAATAATCAAGACACAAAAATCAGTGATGATGACCCATTAATAAGTAATTACAAGCCACGTTCCTAAGTGACATATCACCGAGATAATTTACTGAACTAGTCTATGCTATTACACATCACTGGGATAATTTATTGTAGTCTATGCTATTACACATCACTGGGATAATTTATTGAACTAGTCTATGCTATTACACATCCCAGCAAGGGTAAGTATAAACTAAGCTCATGCTATACAATTTACCGGGAAGATAATTAATCAAACTATTTCATGCTGTTAAAACTACCAGTAAGATGATTATAAAACAAGTTTAGTAAACAAGGCAGGAAGGTTATTATAGTTTTGCTGTAAGGAAAATCAGTAAGAAAATTAAAATCAATTTTGTTCTATAGGACTTTTAAGGAAGAAAATTATAAACTAAACTTATGCCATAAAATTTAACCCTAGCTGTAAATCCCTCACTGTCCAGCAGTTCTAGACCTGTGCGAATTCATTTGACTGAGGTTCTGAAGTGCTGCATATATAAAATCTTAATATCTCAGACAGCAGATAGCAGTCTGCTATAAACAATAAAACATAAAACAAGTAATAATAACTGAAGAGGCCATAGACTTTGCTGAATACATTTGGAGCAACAGCAAAGATAATCCACTGGTAAAAGCAGTAAAACTTTGTGGATCATACCAAATGGGAAAAAGGGAATTTGGAAGCAGACAATATAATAAGCATCAGCAAATAACTGGAGTCCAAAACCCCACCCAAGAGCAATAAAAGCAACAAGCTAACTTCTAAACACTTTTCTTTTGCACTAGTATTGTGTTAAATGAAAAAGTATTTGTTTCTCTTTATATGTGAAAAATTATATTTTTTGGGTAAATTATGGAAAACATTTTGTTTAAATTATGTATTATTAGTTTTAATTTTACATCTGGCAAATGGTGCCAGGTTAAAGGTAATGAAACTCTAGGTAACCAAAGGTGTCACCTTACCTATTTCTCACAACACTTCAGTAACCAAGGGGCCATCTCACTATGCAGCACTGAGGAAATTTCTCACAAAACTTTAGCTAACCAAGGGGCCATCTCACAATCAGCACTGAGGAAATTTCTCACAAAACTTTAGCTAACCAAGGGGCCATCTCACAATCAGCACTGAGGAAATTTCTCACAAAACTTTAGCTAACCAAGGGGCCATCTCACAATCAGCACTGAGGAAATTTCTCACAAAACTTTAGCTAACCAAGGTCCATCTCACTATACAGCACTGAGGAAATTTCTCACAAAACTTTAGCTAACCAAGGTCCATCTCACTATACAGCACTGAGGAAATTTCTCACAAAAACTTTAGCTAACCAAGGGGCCATCTCACAATCAGCACTGAGGAAATTTCTCACAAAACTTTAGCTAACCAAGGTCCATCTCACTATACAGCACTGAGGAAATTTCTCACAAAACTTTAGCTAACCAAGGGGCCATCTCACAATGCAGCACTAAAGGGAAAACTCAGGCAAATCTTTCAAGACTCAGTGACTGCTTTAAGGAAGCAGGTTATGTAAGACACACTTATTTCTTGTTTCACATAAAATTACAATGATTAGGTTAAGATCTAGAATTTTAACAGTTGTGTATGAGTCTCAGCCTAATTGACTCATCAGAATCCAGTAGACATTTGTGTACAAAACATAGCCAGCTGCAAGGAATGTAAAAAAGAGTTGACTGAAAATTCAAAACACCCAAATAAATATATCTACTACTATATTTTAAGATTTTTAAAGATTTTTGGAATGATTTTGTCAGGATTCTACTATGAACGGTATACAAGAAACACCACATTAAAATAAAACCACATGAAATTTTAAAGGTTACAGAGCAGGGTGAACTGTTGTGCATAAATTATCCTAATTGTTTTTAATGCATTTAGCTGCTCAAATAATTTGGAAACCATAAATGAAATGGTAATAATCAGACTTTTCAAACAGACAGATAAATGCTCTTGATGCATGCACTTGATTTCGTGTGTGTGTGTGTGTGTGTGCGCATGTGTGTTTGTGTGTGTTGGAGTGATTGTGATGCAACAGTTTCAGTGGATGCTATCTAATTTTGAAGCAAGCATATCTCAGCACACAGTTAGTTCCACTCATGATATGCTGCCTAGTGTGATAGAAAATGTTTCTTGTCCTAGTCTAGATAATTGCATGCATAGAGTGCTTTTCACAGTCACTTATGTAAACCTCCATGCATGTTGCATCATGAGGAAGACCCTTAATATTTGCAATGATTATTGTAAGACATTTATTAATATCACAACATAAGTCAGACACATAGGATTTGCATGACACACAATAAGACATTTATTAATGTCACATCATGAGAGATACCTATAAGATTTGCATGACCCACAATAAGACATTTATTAATGTCACATCATGAGAGAGACCATTAAGATTTGCACGACTCACAATATTTAGTAAACTGCACCATGAGTCAGACCCATAGGATTTGCAATGCTCAAAATAAGATATTTAATAAATTGCATTATGAGACAGACCCAAAAGATTTGCATGACATAAGATATATAGTAAAGCAACATGAGATATCCTTGAAAGATTTACATGACTCACAAAAAGATATTTAGCAATATTACTTTTCATGCAGGACAGTTTTTAAAAAAAAATGTTTACAACTATCCCAACAACAAGATATCTTAAAGTAATACTGGTATTTTCATTTACCTTTTCTAACAGACGTTCTGTTTCAGTGCTGTGCAGTTTCTGCAATTCTAGGCGTTGCTGTTCAGCTTCTGTTCTAAAGCGTGCTAACTGTAAAAAAAAAAAAATTTTCATTCTTTATGTGAACTCAAAACTGGCTCACATCTAGATCATGTCATTACTGCAAAGGCAATTCAACAACTGTGTTAATGTTTGGGTTGGATTAAACATATACAGAATCATGCAACATTTAGTTGGTATGTCCTGGTTGGATACTGCTGATTGTGAACATGGTCTGACATGACAGAACAGAGGGTACACAGAAATGAAACACTGGTTTGTCTTGACTGATATTTATGACTATGTCCATGGTTTGATGTGAGTGGATATAGAATCATATAACACTAGCTGTTTGTCTTGACTGATATTTATGATTGTATCACTACATTAATGATGTAAGTGGACAGAACCATGAAACACTACTTAGTTTGATTTACACAGACATAGAACCAATGACTTTTATTTAGCTAGTCTGTCTTGGTTGGATACTCATAATTGATTTGTTGGTTTGATGAGAGTGGATACAGAAACACTTGCTGGTTTGATATGATTGCATATGTAATCTTATGTGGTACTAACTCATTTTAATTGACTGGATATGGCAACTTATGTGGCACTGGCTCATTTGACCTGAACCAAGATAAAATCTACCTTGACACTGGCTCATTTGACCTGAACCAAGATAAAATCTACCTTGACACTGGCTCATTTGACCTGAACCAAGATAAAATCTACCTTGACACTGGCTCATTTGACCTGAACCAAGATAAAATCTACCTTGACACTGGCTCATTTGACCTGAACCAAGATAAAATCTACCTTGACACTGGCTCAATTGAACTGACTGGATATAGAATATTATGAAACTGGTTCATTTGAACTGACTGGATATGGAATATTATATAACTCTGGCTCATTTGAACTGACTGGATATAGAATATTATGAACTAGCTCATTTGAACTGACTGGATATGGAATATTATGTAACTCTGACTCATCTGAACTGGGTATGGAATATTATGTAACTGGCTCATTTGAACTGACTGGATATGGAATATTGTATAACTCTGGCAAATATGAACTGACTGGATATGGGATATTATGTAACTGGCTCATTTGAACTGACTGGAAGTGGGATATTAAGTAAGTCTGACTCATTTGAATTGAATGAATATGAAATATTATGTGGGTCCATCTGGACTGAAATGACTGGATATGGAATATTACACTGACACAAGGCAACATTGTGAAATTATTCTTTGTTACTGAAAACTTTTAATGTGATCTTGCAAGACAATCAAGGACAGCATGTCCCAGCCATAAGTTAAAGAAAATTACATTATTATAATTACATTATAATAAATTCTGAATTTTAAAACAGGAAGTTTCTTACCAAACAAATATATACATGATAAAGCAACATCTACTGTCTGGTAAACCACTATAAAACTATGTTCTGACAAGGTGGTGGAAGGGAGGGGATTTTTGAAAAGTTATATTAAATTACACATTTCATGGGTCACTTACTTCAGCCTCATGGTCTCGCTGCATTTTTTGTTTCTCTTCTTCTCTCAAAAGTCCCAACTCCACCAACTGTTGCTTCCGCAGCTGATTGGCTTGAACGAGCTCTTCTCTCAGCTGACCTACCTGTGCCTCAAGTTCACCCAACATCTGTCGGAGGGAAGGGAAAGACCACGCAAAAATGGTGACAATAACACACATAAATTAAACTTTCACAAGTCCAATACTTATTGTGAATATTTATCAGGTAAATATATTGTACAGAATTACCTAAAGCATACAAGTCCAGTGCTTATTGTGAATATTTATCAGGTGAATATATGGTTCAGAATTACCTAAAGCATATAAGCCAGAACTACAGGCCCATTGCATCTCAAAAAGGAGTGGAGGGGGGAGGGGGGGAGAAAAATGAAAGATCGAGCACTCCAGCAGTAAGTTCCTTAAACATTCTCTAAAAATACCCCATGGAGCAAGAAATAGGGTGAAAAGGCATGGAGACTGGGAGGAACTGAATGCATGCTGATCTGTTAAGTATTCAAGAAAAACTTATTTTGTGGAGAAAATTCCTTTTACCATAATTAATCTAGATGACAATAAAATAGAGAATAATAACTAGGATGCAGGAATTCCTCGAAACAAATTTACAAATTTTATATTCCAGGGAATAAAATCTACTTGTGATAGACGACTAAAGTGCAGCAGGGAATTACTATGTATGCATAGATATGCAAAGGATTAAGGCAAAAACTGACATATCTTGCAGATAAAATCTAGAGAAAACAGATGATCTCCAACTCACCACCAGTTGTTTGGGCCATACAATGCCAAAATGAATGAAACAACTTGTAAAGAATTTAATATGTCTTTCTAGTGACTTGCTTCAGTCACAAATACAAATTTCAACTACAAATGCCTCCAGGACACGTTTATACAAAATTTTATTAAATATTTCATTGCATGGGTGACTTTCTGGTTTTTTACATTTAATTTACAAGTGAATGCAGATTTATGTAACAATAAATTATGTTTATAAACTACAGTATCAATGAGTGTATGTTTGTAAATTACAATACTGATCAATGTATGTTTGTAAACTACAGTACTGATGAATGTATGTTTGTAAATTATAGTACTGATGAATGTATGTTTGTAAGCTATGGTACTATGAATGTATGTATTGATGAATGTATGTTTGTAAACTATGGTACTGATGAATGTATGTTTGTAAAGTATAGTACTGATGAATGTATGTTTGTAAACTATGGTACTGATGAATGTATGTTTGTAAAGTATAGTACTGATGAATGTATGTTTGTAAAGTATAGTACTGATGAATGTATGTTTGTAAAGTATACTGATGAATGTATGATTGTAAAGTATAGTACTGAGGAATGTATGTTTGTAAAGTATACTGATGAATGTATGATTGTAAAGTATAGTACTGATGAATGTATGTTTGTAAAGTATACTGATGAATGTATGAATGTAAAGTATAGTACTGATGAATGTATGTTTGTAAAGTATACTGATGAATGTATGATTGTAAAGTATAGTACTGGGGAATGTATGTTTGTAAAGTATACTGATGAATGTATGTTTGTAAAGTATAGTACTGAGGAATTTATGTTTGTAAAGTATACTGATGAATGTATGTTTGTAAAGTATAGTACTGATGAATGTATGTTTGTAAAGTATACTGATGAATGTATGTTTGTAAACCACAATAAAGGCAATACAAGTTACCTTGTTGTCTTTCTCCTGACGCTCTTTGAAGCGATGTTCAATTGCTTTCAACTCCTTTTTTTGAACATCCCGAAGAAGTTCAATTTCCTGATCTCGCTCAGATGTCATGTGTTCTTTCTGCAAGTGTAATTCATGCAGCAGTTGTCCCTTTTCATTCTCTAGGTTCAACTTTAGCTCAGTCATCTGCAATAATAAATATAATAAATGTGATTCTAGTGAGTTTTACAAAATATATTTAACATGTGTTGACAACATTCTGATTTAAAATTTATTACTTATAAAGCAAGGTGAATATGTGAGATACTTAAGACACATTTAGTAATAATGGGTATTTATTTGTGCTAATTCTCAAAGGAACTCTAAAATCAACATTTATAAGCTAAGAAGAGGGTGAGGATCGATTAAGAAAAATTCAAGAAAGCAAGTGGGCTTGAATCTATTACCTTTAGCTTGTGAGTCTAACTATTTTACTGCACACAGCCATGAAGCTTACATTTTTTCATCTGTGTTTGTGCGTGTGTGAGAATATGAGTGAGTGAGCGCATGCTTTTGTGAAATGTGTCTCTCTGATGTATGGTACTCAGTTATGAGTTTCTCATATTTGAGGCAAATTTCTGAGAAGATTCAATGTTTTAGGATATAACAATTTTAGTGCACTAAGGTACAATGAATTTACCTCATGTTCATGTTTGTATTTCTCTTCCCCTAATTGTCTGGCAAACTCCTGACTCTGTCTCTCTCGAACCTGTTTGGACTTTCTCAGGTCAGCCTGTACCTGATCCATCTATCACGAAAACAGCAAAAGAAAATGTTTGTTTTAAGATCCAGCCAGGTATCAGTTCATTAACGGAATCTACATATGCGCACACACACACACACACACACACACACACACACACACACACACACACACACACACACACACACACACACAAACACACACACGCACGCACGCACACACACACACACACACAAACACACAAAGAGGATTTATCCTTTAATAGCATGTTAACTACTTAATGACTGTGAACTTTGTTAAATTGTGTGGACACTATTTTAAGCAAGCAAAGATAATATGACATACAGCTTATAAACAATTAGTAAATATTGTGCAAACTGAAGGATCTGTATGGGGAAATGTATGAAAATAATTCAAAATACAATTCCAAGCTATATGAGTTTTATTATTTTATGAAATATCACTGTTCAATAAAGAGTCAGTAGTACCTCATTTTTCAAACTTCCTGATATCAACTGCATTATACTTCATACTGTTTATTAAGTCAAGACAACCTGTTGCACTTATTCTGCTTATTAAGTCAAGCCTACATGTTGCACTTTTACTGTTCGTTAAGTACAGTTTACCTGTTGCACTTATGCTGTTCACTAAGTACAGTTTACCAGTTGCACTTATGCTGTTCATTAAGTACAGTTTAACTGTTGCACTTTTACTCTTTATTAAGTACAGTCTACCTGCTGCACATACTGCTTATTAAGTCAAGCCTACCTACTGTATTTTAACTGTTCATAAAGTCAAGTCTACCTGTTGCACTTTTATTGTTTATTAAGTACAGTTTACCTGTTGCACATACTGCTTATTAAGTCAAGCCTACCCATTGCACTTTTACTGCTTATTAAGTCAAGCCTACCCATTGAACTTTTACTGCTTATTAAGTCAAGCCTACCTGTTGCAATTATGCTGTTCATTAAATATAGCCTACCTGTTGTTTCATCTCTGAGTAGATTTGGTTCTGGCTCTTTTCAACCTGAAGTTTAAAATCTTCCAGTGCCTTGTCTGCCTGATGAGCCTGCTCTTTGGCATGCTCTTTCTGCTTCTGCAGTTCTGTCTCTTTGTCCCTGTGGAGTGATAAGCCATTGAGAAGCAAGAGAGCTGGACACAAACAGCTTTTGTGTGAAAAATGCATAGTTACCTGATAACTAACAAGACTGCTATCTAGAAGGGGGGTTATAGTTATATATATATAGAGAGAGATAGTTTTTAAAATGTGGATTCAATAAAATGAAGTAAAGAGCAAGATGGTAAGCAAACAATGAACTTACCATAGTAACCATTCATAGGATGACTATAACCAAGGGAGAGGGCTATCACTTATTTTCATGTGTAACATGAGAAAATTATAGATGGTAATTAGCATTTAGAAGAGGGAGTCAGGTTATATGTGGGTCCAGAAATAAAACAAAAGCTTCTGGAATGCTGGATTACATGAATGCATTTGGTAGAACTTGATTTATTAGTATAAACACATTTTGTGTACATATACACTTAACTTACTGCAGTAATTGCTCAAGACGGGACACTTTACGCTGCATTTCCTGCTCCATTTGTTCCAGCTCTTTTTTCATGCTGCGTACCTGTAAATAAAACACAAATAAAAGCAGTTTTTTTCATGCTGCCTACCTGTATATCTTTAAACAAAACACAAATGAGAGCAGTTTTTTTTATGCTGCATACCTGTAAACAAAACACAAATAAATGCATGACCTTTTTTTTTTCATGCTGCATACCTGTCAACAAAACACAAATAAAAGCAAGACCAGTTTTTGTCCAGGAATATTTTTCAAATTGTTTATGAATTATAAAATTATTAATACATCAACGAAATCACAGCTGTTCATTTTTCCAAAAGTAAAAAAAATATGTTTAGTTATGCTGGCAAAGTTCAACTGCCTTGGATGAAGCAATTCCTTTTTATAGAACTTCAAATAATTCTCAATTTGATATATGTTGTTATCTCCAAAGATGGACGTAGCTACAACAAGGGAAATAACCCCAAATGGTTTAATTACCTGGTAAATCTCAGTAAAGAGACTAACCTGTTTATCATGAAGATTTTCCAGGTGCAATTTGTCCTGTTGATGTACTTGTTCTGTCTCCTGAAAGCAAGGAGTAAAATTCTATTAAAAAATAATGATTGAGCAACAAAATTACTGGAGCATTTAATAAAAGATAGTATTTCACTCTACAGTACTAAACAAGAGTGGATATAGTCGAATAGTGGAAGTTAAATCAACTCAAGAAAGTAACTTGACTGTACTGAACTAAACTGGCATGTGATTAACAGCCAAACAAAGGGAGTTAATTTAACGATACTGTACTAAACTGAAGCATATGATTACAGTCAAATAATGGGTGTTTATATATATGAGTGAAAACTAACAAGGGAATATTTAAGAAAGGAAAATGTTAAGAGAGAATAATCTTCAAATTAAACATCAAGGCATTAGAGCAGAGCTAAAGTATGAAGCATTTACAGTCAAATAACAGGGGTCAATTTCACCATACTATAATTATGAGAGTGAAAACTTACAAAGGAATATTTAAGAAAGGCAAATTTAAAAGAGAGAATAATCTTAACAATATTAAAATTAACATCAAAGCATCACAGCAGAGTTAAAGTATGAATCTCTGTACAAACCTATACTTGCCATGAGAAAATATTTAGAGAACAAGACTTTCCACTATGCAAAGCTCTACTTTTTCCTTCTTAAAAATATTTAAACAAGCAAAAAGAAGACGATTTTAGCAAGGAGTTCAGGCACTAAGCTTCATAAATTGTTGCTAAGTGCTGGTCTGGAGATAATTAATAGGTGATAAGGAAACTTTCTACACAGGTTTTTCTTAATGTTTATCATGAGCACACCACAGGTGCCCAGTGGGAGTTATATGCATTCTCAGGGTTCATGTGCACCCTTCTTAGGGGAGAAAAATGGTAAATGGTACTTGTCCCATGAGTAATACCCCTAGAAGCAAACAACAGATTAATGCAGGGAGGTCAAGATCTCTAAGCATCTGATAAGTATTGAGGAAAAACTTATTTTAAGTACAAAAAAATCCTTTTTCCATCATACAACTAGATGAGAATATTATAAAAGAATAAGAGGTGGGAAATTCCTTGACAGGTATTAAAATATCTAATTCATACAAACAAGTGAAAAATAAGAAAAAAGGGAATAAGACCTCCTACTCACAAGTGAAAAATGCTAGGGAATAAGACCTCCTACTCAAAAATGAAAAATGCTAGGGAATAAGACCTCCTACTCACAAGTGAAAAATGCTAGGGAATAAGACCTCCTACTCACAAGTGAAAAATAGGAAAAAAGGGAATAAGACCTACTCACAAATGAAAAATGCTAGGGAATAAGACCTCCTACTCACAAGTGAAAAATGCTAGGGAATAAGATCTCCTTCTCACAAGTGAAAAATGCTAGGGAATAAGATCTTCTCACAAGTGAAAAATGCTAGGGAATAAAACCTCCTACTCACAAGTGAAAAATGCTAGGGAATAAGACCTCCTACTCACAAGTGAAAAATGCTAGGGAATAAGATCTTCTCACAAGTGAAAAATGCTAGGGATTAAGACCTCCTACTCACAAGTGAAAAATGCTAGGGAATAAGATCTCCTTCTCACAAATGAAAAATGCTAGGGAATAAGACCTCCTACTCACAAGTGAAAACTTGTGGACTGGGAAATAGGTAATCCATTCATGGAAGGGTCAGAGGCCCAAGTAAATATGTCTTCTGCACATAATATTGAGAAAATCTCAAGTAAATATGAATGAATGAATTGAATACATCATGAATAGAATACACAGATACCTGAAGCCTTTCAACCTAACACAGCTACAGTCTCCTTCAAGGCCAAATGTCTGTAAAATGCTAGACTAGTTGAAACATATCTAAATTTGTGGGATTTAACAAAATGTGGGTTTACATGCATGTTATATTTCATGATTGACTTATTTCAGCCAATGTCTGACTCTAGAAATCTCTAACCCTTGAAGAGACAGGCAGAAATAATCTGGATTAAACTACCCTACTGACTGTGATTTTTGTGGGTACATTTTAAAGTCCAAATCTGGTCTTGTAAAGGGGTGTGCAGGTCTTTGGTTTTGGTTTGTAAATGTATGGCTTCCTTGTAATTCCTATATGTGCATCTGGTTGAACGATGGACAAAATATAAAAAAAAAAAAATCAATAGTGCTTATACCCTCATTTGTCTCTGCCTGTGTTCCTCTGTGTCTTTCAATGCCTTTTTCAAGTAGTCAATCTGTTGCTCTAAATCAGATATGCTGTCAGCTGCCTGGTAATGTAAAAGATTAAATAAATTTGTTTTAATGCTATTGTCAATTCTAGTTACAAGAATAGTTATGGAAAATAAATTCTTATGCTGATGTATGTTTTGTTTTAAATTTTTTTTTAAAATTTAAAAATTCATCAAACACAACATGCACAAATGTACACACACAAACACTCATTTAACTTATGTTAATTGTATTAATTGTATTTTTTATCACCTTTCCAGTTTTATAAACTAACGATATTGAGCTGATTTTTGTTGTTCATTCATATTTTACATATCCAGTATCACTACTCTTTACTTCATTTATTAAAGTAACATTTCCACTACTTAGCAGTCCTAGTATTTGATATTTTTATGTTTACAGTAAAAATCATCTTTGTTCCCTCTTGAAATTCAGTGGAAATGCTTTATAACTAGTTTACAAAATTTATGGTGTTGGCGAATGAAAAATGTCAACAAAAATAAATGGAAGTCAACAAGCAAACAAAATTTAATCAGTTAGTCTTATTACTAACAGTCAAACAAAATAAGATTTATATGTGTGTGTGTGTGTGTGTATGTATATTGCATGTTTGCACATTTGAGTGTGTGTGTGTGTGTGTGTGTGTGTGTGTGTGTGTGTGTGTGTGTGTGTGTGTGTGCGTGTGTGTGTGTGTGTGCGTGTGTGTGTGCGTGTGTGTGTGTGTGTGTGTGTGATAGTAGTAGGATTGGATTAGAGGCACATGAGTGTATGACTGCCTAATTTCTTTTTACACACAAAACTCTCCATTTTCTAACAGAAACATGGGTGTCCTGCTCACTCTCCATAATAATCCAAATAGTTTCAACACATGAGGTTCTAATATATTATAAAAAATCTCTTCATCAGTATTATATTCTATTAACATTCCCCAGAGCTCACTCTTTACTAAACTGTTCTGAAATGTTTACTTTCGCCATCTGCATGGGTATGGATGCTGCCATGTTTGTTTTTCAATGATAATGTCAAATTTTGTATTTCTTGAAATTACAAATTAAAAAAATTAATTTTAACTATATAGTGTATGAAATTGAAGAAGTGACTTAAAGATCAGAAACAGGTGATGGTAAAATTGAAGATGAGGTTAGTTCTATTTTTATCTATAAATACAGATTACATATCCAGAGCACTTGTTCAAAGATGGAAATATTTGGGTTGCAAAGACAATTCATGATGGCAGTAGTGATAAGGCTGAACATCATGATTTATTTTGGCTGAAATATTTAACAAAGTGCAGCTGCTGCAGTTTTTCATTTCTAGGTAAAGGGCTATTTGAGTTCAATAGTCCCTGAAATTAACAATTTGGGGGGAAACCGTACACTATTATTTAGTCCAAATAAATACAATTTAATATAGAACAACAAAAAATAATCCTTTTACACAAAAGTCACTTAAAAAATATGTTCAACCTTTGATGCAGCTATATTGTGTTCCTGTTTGATGAACTCCAGGCTGGCTTCAGTTTTGTTGCGTATTGAGCGCATCTCATGCTCAGCTACCTCCAACCGTTTCTGATGTTCTCGCTCCATGTGGCTGGCCCTTGAATTTAAAACAAGAAAATTTAGGACCAGCTATCTACAACCAAATATTTAAGACAGAAATGCATACCTGATCTTAATGAATTAATCCTAATTAAAAAAGAAGAGAAACTAGAGCAATTTTTCTATTTTAAATATCAAAATAATTTTAAAGATTTTGTTTGAAGAGGCTCTTTTGGTTTGTATATATATCTATACCAAAATGATATACATTTCCTGTATTAAGGATTAAAGATTAAAAGATTTAAAGAAAATATAAATTATCTGACCTTTCTCTTGATGCCTGAAGCTCTAGCAAGAGTTTCTCCATTTTCCCTTGAAGTTCTGCCTTTTCTTTTTCCAGCACTGAGCGCTGAGACAAAGTACGATCCACTTCACTGGTCAACTGTTGCACCCGTGATTCCAGCTCCTTAATGACAGAGGTCTGAAAACACACACCTTGCACAGAAATAGTGACAATAATATCAAGGGTTTAGACATAAATAAAGTAAGTAATGTGTAGATTGCATACGAAGTACAAGTCTTTGTACACAAGAAGATAGTGAACACAGTCAAGCAGAATTTTGTTCTTTTGTACCATTACTATCAATATGGCTAGGCTGACAAAAGGTATAATTTGTAAGACTGTTTTATTTTATAATTTTTATTAGTACTCATCTCTTGATGCAGGAAAGTAGCATGAAATCTGAATGCCTCTTGTTAACGTGCTTAGTTCAACAAAGGCTGTACTGTATCTATCATATAAATTGTTAGACTTTGTGTTACTGTATAATATTTAGTAGTGCATATCTCTTTATCAATACTTCAAATTATTAAATAAAAGGACACTTATTTTTGTGCTTTCAACAATTATTCTGAAAAGAACTTCATGTTTATAGTGTCCTACATGTATTTGTTTACAACACAATTCCTATGGAACTATTTGAAGATTCAACTGGTGAACCACTTCACTTCTCTGGATGTTAGTATTGCTGTAAATCAAGAAACAATTACTTGCAAAAATATTCCCCCATTTACAATGTTAAATAATTTATGTATATTCATTAACTTTAATTGAACATGATCAAATCACACATTTATGTACAAAGACAATCCAACAAACAGAATAAAAATATTTTACTTAATATATTTTTAAGAGTAAAATGAACATTTGATATAACAAAAAGTAAAAGTGAGGCAATCTTTAAAAAAATAATTCAATCTAATTCATTCTCAACACAACTACAAATAACTGCCTTGTCTTTTTAAAAAATGTTTCAGAAAAGTCATTTTAAAAAAAATCTCTACACTATAGTAAATAATTATTTGCCATTTGTATTATTGATCATCCACATTTTAATCAGATTTTTCTAAAATGATAAATGTTATATAGCCAATATTATTAAATTTATTTCTCAGTCACTTACAGTGTTCACTGCCTGCTGATTGTACTCGGCTTCCATTCTCTGCAGGCGGGTATTTGTGTCATCCAGAATTTCTTGGATGTTGCGGGTGTGAAGTTTTTGTAAGTCAAACTTTTGCTGCTCAAAATCTGTCTCCATGTCATTCAACTGCATCATACACATAAATAAATGTCAAAATTTAAATGCTCTAATATGGCAAATGATAATAAAAATAATATTTTATCTAAAATCCATAAGTTACGTTCTTTATTTGCCAACCTTCTCAGCTAAAAGTAACTTTAAACAGACACTTTTCACTCAAAAATATTACAAATTTATACAATTTATACAGCTTAAGAATTATTTTCTGAGATATTAAATATACAGAAAAGACATATAAATAAATATTCTTCATCAAATTTCACCTTTTTCTCAAACTCATTGCGCCGTGTCTCACCAGTATCTTCTATCATTTTCTTTAGTTCAGAGATCTGCTTGTCTTTTGTTTCGCGGACAATGGCAGCTTCTTTCACTAAGGTTTGCACTGTTACAGTTCAAAGTTCATGATAAATAAACCAAAAGGAACATGTATTTATATTACATTACTTCTCTAAGAATGTAAAATAAAATGATTAATTTGCAGTTCACTGTCCTTACTGCCAACAAAATACACATTTTTAGCTAGGTAAGGAAAATTGATGCACATTCAAACATATTAACAATGAATAAAATACACATTTTTAGCTAGGTAAGGAAAACTGATGCCCATTCAAACATATTAACAATGAATAAAATACAAGAAAGAAATTATAGTAGGTAAGCAACAACCCTCTTACACACACATGTAAATGCAAAACAAATTCATACACACATTCACAAGCACATGCATTAATGTTAATCACTAAAATACAAATTTCTTTCAGCCTTTATTTTTCACTATTAAACAATTAAAACAAGTGTCGGCTCAAATGATTTTTTTTCTTTTATTATGTTAAAGAGAATAAAATATTCTGAATATAATGTCAGCAAATATTCATGACAACCACAGTAGAGTTTTGGGGTAATTACTTTAATTATTTCCTATAATTTACATCTGTTGTTGCTAGTTAGTGTTTTAGAAAACAATAGTAAAAAAACAAAACATTCTTTAAGATCTGAAATGTTCATTTATATTACTGTATGTTAATGATATCATAATAATGCAAAGCAGGAAATTAAAGTAAAATCTACAAAAGGTGTTCAATAAGACGAAAAAGGCAAATGAAAGGCTGGATACAAAGAATGACTTAGTTACTGATGCACACACACACACACACACACACAAATACAAATAAGAAAGAAAGAGGGAAAATCTGAATAAAGTCAACACAAAATCCAAGACAGAAAGTCTGAATGAGCTCGACACAAAAACCAAGAGAGAAAGTCTGAATGAAGTTGACATAAATCCCCAAGACAGAAATCTGAATGAAGTCAACACAAAAATCAAGACAGAAAGTCTGAATGAGCTTGACAAAAACCAAGAGAGAAAGTCTGAATGAAGTTGACACAAAAACCAAGACAGAAAGTCTGAATGAAGTCGACACAAAAACCAAGACAGAAATCTGAATGAAGTCGACACAAAAACCAAGACGAAGAGGTTGAAGTCAACCAGAAAATGCCATATATGAAGATTATTAAGAGTTAGGAAAGAAAGTAGGCAAGAGGCAGGTGTGAGCGAAAGCAAGGAAGAGAAATAAAACAACCAACTCAGCATGTGGATAAATCAAACAAAACAGAAATGAACGAAAGAGACTGATATTTAAATATTATATTAACAGTTGCAATGATATAATAAACCCAAAGCTCTTTACTGATAATGTTATCACTAATTGTATCAATCACAGCATTCAAAAAGAGTGATGAAAACTGATAGTTTTGAGAAAATGTCTCAAGGCACACTTTAACAGCAAAATATTTTCATTGGTCATAAGCCATCATCAAAAATCATTAATCTGAAATCTCAAACAAAGCATATTTTATTATTAAAATATTTAAAATTCAAATAGAAAAAATTTAATTTCCAAATGTAGTTATTGCACACTGAATCATAAAACAATTAATTTAATGAATTAATTCATATCAACCTTTCTTTTCCAGCTTATGAATGACATCTTCAAGCTCCTTGGTCTTATTGCGGTAATGGCCCTTTACATCTTCTATTTCTGAGTTTTTTCTGTCCAGGATCTGAGAAAACAAATCTGAGTAATTTCATAAATATTTTATTGTTTGCATTAAATGAACTAACAGCTTAATCTTAAATTAACTTTTCTTGATTATAGCATACGACTAAAGTTTCCTTTCCTTGTATATTGCATATTGTACTTTTCCTGGTATTATCAAAATATTCTGTGTTTATAACAAAGATTATTTTTATTATAAAATTGGTGACAATTGCCTGTTCTTGGTAATGTCTAACTAATTTATTGCAAATTACATTTCTTAAGATTGAATATAATTTATATTTCTAATTTTACCAAACTTTCTTCACTGTTCTGTTCAATATTTTAAAATTTCAACCTTACCTTCTGAACTGCAGCATCATGTCTTTGCTGCAGTTTGAGTTTTTCTTCGTGAAAACGGGCCTCAATCATTTTAGTGCGCAACGCTACCTGCAAAGACAAAATAGACATATTTATTTCATTTATATGCCATCTGTAGAGACAAAATAGACATATTTATTTCATTTATATGCCATCTGTAGAGACAAAATAGACATATTTATATCATTTATATGCCATCTGTAGAGACAAAATAAACATATTTATTTCATTTATATGCCATCTGTAAAGACAAAAGAGGCATATTTATTTTATTTATATGCCATCTATAAAGACAAAAGAGGCATATTTATTTAATTTATATGCCATCTGAAAAGACAAATGTGACCCACAACTATGAATTGAGCCTCTGAGCATCTGACCTCAATTCACACTAGCAGCTAAAATAAGCCACAGGGTTATGGTAAGGTTAATTTTGAGATTTCACTTGATTTGGAAGTTATAACACCTATTCTTTATAATTTGTAATATTCTGGCAATGTTTGATCTTGTAAATACTAAAATAAAGCATTTTTAAGGACAGCCATATTTCCTTCTTTGAAAGGCAAATGTCCTATATTTTGAACTCAGTTTTTTATTTGCTCTGAAGCAACATATGAATCAATGGAAAATTTCTGTCCTTTAGTGTTTAGATTTGTATACATTTCACTGGATGACCTTAAAATTATTATCCCATGAAAGCTCAGAAAATCAAATGAAGAATGTAACATATCATTATAAGGTAGGCCTTCCTTTGCTGATTCATTGACTAGCAAGACTTTTTTTTTAGTCATATCACATACAATGTCAAGTCTATGTTGGTGGATACCTGCTAGACAGGACTCTTGTGAAATGAAGGTGGGATTATAGTGGACAAATTTACTCCCACTGTTGATTTTGATATTAAAGATGCTGTAAAAATCAAGCCAATTATCATTTCTACAGGTTATTCATTATTTTCTGTCATTAATTTAGTAGTTTGCAAATTTAATCAATTGTATCAATAAGTGTACTTGCATTTTCATCAAAGTATATATACTTTTCTCTTATGTTTTAAATCTTCAACAGCAAACAACAGTTTGAGATATTGCAATAAAAATCTGAAATATATTTATATATTTGTGTTCTGTTTCAAACATTGTGTTGGTATGAATGTGGCTGCTAAGGAAGATTAGAGTTTGACTGTACTTTGTCAATTTTTTTCTCTTTTTCAAAAAAAAGACCTGAAGGATACCCATCTTATCTTGGCCATTGCTCAGTAGCAAACTGTCCAATATTGCTACAACTTGCAACATTGCAATAAAACATCTAGTTTCTGTTATCACTGTCTCTGAATACCCAAAAAGTGAATTGTGCAGGTCACAATTAAGTAAATTTATATAATTTATATAATAAGGTAATTACTTCATTTATAATAAGTGAATATCATTGACTGGTAAGAATCTGCTAATGTGTCGCTCATTGGTTTCACAAACATTTACTCTTAAACTAATAAACTTGTATGATATTACATATTTACTCTTAAACTAATATACTTGTGTGATATTATACATTTATTCTTAATTTAATAAACCTTTTTGATATTACACATTTACAAATAAACTAATAAACTTGTATGATATTACACATTTACTTTATAGGATACTGAGAGTTTTGCCTTAACACTTGGTTCACTGCACTAACTCTTAATGACATTTTTAAAATTCTGCCCTCTTGACTAATTCTTTATGGCTCACCTCTTTATCACTTGATCATACAGACTAAATCTGTATGACTCATCTTTTTAACACTCGATCTTCTAGACCAGGGGTCTCCAAACTACAGCCCAAGGGCCGCATGCTGCCCATGGAGACCTTTTTGTCTATGGGAAAAAATTATGGAAATTTATGTGTATCCTGCCAAGATCAGCCACCGCTAAATTTTTCTATCTCTAATCTCAGAGAGTTGAGAGGGAACAAACAACTCTGACCAGATTCGGAATAAAGGAGCATTATTGATATGGGTCACTGATTGTTACATAAGTCGGACATATTCTTAGTATCCAGTCTACCCAGTCTATAGTACATGAGCAGTCAACCGTGACTATTAGACAAGGCCATTGAGTTGCAAGCAAATGACCTTAGGGACAAGTTCAAAGAAGGACTGGTGGGTTTTTACCAGTTTTTGCCCAAGAAAGACTTGCCTAATGTCAAAACCTTTGCATCAAGGTACCTTTCAATCTTTGGAACAACATACCTGGGTGAACAAACATTTTCAAGAATGAAAATACATGAAGAACAATTTGAGAACAAACTTGTCTGATGATAATCTCAGGGCACTGTTGATGTTAGGGACATCAAATCTAAAGCCAGAAATGTCTGCTATTTTGGCATCCAGGAAACAATTTCACCATTCTCACTAATACAGGTGTTCATGTGTAGTGTATCAATGTGTTATTAAATAATAACTGAATAAAATAATATTAAATAAATAATTAAAAACAGCATCCATGTTTTGATTCTTTTTTATATGGACTTCGATTGCGTAGTCAGCCCCCAAACTGCTGTTTGATAGTTAATGCGGCCCTTGGGCTGAAAAGTTTGGAGACCTCTGTTCTAGACTAAATCTGTACGACTCATCTTTTTAATACTCGATGTTCTAGACTAAATCTTTATGATTCATTTATTTAACAAACTGAATCCTCTAGACCAAATTTTTATGATTCACTTCTTTAACACTTGGTCCACTGAACTAAATCTTTATGATTCACTTCTTTAACACTTAGTCCTCTGAACTAAATCTTTATGATTCACTTCTTTAATACTCTGTCTTATGGATTAAATCTTTATGACTCACCTCTTTATCACTTGGCTTTGTAAGACTGGTTTCATCTTGAAATAAGGGACCTATAAAAAAATATGCAAAATGTGAACAGAAATTGCACTTGGTAGCAGTACTGTGACTTAGAAAATGAAAACTACTGAATAAAAATTCATAATATACCCATTTTATAATGGCTAACATTTAAAATATAAATAATTTATAATAAAAATATTAGCACACAGTGTGTGTTTGTATGTGTAAGTGTGTGAGTGTGTTCATGTGCATGTATGCATGTGTATGTGTGTGCATGCAAATGCGTGTGCAGGCATTTGTGTGACAGAAAGTAACTTTACTTAAGACAAAAAAAATAAAAGAATATCAGTTCAGACAAAAAGTGACAGAGTATAACTTTACATAAAAAGTAACAAAATATCAGTTAACACAATATGGGAGAGAATATCAGATGAGATAAAATGTAACAGAAATGGCACATGCTAAACTAACAGAAAATGACACATGCTAAATACTAACAGAAAATGGCACATGCTAAATACTAACTAAAAGAAAATGACATGCTAAATACTAACAGAAAATGACACATGCTAAGTACTAACTAACAGAAAATGACACATGCTAAATACTAACAGAAAATGACACATGCGAAATACTAACAGAAAATGACACATGCTAAGCAGCATAAATTATTCTAATGTTATATGCTAACTAGAGAGAATGTTCTAATACTATATGTTAGCCAGCAGACAATATTCTAATGCTTTATGTTAAGCAGCAGAAAATATTCACATATGTTAAACATCAGATAATGTTCTAACAATATACGTCTAACAACAGATAATGTTCTAATGATATATATTAATCAGCAGATAATGTTCTATTGATATATGTTAAACAGCAGATAATATTCTAATGATATTTGTTGAACAGCAGAAAGTGTTCTAATGATATATGTTGAACAGTAGATAGTGTTCTAATGAAATGTTAGCCAGCAGATGATGTTCTAATGATATACCTTATTCAGCAGATAGTGTTCTAATGATATATGTTGAACATTATCAGAGAATAATCTCATACACTGAAATGTAAGCTCTTCAATAAATATTTAAATGATATGAGTTAATAACCCAAAGGTGTCATTTATGGACTGATAAATTTTGTTATTTCATAAAGCCAAATAATCATAAGAAAAATAAAAATAAATTTATTTGCAAAATCCCCAGGGCTTTTGAGTTTCAGTATATGCGAGGCAGTTTCTGTTAAGTACAAAAGAAAAAAGAAAGTGAATGTCAAGTTACAATACCTTGACCTAATGATGTAGATGCAGAAATTCCAAGAGACCGACTCCAATCTATACCATCTGTGTTCTGGAACATGAAATCAACAAATTTATGGTCAGATAGTAGTTTATTCTTTCACTAGTTATCACATACATGTTCTGGAACAAGAAAATAACATATTTATTGTCATTTAGTAGGTTATCCTTTCTTTTGTTATCACATACCACAGAATATAACCCATATTTGTGTACAGATGTGTAACAATCCTTTTATATGCTGAAATGAACAACTGCAATATACACACACATGAGAATATTGATATGAGCATAGCAGGTATACTCCCTCTTTGAAGAGGACATATGGATAAGACAAAAATGGGAAATATATAAATTTGTGTTGTAGTTTCAGGATAATGTTGTGTAAAAGAACATAAACCCTTGCTGTCAAACGCAAGCATCTCATAATTGTGCTCTATAGCGATACTTAACTATCTTGAGAATGCATCACTTCATCATATGTACTTAGTGAAGTTAACTTCATTATTGTCAGAGTGACAAAAGTAAAATTTTTAAATGAGTGTAATACTCATTTGCTATAGAGCATGGGTGCACAAATTGCAGCCCACAGGCCACATGCGGTCCAAGACAGGGCTCTAAGTGGTCCCCTGGAGGACTTTTGGATGCTACCATTATTACAAATGTAAAGCACATTATTTCATTAATTGTGTTGTTTTCTTCTACTGAGCCATCTGTGTGGCGGCCCTCCATGCACTATCAATTGGAAATTTGGCCATCTGGCCTAAAAAGTTTGTGCACTCCTGCTACAGAGGATGCAAAATGGGTACAAGTAGTTTCAATAATGTCAGCATAAATTAGTAGAATATTTATAGACTGTTTTGTCATTTCGGCTAGAGTGCAATAAAGACATGCAAAAGTGGTTATATATATCTTCATCATTAGCTCAACAAGTATGAGTGCTGTCAGCATAGAAAAGTTATAAACCACAGATTTGTCAGTATAGTTATAGTGAGTGAGTACAATAATTATAATATGCTCTATGAATGGAGTATGGCACAAGAAAATAAAAGTTTATTTTGCTCTAATTAGTAATAACATAATGTAAACACCCAGAGATGCAACAAGTTCCATTATTTTCCATCACAGCCACATGCACTCAGTAAGACAAAAGTCTTAAAAATATCACACTCTGATATATTCATTCAGTGAGATAAAAGTATAAAAGTGATTATCACACTCTGATATATTCATTCAGTGAGATAAAAGTATAAAAGTAATTATCACACTTAGATATATTCATTCAGTGTAACAAAATTCATTTTCACATTCAGATATATTCATTCAGTGAGACAAAAGTCATTTTCTCATTCAAATATATTCATTCAGTAGGACAAAAGTCATTATCACACTCAATATATTCATTCAGTGAGACAAAAGTCATTATCACACTCAATATGTTTATTCAGTGAGACAAAAGTAATTATCACACTCAGATAAAAATATTTATCACCCTCAACTGTAATCTCTCAGTGAGAAAAATCTCCTTTACAATGTTCAATAGTAGCCAATGGTAAAAAATAATTCAGCAGATTACATATTTTAAAAATGGCATTTAAAATCCATATCAATAAACTAAAATATGAAATACACTTTCCATAATATATGTGAATGCACCATTAAAATTTTAGAAGGAAAAGAAGTTAGGAAGTTTGGAAGTTTGGAAGAAGTTTGGATGTTTGGAAGAAGTTTGGAAGTTTGGAAGAAGTTAGGAAGTTAGGAAGTTTGGAAGTTTGGAAGTTTGGAAGGAAGTTTGGAAGTTTGGAAGGAAGGAAGGAAGGAAGGAACCTAACAGATAGAGATTTGAGATTACTGAGAAATATATATATATATGCTTCTCTAGCATTTAAGAATGTTACATACAGCTTATGTAGTAAATAATCTTACCTTCTGCAAAGCACAGCAGAAACTTATATATATATATAGATAGATATATATTCAGCAAAACAAAAAAGATGCTACTTCTAAAGCACACTCTAAGAAATTGGTGGTTTTTAAAACAATCCCTTTCAAAAGATGAAAGAGTTAAATTTTCACCTCTTAAAAATCCCAATATTTTTTAGCATTGAGTGATTTCAATTGGTAGGGACAAACTTCTGTGGATACAGGATAAATAACAAACAAACTCATTAACTAACAAAACAACCTTTACACACACAAAATCATAATAAATGTTGTGTTGATACGCTAAATAATTTACAAAATACAGTATTAAAACAACACATCTGCAAAATTCCCTCACAAGATTTATGAAATAAAAAAATAGTATTGACTTTAATGTATTTGTATACACACTGATATAAATATGTGTACATTTTAAAAATCCTTTTCAGAGTGTTATTAATATACATTTATAATGTGCTTTACACATGCACACACACACACACACACACACACACACACACACACACACACACACACACACACACACACACACACACACACACACACACACACACACACACACAAACACACACACACACACACACACACACGCAATAGAATCTGGTTAATTGGGCCACAGGTTAATTGGAGCAGCCATTTATTTGAGACAAATCTTAAAGAAAAAAAGAAAAAATAAGCAAACAGAAACTGCAAAACGGTTAAAAAAAAAAATGTTAGTAAAAAAACTAAAAGGCTTTAGAAACAAGTTACAAAGCCAAAGTAGTAATCTATAATAATTAAATTACATGATATGAGTGATATACACTTTCCCCTTGAATAATCGTCTACTTAAAAAGTTAAATGACCAGCAAAAAAATTGATGATACAGGTATAAGGATAATTTGCTTCTTATTGCTAAATAATAATAAAAATCTTCATAATAAATAAACTAGTGCCAAACATACAATGCTTTCTCCCAAAAGGTGCTTCCATTAAACTTACCTCTTGTATCTTGGA
This sequence comes from Sinotaia quadrata, assembly GCA_028829895.1. Lineage (NCBI taxonomy): Eukaryota > Metazoa > Mollusca > Gastropoda > Architaenioglossa > Viviparidae > Sinotaia > Sinotaia quadrata. The sequence continues at coordinate 22,217,620 of CM054182.1, forward strand.
TTCTGGTGATGCAGTTAGTCTGTTGACATCTGTCACATATGTGCCAATATTTACAAGCCTAGCATTAATAGCTGCAGTTACAGAAACTAAATATGCCAAAACTTAAATATCTAAAGAAAACATAGCAAACTGGATTTTACACCAGTATAATGAAACTCATTTTTGCAAAAACGAAAGTTGTTTTGTTTGCATATCTTCACTAATATGTTCTACAAATCAAAGACAGTGATAATGAACTATACTTCTGCTGATAATATACAAAAATGTTTGTTTATTATTATTAATGTCAATGTTCCTTCCCAAAAGCTAATGTGTTTTATTCAATAAAGACTGTTAAACATATCTGATAAAAACTTAACCAATCAGGTAAGCTTATTCTGCTTGTTTCTTGCTTTCAGAACAGATATCAGGGGTAGTGAAAGAAGTGGGGGATAAGTATGTGGAAGTGTTACTCTATGATATTTCAAAGGTTTGCAATTTATTATCTTTTTGTTCTTTCAGAGCAAAAAAAAAAGAAGAATTTTTTACTTTAATATTCTTTTTATATTTCTGAATTATGGTTTTAATAAAATAAAACACACAGTCAAAAAAAAAAAAAAGAATCAAACCTGGCAGATGTCGATGTTCACCACCAGTAGGGGAGATAATGCGAACTGAGGGATGCTTGATATCCACACTGAGGTCATCCTACAATGATATGCCACTCACTAACTTAGGCTAATAGTACAGATCCAATTATCCTTCACCAGATGTTATTATTATAATTAATATACAGCACAGGTGTAATCATGATACCTTCATTTTAGTAATCTAATTATACTATATTACAGACACATACAGATTTCATCTGTCATGCTATTATGACAATTGAACAGAAATCCAGGCAACTTTGTTCAGCTCTGATGTTAGAATAATTCATTGGGAGCACAGATAATGAAACATTGTTCTTTGATATAATGTATATTTAGCATAGTGTAAAGTATTTGCAACATACTGCCATTTGGGTTTCTGGTGATTTTGACAAGCGTGAAAAAGAAAGAAAACTGACTAATACTGGCTCAAATAAATGTAAATGTTACAAAGGGATGAACAATGACATTCTGACTAATGGTTATAAATAAAAAGTGAGGATTCTAAATTAATTTTTGACTCTAAATATAAATTATGGTCTCTGATTTCAAGTTAGCTCACTGAATGTAAGTAAACAAATACAAGATAAGAACTTTGGGATTTTTATGCTAACCCTATTGAAAATAAATAAATACAAAGTTGCTAATGCTAATCTATTGTTGACTTTAATGATTATAAATAAATAAACACAGAGATGAACACTGACTAATTCTGATTCTTATGAGTTTGTATTATAAAACAGGGAGGATAGTAGTGACATGAAGTGTTACAGGGTTGGACATTTATGATATGGTCCATTAATGAAATTAACACTGAAATGACAAGTTCATAAACTTGTTGCTGAACTGAACACAGAGGAGTGTGAGTTGTTTTTTTTTTTCAATAAGGATGTTTACTTAAATTGAGCATTTAGAAAGTAAAAAGGGCTTTTAAAACATTTTAAATTTTCAAGGGTGGTAAATGACTTTAATAAAAAAAAAAAGAATGACTGAAGGTTATAAAAGTAAGTTAAAAAGAAGAGCATGAAAAAAGATGAAAAAGGGGCAATAATCATAGGTTATAAAGTAAAAATTGTAATTATATAATAATTTTTAAAATATTAAAAAAAATAAAAAGCATCTGCATTAATGACAGACAAAGAAGTTAATAAATTTAAAGTTTTAAAACTCACTCTCAATATATACCTAAAAAGATTAGAACATGAATCGTTTATTTCTTTAAGTCTATACATATAAAGTCTCCAGTTTAAACAGCTGTGATCATAGGGACTCAAACTGTTGTTTGACATGGAGTAAACATGGGATTAAGAGTGTTATATTTACAATGCCATCTTTACTGGTGGTGTGAACTCAACACAGTTGTTGGAATGGCTTGATAGTTATTCATGGTAAACAAAGACTTCACAAGTACCTTTAGATGTATTGAAATGACCATAAAAGGAGGTCTCTGGAAATGAGTATTTGTGACAGACTGGGGTTTTGACGCTGCTCTGACACTTTTTTCAATATAAGCCCTGTACATGGGAGGTCATCACAAAAGGTGATGGTTACTCTTTATTTGAAGGGGCGATGAAAGACCCTTTTGAAGCAAAGGAGTTTATTGGGACATCTAAGAAGGGTTAGGCTTGAAATGAATTATAGCATTGTGTGAAAAGGAGGGATTAAATGTAAGGAAGGAAATACATTTTGACAGTGAATGACTGCGATGTATTATTTACTACTCGAATAAAGAATAGATAAGAACACCTTCAAGTGGTAAGTACTGGCTTCTAGGTGTTGTATGTGGAAAATGTATCACTTAGAATTTCAAAAGAAGAAACATTTACAGATAAGGAGAAAGAATATTCTTAATCTAAGGGCACATATTATATATATAATATAATAAGAACATTACACAAATACATGCAAATATATGTGCTTTTTCACACACAGACAGTACAACAAGTTAAAAACAATATGTATCTGTAATTTGACATTAATTTGGTACTTAAAATTACATGTACTGTCTTTACTTTAAGGGCATGGTAGACATTCTCTAATTATCACTATAACAATGTATGTTACTGTTATTAATTTTACTATCTTTAAGTGCATGGTAGACATTCTCTAATTATCACTATAACAATGTATGTTACTGTTATTAATTTTACTATCTTTAAGTGCATGGTAGACATTCTCTAATTATCACTATAACAATGTATGTTACTGTTATTAATTAAGCCATGTGAGAATCTCTCTCTCACACACACACACAACTGTACACATATACATTCACACTAGAAATGCCACTTGGTACTGCTTATTTGACTACATTGTCTAATATTAACAGCTTGGTTCTTTCAAGCTTTGCCCTTTCTGTTGGATATAGAAGTCTGTTAGAATATGTTTCTTTTAGCACTCATGGGCACTGGATAAGGCAACATACAATATATATTAGATAGACTAATTGTCAAAATGTGATTAAGATTTGGTCAATTTGATTAAGTTTTGATATGTGTAAGCAATGAGAGCAAACATTTTCATAGTTGATTTAAAGTTGTGTTAAACAGGAAAAAAAAACTCAATTCAAAAAACAAATATCTAAATACTGGCAAATATGGACAACTCAACACACCCCAAAATTATTTATACATAAAATCATCAATATCCTAAATTCAAAAACAAAATATCTAAATACTGACAAATATGTACAACTCAATACATCCCCAAAATCATATAATTAATCATGAATACCCTCAATTCAAAAACCAAATACCTAAATACTGACAAACATGTATAACTCAACACATCCCAAAATTCATATACATAATCATCAATAAACTATTTACACTGTGTGTACTTCAACATTGTTTATATCACTAAAATGAGTGCAGAGTGACACTCAGCATCCTGCAACACTCCTTCACACAATACTAAAATTTCCAAAGACACAAAGGTTGTTCTTACTATTAACAGAGAAATTAACACTCTGTATTTTGAGTGACATAATACACATTTAACATAACAACTGTCTAGCAGCACAAAATGCCTTTATGAATGAAAGAGTTTTTAAATAAATGAAAAGGCAAGTCATTAAAGAAAAAAGGGAGAGAGAAAAGAAAACCATATGAATATAATCAAATACATCAAGAATGGAAATGGTATTCTTAGTACTCACCTAACTGCATAAAAAGTAATTAAATACAGCCATGAAATACAAAGATCAACTATGATCTAAAATACAAAACTGCAGGGTGCTGAGTTTCTGAACAATGTTGATGACAACAAAGACAAAAACATCAACAACAAAAACAACAGTTCTTGAAAAAATGCTGTTATCTTGTGAAAACTCACCACAGAATATCTGTCTTTATAATGATAATCACTCTTGATAGGAGACAATCCTGGATCCTTGTCTAGGCCAATGCCCATGCTGGTATGGGGCCTGTGGAGACATGCACTTAGTTAAGCCTGCTTCAATGTATCTTAGAATATGTTCTGATAATGATAAAATTAATATAACCAGGTTTCTGTATCTCAAATAAAATTAGTGTAGCCAGGTTTCTGTATCTTAAATAAAATTAAAGTAACCAGGTTTCTGTATCTCAAATAAAATTAGTGTAACCAGGTTTCTGTATCTCAAATAAAATTAATGTAACCAGGTTTCTGTATCTCAAATAAAATCAGTGTAACCAGGTTTCTGTATCTCAAATAAAATTAGTGTAACCAGGTTTCTGTATCTCAAATAAAATTAATGTAACCAGGTTTCTGTATCTCAAATAAAATTAGTGTAACCAGGTTTCTGTATCTCAAATAAAATTAGTGTAACCAGGTTTCTGTATCTCAAATAAAATTAGTGTAACCAGGTTTCTGTATCTCAAATAAAATTAGTGTAACCTTTGTTGTGAAGCTCAAATAAACTATAAACTAATAAATGTAAATTGTGCCATGTATCTTGAATAAAATAACCTCTGTTGTGTATCTTGAATAAAATAACCTCTGTTGTGTATCTTGAATAAAAGTAATTAATTAACCTGTGTTGTGTATCTCGAAGTGAAGAACCAGCATGAGACATCCATGTAGACGTAGCAGCAGGGTTACCAAGACGATCTGAAATTCGGAAGAGGGTGGAACCAACTGTTTCTGCCAATTCACCTTCCACCCAATCTGGCAATTTCTCTACCTATGAATGCATGTATGCATACACACATACACAGACACCACATTATTTATATATAAAAAAATTTTTGGTTCTTTGCAAATAATATGTATATATATATTAACTATTTTTGTATATCCTCCATTAAACTACTAAAAAGATTATATACCAATAATGGTTATTCACTTTTCATTCTTCAAGATGTTTATTTCAAATGTAAACATGTACTCAAAGCATATATGCACACTCACATACACATTCAGCAAAAAAGTGAAAGAGAAAATCCCTACAAGAAAAACGTCAACAAAGAGATTAAACACACATTAAATGCACATTATTTCAGCCAGGAGGATGAAGAAGTGTTGTCTAAAATAGAAAATATAAAGAATGTTGGTCGGAATTAATTTTAAACAATTTCAAACTTCACATTCTTGCATGTCTCTGCATATAAATACAAAAACACTATACATTAATTGCACATTATATAAATGAGCAAAGACACCTGTTTAACCAAACCCATGCCCATGACCAAAAGAAGCACTATAACAAACAAAAACACTGCCAGTAGTTATGTGTTACAATAATGCAAAATAAATACAACATACACCATATTATTGTTTGCTGTTACAATAATGTATAATAAATACAAAACATACACCACACTATTGTTTGCTGTTATAATAATGCATAATAAATACAACACTGACCATATTATTGTCTGTTCTTACAATAATGCACAATAAATGCAACAGAGATGACATTATTGTTTGCTGTTTAATAAAGCACAATAAATACATCATAAATCACATTATTGTTTTCTGTTGGAATAATGCAAAATAAATACAACATACACCACATTATTGTTTGCTGTTACAATAAAGCACAATAAATACAAAATACAACACATTGTTGTTTTATGTTACAATAATGTATAATAAATACAACATACACCACATAATGTTTGCTGTTACAATAAAGGTTACAATAAAGCACAATAAATACAACATACACCACATAATGTTTGCTGTTACAATAAAGGTTACAATAAAGCACAATAAATACAACATACACCACATAATGTTTGCTGTTACAATAAAGCACAATAAATACAACATACACCACATTATTGTTTGCTGTTACAATAATGCATAAGAAATAAAAGACACTCTATATTATTTGCTTGTTATATTTAAAAACACTCACTTCACCATTGGCTTTATCCAGAGGCTCATCGAAATAAATGGCCTGCAATAAAAATGTATACACAAAACTCTATAAATTGTGCTTGCATAGAGTATATAATGTTTTAATTCAATATAAGTATGTGCTTGCTTTAAAAATGATATATTTTACTGTAAATATGTATTAAACTATGAAAAAGTTCTCTATACAATTTGCATTTGTATTATATTTGCTCTTAAAAGATGATGAGAGCTGATAAAAATAAGAACAAACAAATTGAATTAGAAAACAGATACTTAAGTACAAAGAAGCAAGTGGGGAAGAAAATCTACAAAACAAAAAAATGCAGGAAATCAGAAAACCCTCACTACAGGTAAGATACACTTGCTGTTTATTTAAATGGGTTGTCATTTAATTTTTTTACAGAGTTGATCAATCCTAAAGGTACTAGGTAGTTAACAATAATATCTATAAATACTAAAAGGGGTGTGTGGTGTGATAAACAGAGACAAAGAGATAGATGTGAACAGAAGGATTGTGAGATGGATAGATGGTTAGACAGAAATTAACAGATAGATAGAATGATAGATAGATAGATAGATAGATAGATAGATAGATAGATAGATAGATAGATAGATAGATAGATAGATATTAGTTTATATTTAATTCTCAAAAATTAAATTGTACAAATTTTGAATTAAAATAATTAAATATAAATCAGTATTGACTAATGTACATAATTATAAAAAAACATCGCAAAATAGCCACTATGAAAAGAAACAAAATCCATCTCCAAGCCTCATAATAGTTTATTAAGTCTTAAACCGCATATGTTGCTATGCAGTTAGTTTTATGATTATATTTTTGCAGGAATAGCTAATAACTGAGAGTAAGAATAATGTAACATCAACAATCTTTGGACAAATTCTCGGAAAAGGAACAGAAAGTAAAATTAACATCATTTCAATTCTCGATCAGTTTTAAGAAATCCTTATTCTATACACTAAAAGTTGTACTTTATTTTATAGACTAAAAGTAATACAGTTATAAGCTTATTTTATAGACTAAAATACAGTTTTTAATTTATTTTATTAAATAAATATAATACAGTTTTTTTTTATAACTAAAAAGTAATACTTTATTTTATAGAATATTATACCTTACTCACCTCCCTTCAGAAACCATCAGATAAATTTCGACAAATATCTAACTGTTGTAAAATTAAAAATTAAAAATGTATTCAAAATTGATGCACTAAACTTTGCTCACCATGTAAAGTTGTGTACTTTAAATAATATAAAAACTGTAAAAAATTGCATATTCTACAATGGTCTTATGCAGTTTAAGTATCACTGTATTATAACTACAGGAATAGTGATCCAGTGATATTCAGGCACAGCCAAACTTAATATCCCTCTTCGCTAAAAAAAAAACAGTGATCCAGTGACATTCAGGCACTGCAAAACTTAATATCACTGTTCACTAAGGAAACAGTGACCCACTGACATTTAAACACTGAAAATTATTATCACTATAGACATTGGTGCTTTAAAGACTGTCAATAATACAAAATAATTATTTTTTATATTATTATTCCCTGTTTAAGGTTGATAAATATTTGCTTTTAGTAGATTAAAGCAGAAATGAAACATGTGCAAATGACACCTCAAAAAATAAACATGCAAAAAGTGAAAATAATAAAAAGGAACTCATCAAATCAAAACACTCCACACAACACAGAGCACTGACAACTGAACAACTATTTGTGAACTTGTGTGAATTGCTTGTAACAAAGTGAATCAAGTTAGCAACCCAGTATGAAAAATAAAACAAACTGAACAAAGTCTATTGTGAGTCATTAAACCATACAAATGACCCATTTTAACTTTTATTGGTTTTTTGGGGGGCAGGAGTGTTGTGTGTTGTAAATGAACACATTCATGCACAAGACCTAATTAAACTTCATGCATCATGAGAGACACTCGCCCTGTGCTGCAATGGAGTGCATTTTGAGCAAAGTGCAGGATAAAACCTGACACTCAAACAGCTACAGACAAAACACATACGCTTGATTGCAGGCACAAGGCTCTTTCTGGGCCTTGCAATATACTCATACAGCCCTTGACGTTCTATCCATGCACCATTCTTCATGAAAGAGAACAATAATAAGTGGTATTTTCTATTGTATTTATCTGAAACACTGCTATTACTGGATAAACACCATACATTACAAAAATATTTCCTCCTCTATTAATTTAAACTCTAAGAACATTTCTTTAGAAAAATACAAACTGAAAGGCAATGTATGTGTCTGATTGTATGTATCATATACTTATGCATGGAGTGAATGTATTTTCCCTATGCAGTGGCAATTATATTCAGAAAATGACTGCAACCGTATTAGTCATTCCTTATCTCCATTACTAGAGGGCATCCTCTTGAAAGGTATACACACTTGAGGAACAGGTATTTTTTTAATTGATATTTAAAATCCTAAGTTAATAATATATTACTGCATTTAGCCTAAAGAATGAAGATACAAAATGTTTACCATCAGTGACTATGCCATGTTAGAACCATGTACGCAAGACTGCTTTCACAAAGAAACACAAGTAACATGTATACCAATGTGCAGTGTATCATTTTGTTAAATTATTATTATGTTTTATTATTAGTGCTTTGCATGTAAAATAGTCATATGACATATTACAATCGATTATCTACATTCTAATCACACTACAGTATAAGTACATATAAAAAAGTTTAAATTTCAATAATAAATATGGTGACACAAAGTACACAAACATTTTGGGGAATATCTATATTTGTGTACTGCCATAGTTATAGTACAAACTATTGAACTCTGTAAATGCAGATAATGCCAAAGGCTATATGACAAAAAATTATGCGCACGCACACGCACACACACACAACAAATACAAAATGGGTTTGAAAACTTACCATATATGATGGTAATGTTGGAAGGGGTCCTTCTTCAGGCTTTTTGTCAAATGGACCTTGAATGCTGCCTCTCTTTAACATGTGCAGCATCAGCTGAGCATACATGTTTCGGTTCTTTCTGTCATGTATTCAAATGATAAAATACACAGTTAATTTAACTATTAATGACACATATGAATATAATGAAAAAGACATATAACCATAATAAACTTATTTAGAAATTAAAACTCTTCTGTAAAGATAGACAAAAATATTTGTGTGGCAGAGTAAATTTGCCTATCCCTCAATAATTATATATTTGTTGCAAATGTTAACATGACCTGACAGAGGGCATTGCTTATAATGACATTTTTTGTAAGTGTCAGAGTTGGAGTAAACAACTCAGGTAAAGAAAATGCTGCAAACTGCTGTTCCAAGTGGATAAGTAATTTTTCTGACTAATAGTCTAACACTTCTTCATAACAACTTCATCCAGTGGGGATGGACCGAAAGTTACTTTGTAGAAGAAGTCCTATATTCTAATCACTTTCATTTTGACAAAACTCAAGTCCGGTCATAAAGGTAATCGTTAGCTTATGGTAAGTTAATTGACCAATAATGAAAGAATGGACTTAGAAATATTTTATACATGTTTGCTATTGATCTATGATTTTAACTGGAGAATACTTTATGTAATTAAACCATTATTTCTATGTTCACTAATTATTGTTAAATTTATTAAACTTCTTGCACATATATTAAAATTTGTTGGAGTAATAGTGGGTGGATGGGGGCTTGTTAAATATAAATAAAAGATAGATTTTTATTACTCCTTTAGTAAGAGGTTTCCATTTGATGAACATTATGCAACAGTAAAACATCTATCTTATTACTATGTAAAAAATAGAGTTTTACGATACCATTATATAATCCGACAAATAAGAAACATGGTCTTGTGGGAGAATTATTAATAACTATAAATTAAGATTCTCAATCACTTGTAATTAGTTATTTGTTGTTAATCAATAAATAATAATCATAACGAGTGAAGGGTGCCCAGATGTGTCACACATGGTACTTTAGGCAATTAGCATTGCGCACCTTAAACTACTATAAAAAGTATAAGCGAAGGAAATGATTAAAAATGAAGATGAAAATGACGATAAGATTAGCTGTCGACGTAAAGTGACTCTTAATTTGTTATTTATCAACTTAATGTCAGCTTTTTAAAATTAAAACTGCATTTAACGGTAAAGTCTACAGTGACGATATAGTGACGTTGACAGGAATGACAATGAAAGTGGGGTTGACAGAAATAGCAATGACAGTGACGTTGACAGGAGTAACAATGAAAGTGAGGTTGACAGAAGTAGCAATGACAGTGATGTTAATAGGAGTGACCATGAAAGTGAGGTTGACAGGCGTGACAATGAAAGTGATGTTAACAGGAGTGACAATGAAAATGACGTTGACATAAGAGGCAATGAAAGTGATACTGACAGGAGTAGCAATAAAAGTTGTGTTCAAACGTTGTCACTGAACTGTTATTTTGAATACTTTTATTTATTTTGCGAAACCATTCATGAAGCTGTAAGCTACAGCAGATACCTAGTGAAATCAACATATGTCACTGGGTAAAGTCAACGTGTCAACGAGTGAAGTCAACATAAGTGTCATTGAAAAGTGATGACCAAAGTCAACATAAATGTCACTGAAAGTGATAGCCGAAGTCAACACAGTGTCACTGAAAGTGATGGTCAAAGTCAACACAGTGTCACTGAAAATTGATGACCGAAGTCAACATAAATGTCACTGAAAGTGATGGCCAAAGTCAACACAGTGACACTGAAAGTGATGGCCAAAGTCAACACAGGCATTGAAAAGTGATGACCAAAGTCAACATAAATGTCACTGAAAGTGATGACCGAAGTCAACATAAATGTCACTGAAAGTGATGATCAAAGTCTACATAAATGTCACTGAAAGTGATGATCAAAGTCAACATAAATGTCACTGAAAGTGATAACCGAAGTCAACATAAATGTCACTGAAAGTGATGGCCAAAGTCAACACAGGTCATTGAAAAGTGATGACCAAAGTCAACATAAATGTCACTGAAAGTGATGGCCGAAGTTAATTAAAGAGTAAGTTTCATGACAATTTCTTTATCTCATAAAAATGCAAATTTTGTTTTCTATTCTAGGAAGGGGTTAAAATTAGGGTGTGAATAAAGAGGTGAGTCTGACACTCCACAACACATTCTACTTTTTCACTTGAGGCTTTGGCCTACACTCGGCGCCCAACTGAAGACAGTTAACCGTACTCAAACAAACACGTATTGGTCCAACTACAACGTAACAAAACTCGGACTACACACATCCACTTGCAGAATAAATAGAAGGAACTAAACAATTATTACAGGGAGACAACTACTGTTACTACAGGACGCACAAATGCTACTTAAAGATAAAAGAAAACAAACACGTGAGTAAAGGGAGACCACTATTGATACTACGGAACGTACAAAGATACTTCATAATAGTGAACCGCCAATGCTAATACCATGATTTAGGGAGTACACACACACACACACACACACACACACACACACACACACACACACACACACACACACACACACACACACACACACACCTCTTTAATCTTTAGACCAGTTTTTCACGAGAGGTCGATAGGGGTTCCCCGAGAGATCGTCATTAAAAAAAAACAACAACAACTAAGCATCGTAATAACTAATATATTAATTTTTATGCAGGGGTTCCCTGAGACCTAAAAATTATTTTAAGGGTTCCTCCAGGGTTAAATGGTTGAGAAAGACTGCTCTAGGCACTAGAGTGAGCGGTTAATCTCTGTGCCTTAAATGAGCCACTGTATCAGTTACTCAGCTAAGCGATAACCTGAAGCTAAGTTACTTTGCGGAATTTTTCATGGTCAAAGTTTCTCTGAAATGAGCAAACCAGCCCAGTGACGCTAATCAGTTCTAAGAGGCTGGCCAATTATAGCCGACTAATGATCTGATACTGGCCAATAACAAATTGAACCAATAGGAGGCAGATAGAAAGCGACCTATTAGAAAAATCTCTTGTTCTTATCATTCTGATTTTGTCTGTCAAGTCGGGTCTTAAAGGCTGATCATGAGCTAGTGAGTTTCTGACTGGAAAGAGTGGTATGTTTTCCGTGCACTTAGAACTACTGATTTCATGGTTGTTATTAGATTAAGAAATGATTTAATGTACTTAGAATGTTGATTTTATGGGTGTGCAATTAGATTTATAAATGTTTTCCTGGATTTGAACTGATATATATTCTATGACTTGTAATTAGAGAGATTTTGTACATTGCATTGTTGAACATATGACATTGTCCCTACTGGAATGTTATTCATGAATTTGATTATGTTATATTTTATGCTTATGTGTGTGAATCGGGTTACTGTATTTTACTGCAGATAATGTAAGTTTGAGAATGCTTGTGGAGAGATATGGGAGTGAAGAACATTTTAGACCAGAATCTTTATGGTGCTCTGATTTGACATTTTTTAGAAAAGAGCATGGGTTTTTTTTCGTTATCTGCTTCAGACTGCAGAATAGAAAAAGAAAATAGAGTGTACTAGGAGACAAATAAGCCAAATGATGGCAGCAGCACAAAATAAGGACAACTAAAGGCAAGATTGGTCAACAAATACCATAACTGCAGAAACACTAAGACTGGCAGACTGCAATAGAAGATGCAAAGCAAAGACTTCAAGGATTCAGTTACCATCTGAAGAGATACACTGTAAGAGGTCAGCAATTCCAACAGAACAAAACATTCCAAACTGAGCCTGGAAGACTATATCAAGAAGTTAAAAAGGGAAATTCCAGAACAGAACAACAAATGTCAAACATTCAGGACACCAGGACCTTCTGGGAAAACACTTGGAGCAACCCAAATACGCACAACACCTCGGCTAGATGGATTCAAGAACTGAAAGATATACACGCAGCATAAGAAATATAGCATTGATCAAAATTCACAAGTATAATGTACAACGAAATCAAATTAGTCAACATAGAAATAATGCATCAATTACATAAAGCATTCAATAGTAAAGGAAAGCAAAAATCTCAGTTAATAATACAAGAAAATAGAAACAGATAGATCAAGGTAAAAAAAAAAAATGGCAAGGTGATATGGAGGAACATCACAACCGGCTCTTGAGCCCGACAAGTCAGGCACGTAGGGTGCTGGGAATCTGATAACAGTTAGGTTTGATTTTAGAGAAAACCTGGTTTAGGTCGGCTGGAGGCCAAAGAGAAAGATTCACTCATAGACCTGTATAGTTATTTTTCAGAGAGAGAAAAGCATACAAAGGAGCGAATTCCGACAACCCAGTTTTGACAGTCCACATGTTCTCTAATGAGAATGTGTGTTTTGTAATTTTGTAATTTATTAAAACAATAATGTTTCTGTTCTAGTGAAAACGTGTGATTTATTATTTGTAAAGAAAGTCAAGTAATAATGTTTCTGTTCTAATGAGAACGTGTGATTTATAATTTGTAAAGAAAATCAAGAAAACATTTTTATTTACTTATGTGGGGGTTTTATAACATTAAAAAAAAAAAAGCCAATCAAGAAAGTGTATGCGTGCTCTGATGATATACATTATGAAGAAAGTAAAGCAATAATTATATGTAATCGAAAGAAAAGAGTGCTTTATAATTCACAAAGAAAGTAAAGCAATAATTATATGTAATCGAAAGAAAAGAGTGCTTTATAACTCACAAAGAAAGTAAAGCAATAATTATATGTAATCGAAAGAAAAGAAAGGAATAATATTCATGTTCTAAAGAGAAAAGTTACTTTGTAACTCATAAGAAAAAAAATGCTTGTATTGTTAGAGAAAAGTGTGCTTTATAATTCACAAGGAAAAGAAAGAAATAATATTCATGTTCTAAAGAGAAAAGTATACTTTGTAACTCACAAGGAAAGAAAAAGTGTTGTGTTGTTAAGAGAAAACTGTGCTTTATAATTCACAAGAAATTTAAAAAAAAATGTTTGTGTTATTAAGAAAAAAGTGTGCTTTATAATTCACAAGAAATTAAAAAAAATGTTTGTGTTATTAAGAAAAAAGTGTGCTTTATAATTCACAAGGAAAGCCAATAAACAACACACTCAGTATCATCCATCTGGAAGTACGTTAAAGACAGATTATATCTCTCAATCAGTCAGCGCAATCAGTCATATATTTATATTGTTTCTAATTATCGGACTATCGCCGATCACGTGGTCTCCTTGCTGGCGCCTCACGCACGAGGGATAAAATCAATAGTGCGTCAAATTTCAATTGTGAGTGTATGTGCGGGGGGGGACGCTCGGGTAATATAATTCGGGCGTTGCAGCTAGGATCTATCAAACGATTATGTTTGAAATGTGGTGGTACGCAATAAATGTGCCATAGTATAACTCAATCACATGACGCATTTCACAGCTGACAGGATACACCTTTCGTACTTCCCTCTCAGCATATAGCCTACCTGTGAAATTAAAACATCCATGTACTTCCGTCAGGAGAGCTTCATGTTTGATGGAATGTGTACATACAGAAGAAAAATATTAAAATGTCGCAAAATCGAAGCTCGACATTCGAAGGTTGAGATAGGAAAAGCACATGTTTGCTAGTGTCTCAGTGTCAATGACATATTTGGTACTGCATAAGTTAGCTAGTGTCTCAGTGCCAATTACAATTTCAATACTGCATAAGTTAACTAGTACTACTAGTGTCTCAGTGCCAATGACATATTTGGTACTGCATAAGTTAGCTAGTGTCTCAGTGCCAATGACATATTCAATACTGCATAAGTTAACTAGTACTACTAGTGTCTTAGTGCTATGACATGTTCAATACAGCACAAACTGCGTTCACGAAAGCTGAAAGATGAATTGCACTAAGTTCGGTGTCCAAAGTGAGTCTATGTATTTTACAGCAATAAATAAAAACTGTTCGTTTGGTCAGTTTGGTCTCCGTTTATTTGTCTCTGTCGAAATCAGGATAATTTGAATCTGCAATAAATGTAACCGCTGCTGGGATAATCTGACTGTGCAATATAGACCCTACATTTGGCAAAAGTGTGATAATTTGACTGTGCAATACAGACCCTACATTTGGCAAAACTGTGATAATTTGACTGTGCAATACAGACTCTACATTTGGCAAAAACTGTGATAATTTGACTGTGCAATACAGACTCTACATTTGGCAAAAACTGTGATAATTTGACTGTGCAAAACAGACTCTACATTTGGCAAAACTGTGATAATTTGACTGTACAAAACAGACTCTACATTTGGCAAAAACTGATAATTGACTGCAATACAGACTCTACATTTGGCAAAAGTGGGATAATTTGACTGTGCAATACAGACTCTACATTTGGCAAAACTGTGATAATTTGACTGTGCAATACAGACTCTACATTTGGCAAAAGTGGGATAATTTGACAGATAAGATGGTAGGACTAAAAGAGGTCAAAATTATCGGGCATTTAAAATGAGAGAAAAGTTTTGTAGTAGGAGGAATTAATGAATAAAACTAACATTGCGACACATAAGCACTGGTTCAAAATTTCTCTAACTCATATCTCTCGTACTTGTCGCACACATGAAAGTCTACGGCCCGACTGAATTTGAGTAAAACTAAATAAAGCATTTAATTAAACTGTTTAGAATCACCGTTACGCTATCAACAAACAAAATCAATATACCGATATTGATAACATGTAAATATATACAACAATCCGACCAAAACACTAAATAAACAAAAATATCCAGTGAAAAATCACTGTGTCAGATGATATATATGACTAGATAAAGCGCCCATTCTCACATTAATGCGCTTTTATTGTGCCGCTCACTTGGTGAGTAAATAAAAGAACGGAGAGTTACTGCCCTTAGATCTCAATGGGCCAAACGTGCTTGACCCGATTTTAGATTCCCCTCCTCTTGAAAAGACACCGCAATAAATTTCTTAATGGGCAATGACCTCACGAACCCTTTACAGTCGATCAGAGTCTAGTCCGAAGTGGTTGGATCAAGAGCTATGTTAATTCATCTCTTCAAATTCATGTACATACTTTCTACAGGTAAAATCCATAAAACAATAAATTATCTCTTAAATACAGGTACAAAACCAATAAAACCAATAATGTAGCTTTGAAATACATTTACATAATTTCCACAGGTAATTTATCAGGCTAGACTTTCTGAACAAAGTGAATGTTTTATTAGCAATGACTGCAGTATTGATAACACTATTCAGCATTTCTCTCACACCGGACTTTTGTAATTTATATCAACGTGATAACATACTGGAGTATTGCAAGCGCCTCCTACATAAAGAAGCGCTTCTTGTGAGTTTCTTGCGAAGGGAATGAAGATTACCGAATACGTTGTTTTAATGTTTTAACTGTTTGTTAAAAATAATTTATTTTTATATATGAATTTAAATTGTGAAATGTTATTGATTATGTTCTGAAATATACTTTGCCCTATGTTATATATACAACTATTAAAAGCGTAGGGTGTATACTCAGATCTAAAATATTTGTCTTTTTATTATTTTGGGAAATCGTTAATTTTTAACTGGCAGAATATTGTTAAAGAAAATCACTTTTGAGCGATTATGTGATCATGAAGACGAAGCAAAGTTCTTCAAAAGAACATGTCGATTCAAACCAATATAGTAAAGTCCGACAAACCGTACACGTCTATTCAAACCAATGCAGTAAAAATTCCTACATGTCTATTCAAATCAGTATAGTGAAAAAATCCACCAACAGGATATGTCTATTCAAACCAATGTAATAAAGTCCACCAAAGAGAACATGTCTATTCAAACATATAACAAAATGTTTTCGGCTGGAAATTATCACTTGAAATGAGTTAAGTTTCCACTGACTGTGTGACGTGACAAAGCAAAACATCCCCTGCTCTAGTGTCACCTGCAATGCTTGCAAAACACGGAAGCTAGACTAGACCTGGTTTTAGCCATTCCAAATCGTCACAGTCACCTCCCACCGGTAACTGTCTAATAAGAAATGTTTTAATTTTACTTTTAACATTAAAATCAGGAATAAAAACTGCTGGCTACTTAAATTTTGCAGGATGTTTAGAAAAGGTGTAATGAAAAGTCTGGTTTGTAAAAAATCAAATCAAATCTGTTGGATGTGAAATTTTGTTCACTTAGTTTTGACCAACACAGCCATCTGCTATCCCAGAAATGCACGTGCAAAAGGTGCGTATTCATTAGAAAGCTACAGGAGTTACTGTTCTTGCTAGTCGGTCCCTCTAATCAAAGAAAGCGACTACACCCAACACTATTTGCATTATTATACAAGGTAAGGGTTTTCGGATACTGGAACAATCGTTGTTGTAATTTTTTTTACCTGCGCGTTTAATGAATTTAATTATTTCTAAGTTAACTCACTCTTATTTTATTTCAATCGTGGATAATCCGGAACAACCAGTGAGCTTTCAGATATTTTATTTAATAGTTCGAAGGTCAGCTAGATCTAGCGCAAGCGTCTTGTTATAGGTTCAAAAGCCAAACCCGCATAAGTGGGATTTTTTCTTTTTCAAAAGATACACCCTGTCCTGTAGCTTGGAACTGTTCACCATAGTATCCTGATTGATAATAATAATAACTTAATAATTATATATCTTATTTATATTGACCGCACCAATTCTCAGTCCAATGTTTATCGTCTTCACACAGGGGAGAAAACCCATCACCATAATTAAAAGCAAGAAGAGTCTGGTGTAGTTCAATGCGGCGTGAAGTGTTGACATTTTTATTTGTAATAATTTGTCCCATTTCTGCTGAAACTGAAACTGGTTATCTTAATTCTGTACCTAATACAATCAGAACTGAATTCTTCCGTTTTAAAAGAATGATTGACAAAGTTGATTGCCTGTTTTAATTTCAACAGTGCATTCATTGCCAAAATTCTTTGATATCGATCCGATTGTATGACAATACTAGCGTGTATCTGATATGCTTGACCGGCTAAGCGGCGTGCGAATGTGGCGTGAAAGCTTGTGTGTGTGTGTGTGTGTGTGTGTGTGTGTGTGTGTGTGTGTGTGTGTGTGTGGGTGTGTGTGTGTGTGTGGTGTGTGTGTGGTGTGTGTGTGTGGTGTGTGTGTGTGGTGTGTGTGTGTGTGTGGTGTGTGTGTGTGTGGTGTGTGTGGTGTGTGTGGTGTGTGTGTGTGTGTGTGTGTGTGTGTGTGTGTGTGTGTGTGTGTGTGTGTGTGTGTGTGTGTGTGTGTGTGTGTGTAAAACAGTTTCATAATAATTACAAATGAACTCGACTCAAAACACTTTTTAAAAAATTAACTGTGAAAAAGGCATAGCACCCAGTGTGCAGCATTTAGCCTTCGTCATGCACGCACGCACGCACAAAAAGAGTGGTGTGCCCACCACAGTGACTGCTGACACATTATCATGTTGTCACTGTAATGTTTCCATGCACGGGGACACGCATCTGTATGGAAGCAGCTAAGACAACCGAGGAATCACAATGGCCTAAGATTTGTCGACAATGGGAACGATCATGCACGACATGTCGCGAGCAAGATACGGAGGAATGGCCACCATATCTACATATGTAGCGCTTGAGAAGTCCCCAGCTGCGAAAGTCTTGGAGTGATTCCAAGATGCATGCAGGCTGGTCGGGTTGAGTGTGTGATAAACTGTGGTCACAGTATCAAAGGTCAGTAGCAAGTGCAGAAGTGCAATCGGACTACAAACCCTGTTCTACAGCATTAAAAGAGCGAACGGTCTGATACAGCTTGTCCTACTGCATTAAGGAAGCAATCGGCCTATAACACCTGTTTTACAGCATTAAAAAATGCAATCGACCGTTATCATCCAGTTCTGAAGCATTTAAAGGCCAATCGGCCTGTTCCTCTAATCTGCGACTGCTAATCTAGTTATAGGAAATGTTTTCATTATCGCTGTGAATGGCGCGTACTTTGTCGTATCACCAATAGTTGGTTCCAATTAGACTTTTGTCGTATTACCAGTAGTTGGTTCCAGGTCAGATTTTATCGTATCACCAATAGTTCGTTCCAATTAGATTTTGTTGTATTACCAGTAGTTGGTTCCAGTCAGACTTTGTTATATTACCATTAGCTGGTAAGACTTTGTCATATTGCCATTTGTTGGTTCCAGTCAGACTTTTGTCGTATTAACATAATAAAATATTAATACAATTAGCTGGACCACAGTAGAATGTTTCACAAGTAATATTAAACATATTCATTCATATGCAAAAAGGAAACAGAGCTATTTAATTGTGATTTTAAAAAATGGTTTCATACTTGCAAGCCAAACGTATTTACATAAACTAAAGACAGCCATTCGTGTTGGAAAGGATTAGCCAAGAGCAATCTTGAAACTGAAAATACTTGGTGTCTAAAACTGAGTAACAGTTCATTCCAGATTGCTGAACCTGTGTGCAAACGAAAGCTGGCCAATGAGAATGCGTAAATAATTAATCTCTTTACGTCTAAAGCTGAGTAGCAGTTCATTCCTGATTGCTGGCCCCTCTATGTAAACGAAAACTGGCCAATGAAAATGCGTGAATCGATGAGGGTAAACGTTTCCTCAGATGTCTTTGATTTCTTCCTGCCAGCTAACTGGTAGTAGTCTTTGGTTTCGGAATCCTATCAGAACTTTATAATTCCAAGAAGAACGCAAGCACAAGCAGAAAGCAGCAGTTTGAGAAGAGGGGATGGCTGGAAATTTCTTCATGGTTATGTAGATATATTAGGTAATGTATTTCGGATAAGGCGGTTCCTGAGTGCCCCGTTTCTTGCACGTACCAGAACCTTTTACTTTTTCTGAAATTTTATATTCTGTGAGTTTAGTTCCTTTTGATTCTCTGAATATTGAGGGTTTGCAGCTGACCTTTTAAAACACCAAAAAAGAGCAACATTTCACCAAAGCGATAACAAATCAAGTATTACCGGAAGTATTTTGGAAGAAATTATTTATAAGTATTACTTTTTTTATTGTATTACTTTGGAGCTGTTGACTTTAAAATTAAAAAAGGAAATATCCGTTTGAATCGGCGAGTGTCTAATTTTACCAAAGAAACATAAGTCAAACTGCAGTACACTTAACGGAGCCCCCTTCCGCCATAGATCCATAAGCTGATGCAGTAAATGGCGGCTCTGAATCATTTTAACTGCATATGCCTTGCTTAGAATTCACTTTGGTCCGCTAAATCAACGGCATTTGGAAGTAGATATAAAGCTATATCCAATAAGAACTATGTAGCGTTAAAATTTCAGTATTCCTTTTGTGCCACGTCAGACGTCATCGAACTACGTACTATTAGTTCACACAGACACACAGACACACACACACACACACACACACACACACACACACACACACACACACACACACACACACACACACACATTATATGTTTACACTTTCGCACACATTCACATACATACAAATTACACACACAATTGCACACACATAGCTTCACACACATTCACAAACACCCATGTATATTACATATTTGATATACACATTACACTCAATACACACATATTAGGTACATACACATACGCACGCTCATTACTTCACACACATTCACATACACACAAATATATATCACACACATATGTACACACACACACACACACACACACAAACAAACACAAACACACACACAAAAAGCGTGCACTAGAGAGTTTTCTGTAGGGAAAAGAGGAGTTCTTACCTGCCAGTAATGCCTGAAGATGGCGGTTCACACAACTTCTTGATCCAGACCGCACATTTCTGTCGATCTGCAACAAACAAGTGCTTGACTTGTGAACTAAGTAATCAAAGCAACAAACGTATGCTTGACTTGTGAAATGCTAAGTAATCAAGACAACAAACAAATGCTTGACTTGTGAACTGCTATCAAGACAACAAACGAATGCTTGACTTGTGAACTGCTATCAAGACAACAAACGAATGCTTGACTTGTGAACTGCTAAGTAATCAAGACAACAAACGAATGCTTGACTTGTGAACTAAGTAATCAAGACAACAAACGAATGCTTGACTTGTGAACTGCTAAGTAATCAAGACAACAAACGAATGCTTGACTTGTGAACTAAGTAATCAAGACAACAAACGAATGCTTGACTTGTGAACTAAGTAATCAAGACAACAAATGAATGCTTGACTTGTGAACTAAGTAATCAAGACAACAAACGAATGCTTGACTTGTGAACTAAGTAATCAAGGCGGGAAAATCACGTATTTCTGTCGCACTGAAGACGTTCTCTTTTTTATTCAATTTAATTTTACGAAATATGTTTAATAACATATAACAAAAACAATATAACAATAATAACAAAATATTTTAAGGCAGAAAACTGTGTCAATCCACAATCCCTTGCTCAAAGAAACGGTAAATATGATAATTATTTATGTGCATTTGTATATTACAAATTAGCGGAGGCTAATAAAGCACGAATAAATGGTTAAAGCTGTCAACTGGTACTGATGCAGGCTGGTCAGTCTTTCACTGATTGGACATTTGCTATTGTATGCAGCGCAATAAATATTTTAGTTCAAAAATTTCTTAAATTGTAATCTGCATGTTGATGTAAATGCGCGCGCGCGTTTGTGTGTGTGTGTGTGTGTGTGTGTGTGTGTGTGTGTGTGTGTGTTCACATTTAACTTTTGAGATTATTCTTTAGTTTATTTGTTTACAAACTGAATATTTATTTATTTACTTATTTATTTGTATTTGCTAATGTGTTATTTTAAAGTGTTGCAGAGTGTTGATGCGACAACCAATGTTACAAGACAATACAAAAATACAATCAAGAAGATATTAAAGATGGATGATACAGATGGGAAGACGAGACAGATATCTGTGAAAAAGTCAACACATTTACCTCCCCCCCCCCTTTCTTTTTTTCTTTTGTAAAACCATATGTATATATATATTTTTTTTTGGGGGGTGTCGGTATTATTAAAATATCTTTCTGCACTTATTCTTTTTTTTACCACCGAACACGTATACGTACTTTCAACGTTTTAATTAAAAAAAAATAGAAGGTAAATTAAAAGATTAAATACAGGTCGGCATTAGACCATATGAACATGACGTCTACTCTACTTCAAATATCTAGATAAAAGTGAGTGTCTACATAAAAGTGTGTGTCAACATATAAGTATATGTCTAGATAAAAGCATGTGTCTAGATAAAAGTGTCTACATAAAAGTATGTGTCTAGATAAAAGTGTCTACCTAAAAGTGTCTACATAAAAGTGGGTGTCTACATAAAAGTATGTGTCTAGATAAAAGTGTCTACCTAAAAGTGGGTTCTTATTAACACTTCAAGGCTTTCTGGTAAACGCAAGTGCAACACTTACAAGAAAAGCAACTTCGGTCAAAATATCTGGACGGTTAGGAAATATTGTTTAAAGTTCTACCTCGCAGCTAATAGCTGAAAGCGTCACTCTCAACACAAAACTGCCGCGCTAGTAGTCTAAAAGAGGAATAGGGGAACAACAACCAGTAAGAGCTTCACAACTCTTGAAGTGTGACGGTTCTAGAGCAGTTGATAGGGGTCACAGAAGACAGAGTTGTTGTCAAGAAAATCAAATGTCACGGCGCTAAGCGCATTCACTGCACAACTCTAGAATAATAATAGTCCTTGGTCATATATGCAACAGTCAAGACTGTTCAACTCAGTAAGAAAGATAAATAATGCGATTTTGTGTGTGTGTATGTGTGTGCGTGTTTTGGTGTACGGGAGTGGCAGAGAGAGTTTATGTTTCATTTTTATTAGTCGTAATGTTTACTGCTTTTGCTTGTATCCGGGGGAGGGAGGGGGGGGAGAAGGTGATGCATAAAAACTGGACAATATAAAACTGACTCCGGGTAACTAATTATTCACACGGCGTTCGAAAATTTACAACTTTGATACTAACGGAAATATTTACCAACACAAAGAACTACCAAAAAATGAAATTTAGACAGAAAAACATAAAAATAGTTGATTTTAAAAAAAAGTTTTATCGACTTCTAAACCTTCGCTGAACGTGTATATCGGATTTTGTCTGAATAAACCATACAACGCGCTGCGCTTTCTCCTGTCGTTTTTATTCTGACCAGGGGAGGAAACTAAATCGTGCGAAATAAATGAAGGTGAGAAAACTTGTTAAGACGTGGTATCCAGAAAAACTTTAATGCGCCTTTCTGTAAAATGAGACAACCCAGTACACCCAAGCCTCCTGGTTGATTTTTTATATTAGAAAAAAACTGTAAAGATAATTTTCGTACACACTGTATTTCAAAAGTTAAGTTTTTAATGTTTCTTCTTTTAAAATATTTTAGTTTAACATACATAACCTAAACATGCGCGAACGATTCTATAAGAAAAAACGAACACAAAACTTGTTCTTTTGAGTTAACACACACACACACACACACACACACACACACACACACACACATTAGTTCTTAAACACATAATTTTATATCCAAGCAGAGGAAAGGAGGCAGACAGAAAGAAAGCATACAAAGTATACAAAAGTACTGTGTTCGCTAACACACAATACACGAACCAAAGCGCTCGTATAAATGTTGCTTTATTTGTTTCCAACAAGAAGGATGTAGAATTTGACTGACCGTAGAATAAACACTATTTTATTTTTTAAAGAAAACAATCGCGGTTTTAACGAACGATTCCGCTATCTTGCCGGTCTCAAGTTCTACCGTTCCGAGTTCTACATCCAATTTCAAGGCAATTTTTGTCAACAACTCTGCCGTAGTTCTTTTGCGAAGTTAATGTGGGCTTTCGTTTTTAAAGTAATCTTTAAAGCAAATTATTGTAACCGCTCCAGGGTGTGTTAAACTTCTGGGGGAAGGGAGGGGTCAAGTCACTACGCAGCTTGAGACGGAAAGGAAAGACAGACAGAAAGGGAAGAAGAAACAAATGTGGTGGGAAGTTGGAAGAAATTTAAATATAATTATAGGACAGCAGTCAAAAAAAAAGGGACAACAAATAAATAAACACAAAAGTTAGAATAAAAATATATATTATATGTAGATTAAAAGCGTTCTGTAGACCACACAGTGCACATACACAGACACATACATGCACAGAACACGCACAGACACAGACACGCACCCACAGACCTACACAAAGACGCATATATAGACAGACACACAAATACACACAAACACACGTAGCCTACAATGATATGCGCGCGTTACACTATTACGAAGAGATATGGCGATGGTAACAGTCACACACACACACACACACACACACACACACACACACACACACACACACACACACACTACACTATTAGAAGAGATGTGGCGATGATAACAGTCACACACTGACAGTTGAATCAAACTTTTAGACGTATTTAATTAAGCTCGATCTTACCGGCCTTTTTCGGCAGTTTAAGGACGTGAGGTTTCATGTCGACCAACAGTTTGTCAAACTCTTCATCAAGCCTCAGGTGCGTCTCTTCCGCCATATCCATCTTGATTCCAGCACCAGATGGCACTTCTCCACCTCTCTTAGACTGCCGTTTCTCGAGCGTATCTTGTCTCGGACTTCTGTCTGTGACAAGAACTGCTTCCTTCGACTCCCGCTTCTTTGGGTGGAGTTGCCCAAAGTCGGGATCTATCAGGATAGCCTGATTCGGATCCCAAGCATCTGTTTCATCTGGTGAAAGAAAATTT
Organism: Sinotaia quadrata; assembly: GCA_028829895.1. NCBI lineage: Eukaryota > Metazoa > Mollusca > Gastropoda > Architaenioglossa > Viviparidae > Sinotaia > Sinotaia quadrata. The sequence continues at coordinate 22,242,290 of CM054182.1, forward strand.
AGGTGAATGTCTTCCTGTTGGGCAGACAGCCTTCCGTGGGCTTTGAAGCAGGCAGAAGTCGGCTCAGTCTGTTTGCGACTTTCTTGAAACTGTTTCTGGAGTTCCTGTCCTTGCAAAGAAGGAGAGTGTCGCAGCCTCTGCTCCGGAAGTTGTTGTACTTGTTCCTGAGGCTGTTGCTGCTGCTGCTCCAGATGTCTGGAGAGAGAAATAAAAAGGTGATGAAGATCGGTTACAGTTTTAGAGAAATCAGAAACACCTACTGCATCAGATGAAGTGCTTGCATCCACCTGTTGCGGATGCTGCAAGAGTCTGATAAACTTCTTCAGCCGTTTTTTGTTTATTGGCTGGTTCTTTTGCCTGTGGGAATGGGAGAAAGAAGTCAGGTAATTCATAACGTCCGTAGTACAACTGCTAGTGTCTGAAACGGAAAAAAGAGAATCAACAGATGAAATACTAAAAGAACGATGCGACTGTTTTGGGTGGTGAGAATGCCTGTGGAGGGATATCTCGGCACTACGATCCGTTGTACGATCCGATCCGATCACAACGTTACTACGATCCGGTGTACGCACAGAAGTCTTTGTCAGCGCACAGTCTTTCATTTGCCGATCTTTATTTGCCCGCTCTTTCGTTTGCCGACTTTTCTTATGTGATCTTTTTCTATCATCGAATGATGACCGAGAACTGTGATCGTTTGTACCAGCCACCGATGCTTCTTCATAAGCTGATACTGCCGATCTGTGGGATCCTACTTCCGACGTATTGGGATCAGACTCGTCTAACTCTGATGCATTAGATGGGTTGGATACGCTGTAACTTTTTTCGTGTTTAGGTCTGCCACGTGTACCATACGTGGGACTGCCAGACGCAGCATGTTTAGGCCTCCCATTCAGAAACTTTTTTGACTTTGCTGGTGCAGACAGAATTACTAACTCACTTTTTAGTGTTTTTCTCCAATCACCGTTTGAACTCCGTGACCCTATGGATTCGTCACAGCTGTGTGTGCAGTTTTCACCTGAGAGAGAAACAATGTGAGACTGCGAACAGCAACATTTGTTCAACTCCCTTTCAAATTTGTGGTGTGAATTCTTTAGTGGAAAAAATGGATACTCGTGGACATGCCTCTGCTCCTGGAGACATTCAGAAATGTCAGAAAGTGCTGCAGGGAGCTCACTCAATCCAGGCGAATCTCCGTTGTCCACCTCAATACCGGAAGTGGATGATTCAAGAGATTTATCTTCTGCGCTGCAGCTGGAGGCATTCGATGCAAGTGATACAACAGTCTCTTTACTCTCCTGTCTGCTGCCAGAGATTGGTAGTTCTGTTTCAGCCCACAGACGCTTTAACTTTACTTCACTCGAGTGGAGGCCAGACTGTGAATGTGAAGTATTCTGACTGGAACATGGTGAACATTCCAATTGGTTGGCGTCAGAAGAAATTTCACATTTCTCCTCACCCAAACTATTACATGTACTGCAGTTTGAACTGACGCTAAAACCACTTGAAAGTGCTGGCAAACTGTTAGGTTTCATTTGCTGGCTGGAGGAAGGATTAGGACAAGCTTGCTTGAGTTCCTCTGCATTAAATGATTTGTTTGTATGCAGGGTAGGCTGGATGCTGGTGTCCACACTGTGATGTAAATTTGTGTTTTCACTTGCTCCAACAGCAATGCTAATTGCACTAAGTGGAACTAATTTTAGATCAATATTCTGGATTTGCAAATGTGATGTAGGTTTGGGCTGCAGCTGAGAGGAGGTCTCAATGCTAATTTTACTGCAAGGGGAAAATATTGCTTCGGTGCTATTTAAGGAACTAGAGAGGGAAATTCCAGCTGAGGAATCCAATGCCCTTGTGAAGTGCAAATTAGAGCATTCTGAAACCTCATTTGGTAAGTAAGGAGTGCTTAAATGTGGTAATAAAGCTTTCTTATCTTTAACTAAATCAAGTATTTCTTGATTTCTTTGGCTTGCACATGCAGGTTGTACGGGTAAATTCCCATGAAATGGGTGGCAACCTTTAACTGGCATTTCAACAGAACAACCTGGTTTGCTTAAAATATCTTGGTTTGACTTTTCCAAGATGCACTCTGATTTGATAATTAAACCTCCGCTTATATTAAATATTTCGAAAGACTGTGTATCTACCTCAACTGAAGTATCCCGAATCTCATCTGACAACATATTTTCAATAGTGCTCTCTCCTCTTGATGACTGAACTTCAGCACTCTCAGAAAAACTCATTTCACATTCTTTTTTCAGTGACTCCGTTTTGCTGGAGCTCAGACAATTTATTTCACATTCTTGCAATACTGAATGAGGTTCTCCACTACTCTTAGAAAAATTCATTTCACATCCTTTTGTCTGTGACTGTGGCTTGCAAGATCTCTGGGAAGAATTAATTTCACATTCTTGTAATATTGAGTAGGGTTCTCCACTGCTCTCAGAAAAACGCATTTCATAATCTTTTCTAGGTGACTGAGGCTTGCTAGAGCTCAGGTGAGAATTTATTTCACACTCTCGCCGAAGTGACTGAAATTCTTCAGTGCTCTTGGAAAAACTCGATTCACATTTCTGACTTGTTGACTGCAGCTTACTTGAACTCAAGTGGGGATCAATTTCACGTGTTTGCAACGATGACTGGGGTTTGCAAGTGCTTAGTAAAAGTCTCATATCACGCTCTTTCCTTGGTGATCGAAATTTGCCAGCGCTCAAGGAAAAACTCATCTCATGCAATTTTCTAAACAACTCGGGACTTCTTTTCGACAAACGTGGTGAGGATGGGCCAGAAATTATCGAGGCATTTTGTTCTGCTAGCAATTCTGAATCCTTAAGGGGCGTGTCATTTTTCTCTTCCTCAGAGAAAAAATCAGTAATTGCTCCACCGTGGAATTTGTCTGTGGCACCACTAGTTTGGGAACCCATTGTTTCACCTCCACTTTGGCTTAGGTTGGAAAAACAGTCCATGCTGTTGGATAGTCTGCTATCATCTGGCGTATTAGCATACTTCTGTGAGTATTCATCCGAACATGTACTTGCGCTGTAAGGTATTTCCATACACATATCCGAACATGTACTTGCGCTGTAAGGTATTTCCATACACATATCCGAGCGTGTGCTTGCGTTTGAAAGTGATCCTGCCGAGGTACTCATTTTGTCGTCTGAAGAAAATTTTAATAAATATTCATATTCGGGGTCGTTTTCGTCGATGCTGACCGATGCCATATTTGGAGCTGGGCTCAAAGGTTTTGCATTTACTTCAGCTGCCAAGGCAACGCCTCCCAAAGATAAGGAGTGGTTTGACAAAGGGCTCTGTCCAGATTGTAGGCCGACTGGACTGAGTTCTTTACCATCTTGTGCCTTGATCAACATCTTATGCAGTGTTCCAGATTTCTGAACCACCCCTGAAGATAAGGCACCTGGGGACAATGACCGCGCCCTGGACAAACTGTTGCCATTCTGGCGCTTCAGACAGCGTCTGGCCCGATTGTTCCTCTCTTCAAGCTCTTTGGCTATTTTTGCCAAGTCACTGTGGCTACGTGACCACACAGACATGGTGACGGGGGAAAAAGTTAAATCATCGTCTATTACATAAATGAAAATTACCTGTTTTAAAACTGTTAATCATTATAGTTGAGATCTAAAACCACTTCTACCCAACATGATTTAGAACGTAGATAGTGATCACGAATTTGTAAAAATTACTTTATAACCTAAATGAATTTATTTTACATATTATCCGCCACAAAACACTAACATTTTCATTATACTCCGCAACGTTACTAAGAAACAATTGTCAGTAGTCTTTGTGTCTACTTCACTTTGTCTTGCATTAGGTAACAGTGAATGACATGATGAAAAGAGACTGCTACGAGCTACAAATGACACAGGCAAAAAGAGATTGCTAATATATACATAGTCGAGATGATCTTCAGTGCCAAGCGGAGTAAGAGATTTTACTCTGATACACTATTATCTTCGCTTTTTTGTTTAAGGGAATATCAGATCGCAGTCAGAACCAACGATTGTTCTTCCCTGAATGGTTCAGCTGACTGGCGGCGAGCTCATGGTCTTGTTAATCACACGCAATCAGCTTAAATCCTGTCAATCGGATCCGACCGTTGAGACCGACCTGAGAAACAGGAGAGCTGGGCTTCCCGCCACTGCAGAGCTTTGCCTGTAGACTGAGGCATTGTGGTGTACTCGGCTGGGCGCGCTGCTATCGGAGTTGTATCTCTATTTCTTCACGCCCGACATAAGCATTGTCGCGCCGCCAGCGTAGCTTCAGAATCTCATCTTGACGAACAGCGAAACATATGTTGGCACGGCTCTACGACTGTGCGCAAGGGTAGTTGAGTGGCAGTGGTAGTAGCGGTGGTGGTGGTGGTGGTGATATGCTGTTGAGCACCCACCCTGTCCCGGTTCTTAAGAAATTGCTCTAGAAGATCACGACCCATCGATAGATTGGCTGAGATTGTTAACCCCTACAAGCTACCCTTTGTTAACCCCTACAAGCTACCCTTTGTAATTCAGCCCTAGCGGAGGAATACAGGCCGTCGGTGGCTCTTTAGGATATCTCAGAGAACCGTGTGTGTGTGCCTAAGGTCAATATCAAGTCCATTTAATGTTTCATTGCTTATTTATTACTCGAGATATATGAGTCGCGATGTACACATAGCACCCTAGTGGCAGGCAGGACAAGGGGAGACGACCCATCAACACCGGCGTCAGTTTTAAAAGGGCTGACTGGGGATAATAGCTATAGGTAGTCCTTCGCTCGTTATTGTCCATGTCTTGGTCAGATTGAAAGAAATGCTTCGTGGCTGATAGAATAAATATTTCTGGCTCCCACTAGATTATTTGCAAATGGAAGGCTCGAAAAGAAAATGACCAATAGAATCATGTTGCAACTCAATCGCTTTGTAGTAGTCAATAAATTATTACTATCTCAACTTCATGCTGCATAACTAATCAGTTACAACTTAATTTAACTCTCTGATCAACCTTTTGCATGTGTGTGTGTGTGTGTGTGTGTGTGTGTGTTCACACCTTTACATACTTTTTTGTTGCTTAATGGTTCCTTTGTTGCATTTATTAGTTTCTCTAATATCTATATAATCAATAAATTACAGCTATCTTACATTATTTTGAATAATCAATCATGTGTTGAATAATGACACATTTATTGCATAATCAATTAATTACAGTTATCTGACTTTACTTATTACATCTTGAGTAAGTCACCCTACATCAGCTATCTATTTGCAATGAATCAGTAACAAATTGCAAAGCTTTACAATGTAAACAAATTAATAAAAATTCAACTGGAACACTTTTTAACCATAAAACAATGGTCTCCAAGAAGAAGGTATTACATACTAGAAACTGAACAAAAACAAGAGCTATAGCTTAGCAATGAACAGGTGACAGGTACCTTTTCTTAAAACCACCTACCTGGACAAAATGTTGTCACATTTTATTAAAAGATTACTGATAGCTGTACACTCATATATAATTTACGGAATGTGTTATAATTATAAGTTATATCCATACAAATTTTAAAAAATGAAAAAGCTAGTAAAAAGAAGTAATCAATGAAAAGGGCATTACATTCAAACTGATAAAACTATCATATTCTAGAAATAAAAATCAAAGGTTTTACATTCTATAAATTGATAGTTAAACTGAACAAGTGTCACTTTCTAGAAATAAAAATCTAAAGGGTTACATTCTAGAAATAAATTGCTAACTGAACAGATGTAATAATAATGCAAGTGAAAAATTAGTTACAGTCTACTGACAGTTTCAGCTAAATGAGCAGGTGCTATAACACTGAAATAAACTATCTAAACAGATATACATTAGAAATGAATAAATGAACAGAAACATTATTGCAGTGAACACTAATTTGCATAATTATTCTAGAAATATCTTAAATGAAATTACTGGATTTTATCATGTGATTGCAATTTTTTAAAACAAAATTAAAAGCATGAATACATAATATACATTTTTCTTATTAAAGCAAATGTTTTGTCTCTTGATTTTTGTTGTTGTGCACAGTCACTTAGATTTATTTTCCTAGATTAATAAGCTTGAATTTAATTCAAATCTGCTCAGCTGTTTGCTTCTACAATATATCACTGATTTTTTTTTTTAAAGCATTGCTTTTTTTTTTTTTTTTTGTAAAAAATCCTCATCTGATATATTTTGCATTTCTATTCAGTCTTTAGTATTTCCTCATGAAATGTTTATTACATTACGATAAAACTGCATGTTATATACAGTTTTTCATATGTGGTATATAGTTTTAATCAATGAGAGCTTCATGTATTCATGTGAGTTGACTCCAGGCAAGGATAGACTTGTCAACAAGGTAAGTGTCTGTTGCATTCAAGCTAATTAAACATTCAGTTGATGATAAAATTTGCTCCTGAAATGATAACCACTTGTCTGTTCTGAGAACAGTGTCTATTAAAAGATTAATAATTCTACTTCTTTTCCTAAAGATAATCAGCTGTCAAAATTATATATCTGAAGTCACTATGAGTACAAGTCTAACTAAAGCAATAATGATATGTAATATATTTTAATATAAAATATTGGTTATATAATATTGGTTTTATATTTATATAAAATATTGGTTATATAATATTGGTTTTATATTTATATAAAATATTGGTTATATAATATGAAGGTGACTGAATAATTTGTTTGCACTTTACCTCTGCAATTTCTGTCAAAAGCTACAGTGGTTTCAAAGCAAAACTTTTTCGTATTTCACAAGACAAATGAAAATCATGAAACAAATTAATTTTAATTAATTCCCACCATTATAACCAAAGAATTTAGTGAATTAAAGCATACTTGACTCACAATGTGTAACATTAAAATGTATGATGCTATGTTTAGTAATAAAAGGATGGAGTTATTGACTTAAGATGAACTGAAGTGAAAAAGTGACATGTCATGAATTAAAAACTAATCTGATTCATTTATTGGTATTTGAACTGCCCAAGGCTTAGTGAGTAGCATTTGTTTGCTTAGCAGACTATGTTAAGGGTATGACAGCCTCAGATAACAAGAGTATTTGTACAGTGGAAAGTATAGTTAGAGAAATTTAATTTTTCTGACTTTACTGTAAATCCTTAGCCAGTAGGAAATGTATTCATGCAAAAATTTTCAATGTCTAAGATAGTAAGAATATGTATAGAAGTGGCAACAACTGAGGCATTTGCCATATTATTCCAAGATACAGTTTACTCTCTACTAAAGGGTTTCCAGCAGGACTTTCCAGTCTAGAACTGATGAGAAGAGAATTTTCAGCACAAGACAGAGCTAAAAATATAAATTTATGTCTGAGGGAAGAATCTGATTAGTCTACTCAGTTTCAAGGGCATTCTACATTCTGAGACCATAGAATTTTCTAGGTGAGAGTGCAAATGACAAACATGTATTGCCATCAACTATTCCAAGGAAAGCACAATGACCTGATCACTATATAGGCTATTCTAAAGAAGATGACTAGACAACAAGATCACTCAAATGGAGATTATTAAATGCAATGACTATTATATAGTCATAAGTACACCACTTACCCTCTCCTGTTCTTTCACTTATTTGGCAATAAACAGATAAAGAAATGGTTTGCTTTGGGCATTAAACTGATAAAGAAATGGTTTCTTTGGTAATAAACTGATTAAGAAATGGTCTGTATGGTAATAAACTCATAAAGAGTAATTTAAAGATGGAGTGGAGTAGAAGAGAAGCCTCATGAAATAAAAATAAATACTTTTTTAAAAATGAAATCAAACACAGGCAACAATATTTTCTATAAGATCTATTTTACAAAAAGCGTTCTTCTTATTATATAAAATCTACAAGATCTATTTATTTATTTAAATGTTCTGACATAATTATCCTGTTTTCAAGTGCCTCTATATTATTTTGTTTTCTAGACAGATGATGGGGTTGGGTTGGGGAATACTGACATTATTGGTCTACCAGTACTCACAGTCAAATAATTCACCATAAGATTTTCAGTCAATGTCTTTGAAATAGAGGTTTTATTGATTAAGTAATGTCTTTGAGCTAGGGATTTATTTATTAAGTATACTATAATCCAATATGTTTCTTTCAGTATATAACATTATAATCGCACACACACACACACACACACACACACACACACACACACACACACACACACACACACACACACACACAAAATGTGATTACAAACAAAATAGCGTAAACCAATCCCTCACAAATGACGCATGAATTCCAGATCTTACCCCAGAAATAATATGTAAATATGTATACTTTATTAGCAACTTTGACGATTCCAGAACAATTCATTCATACAAATATTACACGGTAGATGTAATGAAGGGGAAGTAAGTTTTTAAACTATCGTAAAGGGGAAGTAATTTTAAACTATCGTAAAGGAATGAACAACTAATAAATTAAAGGATTATTATCTAAATTTACATTTAAAAAATCAATATTATAAGCACGTGCCAAAACATGAAATGCCATCAGAAGCAAACAATTATAAATGAGCTTAATAAAACAAAAAAACGTATACGATAAAAATTTACGGCGATACTGAAACACGTTTGAACCTGCTCGTTTTGAAGTGGGAAATAAATGTGGTGAAACTCTGATACCAAAATGAATAGATAATTTTGAGCAAGCGTGTGCACTGTGTTTTTTAAATTAAAAATTAAGCTAATGTTTGTTTATAATCCACAACAAAATTGCTGTTCTTGTTATTCAATTCAAGCGATCAACAATGCACAGAAAATAAGAATACTGGAGAGCAAAACCTATGTAGGCCTACATAATTTTTAAAAGATATGATTTAAGCATTTCATGTTTGTAAAAATGCAAAGCTATTTAGACATAGATAGATGAGTTCTCTGTTCTTACCTTCAGTAATTGTTACGAAAATATAATGAAGGATAACGTAAATCGTTGACAAAATCTACTTTGTTTACGTTATCAACATTCACACACTACCATCTTGGATGGATAACTCTATTGGTTATTTTGAGAGTTAGTAGCCTTGGGGTATTTTAGTTACAATAAGAAGCTATTGAGATAAGAAGTACGTTTATTCATTAGTTGTATCATTAATTTGTTTGTATGTGTGGTCTGTAGAAACATCCCATAGACTTGGGTCAAATTTAAGAGTTGATGACCTCTGCCAGCATTGGTGACATCAAAAACTGATACCTGGGAAATTTTAATTATAACTAGTGGAAGTTGGAACACTAAGACAAAATATTTTTAAAAGTCACTGACTAATAATGAATGAAAAACTAAATAGATTTAAAAGAAAAATTGTCAAATATCCCAATACTCTACTACGATATTCAGCTGGGCACTGTCGGTTTAACTTATGGGATATAGCATCTCAGTAAAATTAAATATACTGTATATGTACTTTACTACATCATGTACATGGGGTAGATTGCAAATCTAATTCAGATTAAAAAAATAAAAACAGTAATAGAATAAGTGGCTTTTGTTAGAATTAAATTTTTTTTTTAGAGTGTTTAATACATCTGGTCCAGGGTGAAAACAGCAGGCAAAAGTCCCCCAAAGTAATGGGATTGCACTTTGAGGGAACGTTTGTTTGTAACCTGGCAGTTGTAGTTGGACCACATTCTTTTCTTTTTTTGTTTTTAAAAAAAAAGATAAAGAGAGAAAACTATGTCTTTACGTTATGTTTTTGTTTAGTATGTATATGTATATTTATATTTATTTATTGATGAGCAGCCCTTATCTCAAAGTGTATGTCAAAGACTATTAATCACCATTGTAATTCCACAAAATAAGTGAATGTATGACATACAGTATTTTAAACTAAACTTTTAGCTGAAATTGAATCTGTCCAAATACCATATTATACTATATTTTATTTATTATTTGTATTTACTGTTGTCTGCTACTGTGCATTATAGTTTATATAAGTATGTACTTGTCTGTTTATTACTGTGTTCAGTAAATTTTGTTTATATTGTATTGTAGGATGCACTACTGATACAGTGTGTATATATGTGTGTGAGTGTGTGTGTGTATTGTCAGTGTTTTAGACTGTTAGACAAAATATTAAAAATTAAGCACTCTTATAAGTCACCATTTATATTAGAATTATTTAATTAAATAAATAAACATTATTAAAGCTACAAATATATCTTTTGCTTAATTTTTTTAAAAAGCACTTTATCTTTACCTGATGGTAAAAAATTAATACTAGTTAACAGCAAGTATTAGATTTTATATGTAAGCTGTATTGCTGATTTTATTTTATTTATTTGAGATTGGATTTTGGGGTGGGATTCTAATTTAGTATTATTATTTTATTAGTAAGTTGCCATGTGACTGTTATAATTAAAGTTTTTCCTTGGAGTGAATATGTCAGGAGTCAGTAGTGAATGAGTGGGGTATTTTATTTCCCAACACCAATGTGCAAGTGAAATTTGTATAGTTTAGAGTTGTAATACATGCAAATATATTTTTCCTTGATTTTCTACCTTCATTCTGTGTGAGTATGTGCTAGTTGGTTTTGTGGTGGTCTTTTTTTTTAGGTGTTGAAGTTTCACTCTATCTATGACACTGCACTTCCCATTAGATGTTTTTTAGCTGGTCAAGCTGATTTCATGTTCTCTATAAGAAGCTATCAACTACTCATAGGCCAGAACTGAATTAAAAAAAAAATGTATCATCTCTGTATGACTCAATGAAAACAGGAAAATATCAAATAATGATGACTGATGAGTGCATATTATGACATCATGGTATTATCATCTTGTAGACTGCAGCAAAAAAATTTTATGTCCATGCCTCACAATGGAAATTTTTGGAGACTGTCCCTGCATAGGTTGCATTTCTTCATGTACTGTTTGTCCCTTCATCGGTGGTATTTCTTCATGTTGTGCATAAGGCCATTTTTATGGTACACCAATGAAAGGAAAACTATTTCTATTATCCTCCACCAAAACAGCAGAATTAGGAGTGTAGTCAGAATGCAGACAAATCTCAATGCATGAATATTCTCTGCATTTGGCATTTAGTGTTGACATGAGAACTGGTTGGTTTCTTTATTATGTTGCCTAAATTAGTATTTAACATATTTCAGATATGTGTGTGTGTGTGTGTGTGTGTATTCAAAAATGTTATAAAAACATATTAAGTAATACATCCATGCAAAACAAAAACAACACAGAACCTTGTTTTTTGTTTAATGTTTTATTCTATCATGGGATAGTAGCTATTGAAGAACAAAACTTGTCCCTATATACATAAAAGATTTTTCTGTACAAAATATGGCAAGTAATCACATATTTCAATTTCTTTATGTACATATACCATAATTATAATTGGCATAACTATAATTGGTATTAAATATTAATTAAATAAATTAAAGTGTGCAACTTTTCATTATATCTTTAATTTGCAAAATGTAAATTCATGCAATCACTTTTGGTATACATATCTATACAGCAATATAAACCAGACATAACATATAGCTACATAAAAAAAAATAGAAAATACCTTATACACTGTATATTGTCAGTGGAAGTACATGTAATAAGATTATTATACAACAATATTTAAGTATAACAATTATAACAAGAATGTATATAAGTAATATATCCTATTTCCTACAATGATTGAGTAACTTACATAGACTTTATATATGGTTAATAAACAAATAAAGGCAAACCTCAAGATCTTGCATGGTAGCTATGCAGGGTACAAATCCATACACTTTAATTTAATCTATGCTCTAAACAGGTAGTGTCATAATTATTTGTTTCAGTAATACTAAATGAGTTGAGTTTTTGTCCTGAAATTTTGCTATTCACAAATAAATATTCTTGAAATTATATTTTAATTTTCAATAAAATAATTTAATGTTAAAAGTATGATAAAAGAAATGTAATAACTGTAATAAATGTAAAATAGTGTCTGAAAATTATATAAAATTGTTTGTGCCATGTTTAGTAGAAAATTCTGTTGTCAAATTACTGGAAGATAATTATTTTGTCATTCTTTATAATGAATAATATAAACAAACTGTGGTGGAGTAAATTTGCATATCCCTATTTCTAAACTTAATTGATGTATAAATTGTCAAAATGTCAGTGACCCAACCTTGGGCACTGCTTATGTTGATATTTTTAAGTTGGAAGTAAACAACTCAGATAAGAATATGCAAGAATTTGCTGATGCAATCCAAACCAGTTCCAACTGGATGAGTAGTTTTCTAATAGTCTCACACCTGTTCATAACAATTTTATCCAACGGGGATGGACCAAAAGTTCCATTGTTGAAAAAATCCTATATTCTAATAACTTTGAATTTTGACATAATTCGAGTCCGGTCATAAAGGTGTTTGTTAGCTTAAAGTAAGTTAACTGACTGATAAAGAAAGAATGGACATAAAAATATTTAATACATGTTTGCTATTGATCTATGATTTTAATTGGAGAATGCTTAATGTAACCAAACCATTATTTCTATGTTTACTAATTTGATTATGTTGTACATTGTGAAGTTTGACTGATGTTATATTATCCTACATCAGGGGCGGGCAAACTTTTGAGACTGCGGGCCAGATAAAACTGTTGGAACAGTTCGCGGGCCGGATAGATGACCAAATATCACAAGTCCAGCAAGTTCAGAATATAAAATGAGAACAAAAGTAATTTTAAAAAACTAACTCTGTTTCAATGAAAGATTAATGAGATGGATGGTGTTGCTTACAATAAATAAGTGATTCAATATCTGGCTGAACTGATGAGGTTGACAAGCGAAGAATGTCATTTAGATGACGGTCAGAGAATTGAGAGCGAAGGCGACTCTTTGTATATTTCATCTTTGAGAACAGTTGTTCACAGCAAAATGTGCTTCCGAACATAGCTACAATGCGCTGAGCATGTTTAATAAAATGTGGAAACTTGCCTGATGGTAGGATGACATCACGAAAAAAGAAAGAGGAGAAGTGTGGAACTTTGCTTTTTAACTCATTCTTTGAGCAAGGAGTAGTGAAACTTCATAACTGGCACGTGTCACTTTTTCATGCACAGATGTTTGCTTATGAAACATCAAACTGCTTTTCTCTATATTGCCTGTGAGTTTAGCAATAGTAGTCTTTTTCTCAGAGGCAGACATTAAACCAAATTTCGAAGTTAAGTGTACTGTTTCCCAGTGACAGCGCACATTAAACTTTTTGAAGACAGCAACAGTTTTCAAACAGATCAGACACTGAGCTTGTCCAAATCGTTCTATGAAAAAGTACTTCTCGTCCACTCAGAGTTAAATGTCCGACTTTCCATATCCACTTTAAATTTTTTAGGATGCTGGGGTTGCAAACATGATTGTGGGGATGGGGGAATAATGGCAAAAAAATAGCAGAAATGCAACAACCTGGTCCGTTGTGATGGCAGAAGACTGCGAGTTTCAAATTCGCACACCTCTGTTCACCTCCAGCCCTCCTTCCTCTCACCAATTGTAGCGGTGAAGGTCAGGTCACGAATGAGGTAGAGTACAGATGCTGACATACAGGTATTATTTTAGATCTGTCCTAGGCCTGGGAGAGTTCAAAAGTCAACGAACTATAAAGAGATGCTAGTGTAATATATATAACCGCAGGCATAAATTGTACATGTGCACACGATTCTGTGTGAGTAATTCAAACTGTTAAAATTACATGTAGTCTTTAGACTAGTTTAGCCTTGGCTGTTGGACAGCGTATAACAATGCCCAATTGTTTTAGTGACTTTTGTTTTGCGGGCCAAAAGCAATAAGTGTGAATGGCTTGGCGGGCCAAAAGCAATAACTGTGAATAGCTTGGCGGGCCAAAAGCAATGTTAACTGTGAATAGCTTGGCGGGCCAACAAAAAATGCTTCGCGTGCCAGGTTTGGCCCGCGGGCCAGAGTTTGCCCGCCCCTGTCCTACATGAATATTGTTGCAGATTTGTAAGTAGAGAATGTGTGCAAGGGAGAAAGGAGTTTAGAAATGAAATATATCTGAATTTTACTGCTGCCTTAATTTGACTTTTGCATAAAAGGAGTATGCATTTTTTGTTTGGTGCATTTGAATCCACTTCAGACCACAGTGACTCCTGTTCTCTGCCAGATCACGTTGGTGTGTGTGTCCAATATTTTGTTTTGTTTTTTTAAATTCTGATCAGGGAGAGCTAAAACTGTAAAAGAATTGTAAATAAATGCACACAAAGAAGAAACCTTGTCTAGCATAAGTTAACAAATAAATGTTCAATTTTAAAACCAGTTATACTGATTCACGTATACAAAACATTCATTCTTTATCCTACCTTGCATATTGAATGCATATTGCACTTTTCATTCATTTTGAAAGTACTTCACAAAATACAAAACATTTTATCATAGCTAATTTACAGCAATAAACATTCACAGTTTAAATAATCAAGTTTGAGGGTGATATATAGATCAACGATCAAATACTAGAACACTTTCTGAATCCATAAAACAAGGAATTTCCTACAGCTGAATTATAAGAGTATTTTAACAAATATGTGTCAGTTAAAATTCAAAAATATTCCGGTAAACATTTTCCCCCAGAATATTTTAAACAATAAAATGAAAATATATATAATTTTTAATTCACAACTGTCTTTTCTGCTACAATATTTGATATGTCACAAAGCACCTCAATTAAACAATTATTCTGCACAATTTAGCATTGCTAAGTATTAAAATGTGCCAGTAATTATTATTAATGATTCTAAATATATAGGTCAATACATTATGTCACTAACAAAACTAGAAGAAAAGAATGGAATCCAAATTATAAACAAGATTTTTTTGTTTACTTTTTCTTTCTTTGTCCTTTTTTCCCAAAGAAAGAAAAGAAGATACTCAGAATTTATTTACTTATTCAAATAAATTATATTTCACTTAGAAAACTGATTTTAATTTTATAACACATATTGCTCATGAAATTTTATTCATGCAACAGATTTTTAATGATTGATCTCAAATCAATCCACAGAGGTCTCTTGAAATTTTTCTTCACTTGTACAGCTTTTGTATTGCACACCATTTTGTTCAATCTGTTTAACAATTTTTCATTTAGCAGCATTATTAATTAGACTCTGTATATATAAAACAGGCTTCAATACCTTACCATATCCATGTGAACAACATATCAAAACTGTTCAAAGTGGAATGTCTTTTTAGGTGATCCTAAAGTAAATCTACTTAGCATTAACTGAAATGCACTTATTAAAATGAATTGGTATGGTGAAATCATATTATTTATATAAAAGAAAAAGAAAATACAAGATATTTTTTTTTCATATAAGTCCAAGTGTGGGTAAGAAATATTTGTACAGTTACCATATACTGATCATTTTTTTGATCATTTGATCATATGGTCATATACTGACCATATATTTTTCTGTAATGTCCCAGTGATTATGATGCCCATATATATTTAGAACAAATAATAAATAATTATTTAGTGGACTGTTTTCAAAACTTGGAGTACATGTAAGCTAAATATAGTTCTTTAATTGTTTATGACAATTATAAGAAGTTTAAAGTTTCACAGACTAAAATCAAGTGTTGCTATTACAACTATTAAATAAAACATCTTCACACTGTACTAAAAGAATTACATATGAAGTAAATGTCCTGTAGTGTTTTTAATATTATGCAATCAAATAAATAAATAAAATGAGTAATACATTAAACTATTTTATTCAAATAAAACAATAAAACTTTGTTCTATATTGTACAAATGTGGAAAAATATGCTTTTTGTGAAATACAATTAATGACATCAATTTTCTCAGCATTGGCTTTATTTTTACTCTATCCTCCATGTCATTAAACTTTTTTGAAGTTATGAATTCAAATTATTCGTGCGAACATCATATCATATCAAAGATAATGGGAATAAGAAATCTGGAATGAACTAGTTAGAGTGACACTTTTAAAGGGCCTATTAATGAACTGGTATATTAAATACGATGAATAAATGCTGCTTGTGTGAAATGAATTTGTTAACTAAAGTATTAAGATTCTCTTGTCTTGAATGAACTGTTCAAGGGCATTAAGAACACGGAGTGTTTCTGGGCTGGCATCGAGTTTGACGTATCGTAGCAGGAGTTTTCCACACCCACTTTGTTTTAAGAAAACAAATGCACTGCCAAAACCAATATTGAATAAAGTAATTATTAATTACACATTATTAAAATAATTTTAACACTGCAATACAAAAATAGCAAAAACAATAAGATTTTTGAAGGTCACATTTCTTTTTAAAAACTGCAAATATGTAAATAAATTACACATTACAAAATAACATAATTCTATTTGTATTAACTATACATTTTATATTAAAATTAATATTTAAATGTAATAAAAAAAAAATTAGCTACAGTAAGCAAGTAGTGGTACCAAATGGAAGAATGTATCAGAGAAGCTATGAAGCAAGAAAAGCTTTTCAGTGTTTTTAAAATATTTAGTTTTTACCAGCAAGTGAGTACAAGTCATGCTCGTGCAGATGAATGAGTATAGAAAAGAAAAGAGTTGTGAGAGAGAATGGGGTGGTAAAAGCATAACTACTATGGGAAACATAGGTTGAACATATTTAGCATGTCTTCCCTGGGAGTCAAACAGGAAGCTGTGTATAATTTGTGAAAAGGAGAATGAACTAACGGATGTTGACTAACAATAAGGAAACACCCACCTATCACTGTCATTTCAGAGTGTATAAGCCATATACGTAAAACTAGTTAGTTGAGGTAATTCAGTCATCAGTAGGTTATGGCCCAACAGTAACAATGTGTCCCAAAGCAGACAGAACTGCCACTTTGGATTATAGTACAGATGACAGGAGATGAAAGGCAGAGAGAAGATTTCTTAAGAACCCTTTAAAAGAAGGGTAATTTAAGTAACTATGCAGGAGTGGGATGATAAGAATTATTTCAGTGAATTTTATTTAAATTTATTATGTTGACTGAAGTGTGAGTGGTTTAAAATGTACTGAAATGATATATTTTAATAAAGTTCCATTTTAGATCTCTGGTTTGTCAAAATAGTTAGGTGAAAAATAAAAGAGGGGAAGAACTTATATGTGTATATTCATTATCTCTTTGCATTATTCTGTTAAGAGTTTTCTGCTGGAGTCATGTCAGTTTCCTATGAGATTTCCAAGGAGAAGGGGAGATTTCTTTGTTGGAACTATGAGAAGAATGTCCTTTTATGGTATAGTCCTGAGTGTAGATCTATCACCCCCTGGACTAGATTCATGAATCATGTAGCCATTCACAAGAGGAACAACTGTGTAGTCAAGGGAGAGAACCTATGAGAAGGTTGCTACAGCAGGATATATAAAGTAATGATGCACTAAGTAACAATACACAAGTGCAAATTTAAGCTGATTAAGAAATTAATTAACAGTAGTTATTAGAGTGTAAATGCAGATTCAAGGTGGAAGCTGAACACTTATTTATTATGTTAATATATTAAATTTTATTATTTTAATTCATTCTTGAGCTTATTGTTAGGTGTAGTGTATATTACAACATGACATGTAGTACTGTAGCATCTAGTACAAATGTAATAGTCTTGTACTAAGTGTTATTTGGGGTGGGGAGACAAGACAGCCAGTGTCAATATACAGAGACAACACTATTCCCCTATGCTGATGTATCAATAGGCAAAGAGACAACACCTATTTCCCTAGACACTTAACTACTCTATTGTGTCATTACACAGTGAGACAACACTTATATCCTTAGTCACTTAAACTGCTCTGATATCGTTAGGCAGTGAGACAACACTTATATCCTTAGTCACTTAACTGCTCTGATGTCATTAGGCAGTGAGACAACACTTATATCCTTAGTCACTTAACTGCTCTGGTGTGTAATTAGGCAGAGAGACACCTATTCTCTTAGTCACTTAAATGCTCTGCTGTGTCATTATGCAGAGAGACAACACCTATTTCCTTAGTCACTTAAGTATTTTAGTGTGTCAATGGGCAGAGAAATAGCACCTATTTCCTTAGTCACTTAATTGGTGTGTCATTAGGCAGAGAAACAACACCTATTTCTTCAGTCACTTAACTACTCTTGTGTCATTAGGCAGAGATATAAAACCTATTTTCTTAGTCACTTAACTGCGCTAGTGTGTCATTAGGCAGCGAGACAACACATATTTCCTTAGTCATTTAAATGTTCTGGTGTGTCATTAGGCAGAGACAACACCTATTTCCCCAGTTTTTTTTAAACACTCTGGTGTGTTGTCAGCAGGCAATATCAAACCAAGAAGTATGCTATCAGATGCTACAAATAAGTAACAAACTCGGGCTTTTGTGTTTTCTGTATGAATGCTCTTGAGTATCTGGCTATTTCTTTCACCAAGTGACCATATGTGATAAAATATCAATCCCTTGCCTAAGGAAAGTTGCACTCTCACATCCCTCTCTCAAGATAATATGAGGAATACGAAGATTTCTGACCAGAGACTGTGCTGTCTGCTATTGTTTTAATCTGTACTTCCCACCAGTGAATACACTCTGGCAGTTGTCTGATTGTTACATGGCTGCCACTTTTCCTACCAGACTCTTGATTTCACGATATACAGGGGTAATTAGGTGTTTTTTTGCTAATTTCTCCAAGCAGATACTCAATCAGCATTCACAAAACATGCATGTTTCTTTCACTCTTGCAGTCTGAGCACATAATAAAGTGGGGTGAGAGTCAATATAGTCTTTAGTTTGACCGTAAGACATCATACATAATCAGCCATGCTGTTATCAGTGTCAAAACTGTTTAGCTGTCAGTAAGCCAAAACAAGAAATTATGCATCACCTTGTCTCAGAAACATACAAGGACAAGAATGAAAAGGACCAAAACAGCCCACAAAACAATATAGGGAAGAGAGCTGACATTCTTCAGAAAACTTTAAATACTCAGACTTGGCATGATAAAAAAAAACATCTAGCCCTAGGAACCAAAAATGGTACTAGGAAATATTTATGGGGATGCTATTCATGGGACTTGCTGCTGGTGAGCTTTTCATGTCATTTATCTCCCCTTTTAGTAAGATGTGTAAGGCACTTTGTTCTCTCCTAATGAAGTATGCTGGAAAAATACGATTAAGATTTGTCAACTATATTTAGTGGCTTTATTTCCAGCCAAAATAATTATTACATTTAAAAAAGAAGTTAAAACTTCTGTTCTCAAATAACTATTTTTGCTTAAAATAAAATAAAAATTGAGCAAACCATATCCTAAGAAAGAAAAGATAAATAAGTTTCATTTATTAATGCAATCTTTTTACTAGGTACAAACAAGAATACAGATAATGGTTGTACAATTCTTACCTTTATAAAGCATAGTGATCCATTATTTTAAGTAGAGTGAATAAACAGATAATGGTTGTACAATTCTTAACCGTATAAAGCATAATGGTCCCTCATTAAAAGTACAGAGAAGAATGCAAATTATGGCTATGCAATTCTTACTTGTATAAAGCATAGTGGTCCCTTTCAGCTTGCTTCAAAAACCGTTTGAATCCATTCAAGTTCTGACTGAACTGAAGGAGAAAATATTCAGTCAGGTTTAATTTGTACATCATTTATTCTTTAAATATTCATTCAATACACATACAATCCATCTCTCCCTCCTCCCATATACATCCACCAGAGTTTAAGAAATAAAACAAATCAAACAACAACAAAAATAAACATATTTGTAAACTTTTTATGATGGCAGGAAAAAAAACTTAAAATGCAAGCATATAAATAATAATAAAACAAGAGTGAGGAAAAAAAATTAAAAAGAGATTTAGAAATCTATTTTTCACAATCACAAGATTAATAATCAATATTATTTAATAAATTTCTTTTTTCTTACCCCTATTTTGATTGATTCCATTATTTCTTTTATTCCTGTCACATTCTTGGCATCAATGGATACAAGTTGATCAGCAGCCAGCTTGCAAAATGAGCAAGGATTAATGCCTGCATTAAGACAAAACACTAATTCATAAAGTATAAATAAATATAAATAAATTTATTTAAATATAAATAAATATAAATATTAATAAATAAATGGATAGGATGCACTGGGCAGGAAAAGTTTATAACTGTAATGATCAAAGTTAAAAACAAGGTATTCAGGTCGGACAAAGTTTTCCAAAAGACAACTAAAATGTGCAATAAGCAGGACTAAGTCTGAAATCATTTTATTGAATTAAGTGACTGGTTTCAGGTTTTGCACATGAATAATAAATCTCACTTACAAACAAGGATATGCCACCATTGCAAGCAAAAAAATATTGCTTTTTGTCCCACTTCTTCATAGAAATATAAAGTTTGCTTCAGTGTTTAACATTTTCCACAATTTTGTTAAATAATTTAAGAAGTATTTGTGGTGCATAAGCTATGAGGATAAATGTTAATTTTAAAGCAAATATGTTGTGGCATGAATGTGTCAATTATAATGAAATAAATATATACCAATTCTGAACATGTACAAGAATATAAATGCTACTAATATTTACAATAAGTGAGATTATTTTAATTCTCTCATTGAGTAAGATGCTAATCTTAATTTATATTTACAGCAGTCCAAACATCAAGTAATGTGAATTACACTTAGCAACTCTTGAAAATAAACTTAATTAATTAATTATAAATAGTAAGAAATTTACAAGGGTTTATTTTGATAAATCACACACACACACACACACACACACACACATGCATGCATGCACATATACTTCAGCATTCATTTATTTACCAATTAATATAAGACATTAATTTTAATTGTGATTAAAAGAATTCAGAATTAATTTTTACAAAAAATAAAATATAACCAACCATGCATGTCAAACACAGCCTGATGCTCCGTCAGATTAAGGGAGACAATGCTGGGCTGGATCTGCCAGGTTTCTCCAGATAAACCGATGCCTGCTGTCTGCTGATCTGATGTCTGTAACTGCTCCAGGAGCGATGCGAATCCACAACAGTTCATAAATCTATGATAAAGAAAACAAAGCAGCTAACATTCCCAACTTGTGTGTTCAGATATAGTGAAAAAATAGCTCCAAAGGATACTGAACGTAAGTACAGAACAGATTCTAATTAAAACAACATGAATAATGAATGAAATTTTGATTTAAAACTAGAAGCAAAAAAGCTACTGAATTAAATAAAGTTTTGTTGACCACATGTCCTTAACCCCTTTTATCTGTGCACCTCTTTAAAATGCAGTACACAAAAATATTAAGAATTACTGACTTAAGCATTGAAGAGAATAATCACATGAAAGATTTTCCATGTGCAAAGAGCAATACTGAAGATGATCAAAGTGATTAACTATATCAAACCCAAAACAGGTAACTCTTGTTAGATCAAATTCACTTACTGTATCTAATATAGGTAACTCTTGTTAGATCAATTTTACTTACTGTATCTAATATAGGTAACTCTTATTAGATCAAGTTCACTTACTGTATCTAATATAGGCAACTCTTGCATCAAAGAGAGCTTAGAGTTGGTGTGTCAGGTGTCAATGATGGCTGATCTCATGCATCAAAAAAAGCTTAGAGTTGTGTGTGTCATGTGTCAATGATGGGTGATCTCATGCATTAAAGAGAGCTTAGAGTTGTGTGTGTCGTGTGTCAATGATTGTGATCTCACACATCAAAGAGAAATTAGATTGTATGTTCAACTTCTTAAATATTTCCAAAACATTTAGAAAACATATACATACTACTATATATTTGTTTTCTTACACAAATACACATTGTTTTCCTACAAACATATACATAAAAACACATACAGATTTCTTTGTATTTGGTCTTTTAAATGTTGATTAAGATAAAATATTTTAGTCATTATAATGCAATTTTTTAAATGAAGTGTTTGTTTCTCTAACAGAATAATAATTACCGCTTAATGTCATCTTCATCTTGAGGCGTACCACCAGTAATCTGCAATGTTGCATCAATCAGGGCCTTTGGGAAATAAAAATAAATTAAATAAATAATACTATAAATTAAATAACAATAAACACTTAAATTATTACTACAAGAAATTTATTATGCACACTGACACAACATTGCCTCAGACTTAACATGACTCTAGCATACAAAACATGACAAGTGTAGTGATTATCCAGTTACTAACTCAAGACTTACACAATGACTCTAGCACACAAAACATGACAAGTGTAGTGATTATCCAGTCACTGCCTCAGACTTACACAATGACTCTAGCACACAAAACATGACAAGTGTAGTGATTATCCAGTCACTGCCTCAGACTTACACAATGACTCTAGCACACAAAACATGACAAGTGTAGTGATTATCCAGTCACTGCCTCAGACTTACACAATGACTCTAGCACACAAAACATGACAAGTGTAGTGATTATCCAGTTACTAACTCAAGACTTACACAATGACTCTAGCACACAAAACATGACAAGTGTAGTGATTATCCAGTTACTAACTCAAGACTTACACAATGACTCTAGCACACAAAACATGACAAGTGTAGTGATTATCCAGTTACTAACTCAAGACTTATACAATGATCACAGTGCACAAAAATTATAAGAGTAGTGATTAACCCAGTCACAGATTCAGACATACACGATGACTAGCACAGAAAAACTGACAAGGGTAGTGAATAACCAGTTAATAACTCAGACTTACACAATGACTTTAGAACACTGAAAATGTCAAGAGTAGCGATTAACCAGTCACTGACTCATTTACAAAATAACTCTAGCACATTAAAAATGACAAGACTAGCAATTAACCAGTCACTGACTCATTTATAAAATAACTCTAGCACATTAAAAATGACAAGACTAGCAATTAACCAGTCACTGGCTCATTTACAAAATAACTCTAGCACACTGAAAATGACAAGACTAGCAATTAACCAGTCACTGGCTCAGACTTGCACTATAAATTTAGCACAATAGAAATAAAAAAGAAGTAACTCTCCAGTTTATATCTCAGACTTACACAATGAATCAGGTGTTGCAAATTATCACCTAGCCGAGCTATGCATCGTGTCAAATATTCAAGAACAATCTCAGGCCAGCTTTCTAGGTAGATCTTCACACCTGTATTCAGCTGACTGAGCTAAAATTAAGAGTAAAATAAAATAGTCAATAAAAATCTCCTTGCAAAGCAAGGGAAGAATTATTTTCTGGGTGACAATGCATTAAGCATGATTGTTAAATTTACACACGATTTATTTTAACATTAAAACAAAGACTGCTTTGTAGCTATACATAATAATAATACATTACAATCATATTTATTCATTTCTGCAGTCATCCCTGTAATTAGGAGTTAATTTTACTGTTATAAAATGCAGCTCGCCATTGTTCACAGGGAGTGTATTTAGGGATCTAACAGTCAAGAATAATGACCTATTTACAACAAAAAAACATAAGAAAACATTTTTAAAATTCTGACAATAAGTCAAATTTGCTGTCAAACCAAAGCTAAACAAAGAGCAAATACAAAAGAAAAGCAGAAAAAAGTTTTAAAAAAATAATATATACAATTTGATATTATGACTTTTTCAATATGAATTTAACAATAACAAATAATTTATAATATTACTTTTAATTTATAACAATTCCATAAAACTTGATTACAAGAAAATAACTTTTATGAATATTTAAGAAAACAATGAAATTTAAAATTTAATCTCTTGAAAAGGAAGAAATTTACATTGCAAAAACTATTTTTGCAAAATAAATAGCAAAGATAGTAATGTAATGCTTCCATTATTACAACCACAAAGATATTATTAATAACACTTTCATTCAACAATAAAGATATTCCGATAACACTTCCATTCAACAACAGAGATATTACTGGATAACATTTTCATTCAGCAATAAAGATATTACCATTGCTCTTTGAATGCTAGAAAATAACAACATATAAGAATTTATTTTAAAAATTGATACAAAGTAATGAAAAGTATAATAAAGTCAAATTATTCCAGTACATAAAAGGAAAAATAAACCATGGATGGAGGACCTATCTCAAGATAAGGATGTGCAGAATTAATCATAAATATTAAAACATCAATGATTCAAACAATGAGGTGCAGATGAAGTGTCAGATTTAAGCACGTGACCATCAGAGTAAATGTTTTAATGCATAATCAAACACACACAAAAATGTGAAAAATTACAGAAATAAACAGAGAACAGATATGTTAGCTTTTCAGTTTCTATGATAAGATAATATATGAGAATCCCATATGTGATGAGTCTTCTATTTACAGCAACAATTAAAGTGACAGGAAATCCACTGCAAACTGCATCTCTTTAAAATACTTGTCAGTAATGGAAACAGGTACAATGTTTAGAAGTAGTTGTCATGCAAATCGAACAAAACACCCTAATTCCCAAAGGAATAGTTTACTGTATTGACATTTCTAATTTCTGGAATGATCAACTGTTTCTGAGATTTATATAATGAGTTTATGCAAACACACTCACAAATATCCTTGCAAATGCATACTTATGTATACTCATACCACACTATAAAGCAGGGTACATATGCATATCACATGTCTGGTATTCAGCATATCTCTGTATACATCATACATTATTGCACATATATCCATATATCACACATTATAACACACATACACATTATGAATATATATATCATACATTATTGCACACATACACATTCAAAATATATACACATACATTATAGCATACATACACATTATGAATATATATATATACACATCATACATTATTGCACATATACATATTAGGAATATATACACATATGTCAAACATTTTAGTAGACAATTTAAATTCCCAGATAATGATCTACATATTCATATTATTAAAGTACGAGATATAATTAGGAATCTGTATATTTATATGAGTGGAATGGCAAATGCTGAACAGTCACACTCACACAAAAAGGGTGTTAAAAAGCAAGCATTTTGTCTTTGCCTACTATATGACTTTCAACTTAAAAGTAGCATGAATTTCAGGTATAAAAGGGAGACAATTAAAGTGAGTAGACAAAGTTGCAGCCTTAAGCAGACAGGGATGCAGGTTAGGTGGAGTATGTGCTGGCAAGAATTCATGGAATTTAGAACTAACACAAAATGTCTACAATCTTTTCAGTTTCCTCTTGGTTTGTATCAATGCTGATAAGCAGTCATAAGATAGGCCTGAGTAAACAATGGGGATAATACTGCCAGTAAATAAATAATACATTAACAACAACAAAATCCAGACTCAATTATGAGGATGGTATAGATTTCAGCATCAGCATCAGCATACTATGGATAGATGGTAAAATATGTAAATATATTTTTTTAAAATATATATATATGCTCTTTTTATTAGGGCTGTACCAAATAGTGGTTTTACATATTCAGCCAAATATAAATAAAAGCCCAAAACTATATGGCCAAAAAGCAATATGAATTGTGCTTAAATGCTTCAAAATCAAACATTTTTTCCAGCAGATCAACATTTTAATTAATGATATTTTAGCTAATAACAAATATGCTAACTAATGAATAACAAATTTTCAAATGCAGTCACACAAGTACTGCTGCATGAAGGATAAATGAGCTTTTTTTTAAAACAAAAATCTCTCCATATAATTCTGTCTTTATGATTTGTCATTGAATTGAGACAATTTGTTTATGCTCCTCTGGATATCACTACCACATGACAACACCATTTCACACAATGTACACACATTCCTTTGCTGTCATCCTCCTCATAAAAGCTGAAAAAACTGTTAGACTTTTATTTTTCTATAATGATAATCATAGGCTCTTTAAAATTTGTACTTCCTTACACAATCATAAATCAATGTTGAATGAATTGAAACTGAACACGTCACACATTTTACATCTAATACAACAGTCAAAGTGTAACTGCTACTCAAACTCAGCAAATTATGCAGATGCCTAGCCCACACATCTTGGAATGAACTAGCTTGCCTCCTATAAGCCATCTACAGTAATAAACAAAGCGAATAACAGTGGTCTGCTGTCGATGAAGACTAATTGTATTATTTGTATTCAGCAGTAACACTCTATTTACATGAATACAAAAACCTCATTTTAAAATTATTTGGCACCAAAGCAAATATTTGGTACAACCCTACTCCTGATGGCATTAAAGTTAATAAATAAAATGTATTATAGTGAAATCTATTTATGTGCAAAGGTTTGACATTGCTTTATTTTTCTTCATAAGTCACTTGATGTTACAAGCGGGTCAAGTAATTACTGACACTGAAGACTGCTAGTGATTAGTCATTAATGTGATTTATACTTTTAATACTTTTTTTCTAACATACTCAAATGATACATTGGTAAAAATGTCTGTTTACTGCTCAAAATATTGATTGTTAAATGAGAAAAAAATGTGTGCATAGTAAGAAAGTGTGAAAAGTGAAGAAAGCTGCTTTATTTATCTTCTTCCTTCTGACCAAAACAAATAAAAATAAAATAAATTAACTAATTAATAAAATTATAAAATTTAATTAAAATTAATTATAAATTATTATATATTTATTTGTTAATTGAAAAAATCTAAATAGGCCAAAAAAGTGCAAAAAAAAAAATAAATAAAATTGAAATTAAATAAAGTGAATTGTGAATGAAGCCTTTATAAACATTTGATGCTAAAATGATGGTATTCTTGCAAAATAGTAAGTCTATTGTGAAATACAAAGAATTGGTTCAATATGCATTTATTAAACTGTTTCAAAGAAAGTTTTGTCATTCTTGATGAAAATTCTTATTGAACTCCAATCAAGACAGTCAAAATACATTTCTTAATTGCTTTTCAATATTAATCATCAAATACATTTTTATTAATTGCTTTCATTATATATCAAATTAAAGTTGATTAATATGTAAAGTATAAAATGTTTCCACAGCTGTAGTATTTGCTGGAAATTAACTCTTTACAAAAATAAATTTTAGCTTGTAAATGAGATATATTTCTATTTTTGATAAAAGAATGCACTATTATTAGGGGAAAATGCTTATTACTTAGCAGTAATCAGCAATGTGATGCCATTTACAATGAATGATGAACATGCATGCCAAAAGTTGTGCTCTCCCCTTATGAATCATAAAAGTTACCTTTGCCGAAAACAATTGTCGTTTAGCCGATTCCAGTAGCTGTGACAAAACCCTTTCCATTAGCTCAAGAGTGATTTCTCTTTCTTTTTATCTGTCTGTCAGTCAGTCTAATAATATAATTTCTGGTTATTAATTTATTCAACCTAAATTATTCTATTGCTTTCCATTTGTATAGCAAAGGCAGAACATTTTATTTTCTAGTCTGATTGATTCCAGTGCCTGTGACAAAACACTTTTAGATAGATGGAGCAGCTAATATTTTAAAATATACTTACAAAAAATAACTGCTTTTTTCTTCATACTTTACTATTCCTCTGAGCTAAAAGATATATGCTGGGAGCATTTTATTTCAGGGGTGATGACCTCTGACCTTCGAAGATTGTTTCCAGCCCTCTAGAAGATTAGTGGTTAATCAGTCATTTATCAAATTCCATTGCATTTTCAATGCATGGAACCACAAAATATTTCATTCTATTGTTTTACATGTTTTAGATTATTTTGCTTTCTTTAAAACAAACTGATTTTGAAAAACAATGCAATATGAAATCAAAACATGTTGTCTATACAAGATATGTCAAACTTTTATACCGCATTGATTACAAATATAACTGAAAAGTCAAGGTAGTTTGACAGTTAATTTTTAAAATTTAAACATTGCTGACATATACTAACTTAATTTGGGGATATAATTATATTTGAAATGACAAATAAACTGCACAATTAAAAGAGAATATAGTTTCTTTTTTAATGATAAACTTATAAACTGAAATTGATATACATATATTTTCAGCAAGTGAAACACTGACTGATGTCTTACTTAATGGTAGAATTAAATTTGACAGCAAATATATTGATTTACTAACTGACCCGTAAATATACCAAGAGATATAATAGTTGCTCTTAAATATGCAAAAAAGATTAAGTGTATTTATTTTAATTTTTTCCTCTAATTCCTTTAAAGGGGAGCAGATAGTGACATTTTAATCATTATTTTTATCATCATTGTATCAAAAATGCAAACATTGTAGTTTTACTTACTTTGCCTGCAAAAGCATGTTCACAAGATTTCCAGGTAAACTGATCTGGTTGTCACTATACTTAAATCATTTTTGTCAAATAGAGTTTGGAATGAATGCCTTATGTGACTTGCCCAATGACCAGTCCTTAGTAAGATAGAGACTTTAATAGTCTCTTATACTTTTTGTTTATTTATAAAATAACTCAGGCATCTGCTGAATTAAAAGAAATAATGTAAAACATTATAGGGCAGGTAAGTTAGCTCATCAGGTGAGCCACACTGTACCAACATTACCTTAATGATAAAGCTGTCATATTGGTTATCTTTACATTCCTGTTTGCACACCCATCTTCTGCACTTTCTAATCACTGATAAGTTCTTCTGTACTTTGTGAATTTTAGTTTAGTACTGCCATTACTCTTAGGTCAAATGCTCACTCTGCCCATTCTTAGCTCAGAACACTTTTGTTTTAGAAAGGTGAATTCTAATATAAACAGGTACAAAAATTCACATCACTAGAGTGACAGTGGACTAATACCATATTGAGATATTTAGAAATACTACCAGATATTACCATTACCAAACACCACAATTAAGATTATTACAATGATTAGATAACTCCACTACCAAGGTATACTACCAGGCATTACCATGAGACAAACACCACTACTTTAATATTTAGGCCTACAAATATATTATTATCAGAAAATCACTATTATATAGGCATACTGATTATCATTATCATGATTAAACAAACACCACTGCTTAAGCATACTACTAGTATTATCAAGATTCAACAAACACCACTACTTAGGCATACATATTACCACCATTAGGCAAACATCACTACTTAGTCACACTACCAATATTACCATGATTAGACAAACATCAATGCCTAGACATACTAAGATGCAACAAACACAACTATTTACATATACATTTATCACAATAAAACATGCAACTATATAGACATACTATTACTATAATAAGATAAACACTACTGTTTTGACATATTAATCTCATGAGACAAATGTCACTGCTTAGATGTACCTTTTATTACCAAACACTAGATATACTGTTACCATGATTAGACAAACAACCTATTTTGACAAGATTGCAATTTCAATGATGCATTGCGTGTGCCACAAATAGTGCCTAAAGTGATAAGCAATAATTATTTTAAAGGAAATTAAAACAAATATTATTATTATTATTTTACAAATCAGTTGCAGTATTACTAACAGTAGTTATTTCATGGTTCATTCAAAATACTTTTATTGTTTATCCACCATCACCTGGTGACCAACTAAAAGCATGCAAGTAGGACAAAAAATTGATTAAATAGCATCATATCAGATGTACAATTTTCACTAAGCCCAAGACTGAAGAGATGAGTTGCAATACAGTTGGGCTAAGCACAAAAACAGAGGCAAAGATCTACCATGGCAGATATGTAAATTAAAAAAAAATCTAAGCAGCATGCAATCCTACCTGCCAGTGAATGTCCCCCATGTGTTTGTTGTCTTGGGGGAGGGGCTGGGAAGCAAACCAAACAAACTAATCCAGAAAAAACAATTTTGCAGCAATTTTGTTACTAATAACTAAGAAAATATATGACTCTAGCCATGCCACTGTAAACAAGAAAAAAAATCAAAGCAGGTTTTATGATTCCCCCACCCCACCCCTTACATACCATCTTTTAAAAAAAAACAAAAAAAACAACAACAAATAATTTTATAGCACTTAGAAATACATGTGAATAACCATGCCACTGTAAACATAAAATTTTACACAGATTGTATGATTAAATTTTTAAAAGAAACTCTAATCCAGAAAAATGATTTTGCAGCAAAATCAACTCAAACAATGCATGTGTAAAACCATGCCACTGTAAACATGAAAAGTTCTACACAAGTTGTATGATTATCTCCCCACTAAACACACAAGACATGACTAATAAATACTACAAAGCTGAATAACCAAAGCTATTTATATATATTTTTTTTAATGTAACAGCATTTATATATATATATAATTTAAAACAAAACTGATATCTACATTTAATGCAAAGTTTTTGACTACAAATAAATGCAGAAGAGATTAAGAAAAAAACTTTTCTAAAAGAAAGTGTACAGGATTTTCAAATGTTCCATCCTATGTGCTCTACCAAAATGAATTTGTGACTTATTTCCCAAAAGTTCCTATTTTACAATGTCAAAATATTTGGTATCAAGTTACCCTGTTATTCCCCCCCCCAAAAAAATACTCTTAAAGGGTATATATATTTTCATTTCAGTCTTGCTTTGGTTCTTTTCTTCCTCAAACTAAAACTACTCTATCAGGACAGATATTCTTTCTTACGGTCTTTCAATATTTGGTACTGAGTTATCCTCTCAGCTCCTCAAACAAAAACTGCTTTAGCAAGACAGTTATTTTTTTCTTACAATGTCACAAAATTTTCTGTTCCTCAAACTAAAGCTACTCTAACACTAACAGGAAAGACATTCTTTCTTATAACACTGCAATATTTGGTCAAGTATCAAGAGATCTTTTCAGTTCCTCAAACTAAATTTACTCTAACAAGAAAGGTATTTCACCATTTCCAGCATTCATCCAAAGTATGATGTGCAAATAAAAAGTTATGGATAAGCTGTAAAATTTTTATTCTTTATTTATAATTATATTTAATTTTTAAACAGGACCAGTGCAAGGATTTCATGTGCACTTGGCAAGACTTAAAATTTAAAAGTTGTATTCTGTATCATCCATCCACATATCTCTATCCATAACTAGAACCAACAAGACTCAATTTGATATAAAAATGGTACCAATATATAGTTTTCTAAAGGAGTATGTTGTTTCTTTATTTAAAAATAATTATTAGCCTATATAATTAATTTTGTTTTTTAACATTAAAAAAAAAATACATTTTGTTGAAATGTGCCCCTTGGACCTTTGCACCCTAGGTAACTTCCTAGGTTCGCCTAATGGATAGACTGGTCCTGTTTTTAGATCTGCTCTATCTACATAGATTTATAACACCTAGCAAAAAGATATAATTTAATTAAGAGGATAAAGTTCAAATTCATGATATGAAGAAAATAAAGACTAAAATTCCAAATAAAATTCTACTGACCAAAGAGATGGCAGAAAAAATATTGCTACAAATTAAAAAATGATGCCAATATCAAGCTAATGAATTAAAAGAACATATGCATATATCTAATGTTTACAATGTTGTAAAGTCATATTTTTAATTTACTGATTTGGGAGTGAAAAATGGCATTCAGATCAACAAACCACTTAAATCTGCAGAGAATTTAAAGCAAGCATAACTTCATTTCAAAATGGAAATAAATCAATGAAAGGAAACAAATATGCTACTTAAAAAAAGCCATGCGCAAAGATTTCATAAGAGCTTTTGCTCAGTATAAAAACAAACATTAAATCTAACTATTACAAGTGACTTAACATACTATTAATTTGGTGATATCTATTATATTTATTGTAAGTAATTTAGAATATTACTACTCTGATGACATCTTTTTGTATTTTATTATAAGTAATTTAGTATATTACTACTTTGATGACATATTTTTGTATTTTATTGTAAATAATTTAATATATTATTACTACTCTGATGACATCTTTTTGTATTTTGTTGTAAGTAATTTAGCACAGTATTACTCTTCTGATATTTAATAAACATACTAAAAACAAAACTTAAAAGGGTATGTGATAGAGGGTCAGATTTCTATACACAACAATCTCTTATTTAGTGCTATAAGAAGATTCACCTGTCACATTTTACAGTCAGAAAGAACTTTCAAGGGCACTGTGTAAAGCAACATAGTTTCACTCCAAACAGAAATAAGCAATTGAATGGAAAGAGATTTAAAATAGTCATGCATAGTTAAAATATACCAGAGGTTCTTTCATAAGATCATTATGAATTATACAATCGTAGTAATAGATCCAAGTTAAATGTGGTTATAATAAATCAGCGCAATTCATTCTAATGACATATAATGAACTTTAATTTTATCAAGGCATAAGAAAATTTTAGATATTTGCCTGGCACATCACTTTGGTCAGATTTTGCAACATAACATTATAATCATATAATGCAAATTGATTCAGTCACTAATTTATAATGAAAAAATTTTAATATGTTAAGTATTCACTAGAATCTGTCACTTTTACTGGATGAACTAATGTTTACTAAAATCAATTTACACTTTTTGCATAATTTAATGAAATATATGTTAAGATGCTTTGAATTAATGACAGAAAAAATGAAATGCGAAAACACATTTATTAATATTATGTTAAGAAACAAACAGCTTGAACAACAGAGAACAGCCTGAGACTGCTTACTGAAGCTTTCAGAGATTACTGGAATGAATGCTCTTGTACTTTAACAATAAACAATAAATGACCCATGTAAAGTATCATGTATTTTATATTATACATTATTTTAATAAATATTTCTTAGTTTTACTTAGGAAATCCTACTTTACCTCTTGGTCTAACAGGTGAACCAGGCCATTGCTGTACTGATCAAGATCATGACGGAATGTACATTCATTAAGGAAGTTCTTTATCCATAAAACACAAAGGAGCCAACAGTTTGTATTTCAATCATTCTTCTTCACATAAGACACAAACTTTATTCTTACAGAAAAGTGAAAGTCATCATCAAAACTTATTCTGACAGAAAAGTGATAAGCCAACACTAAACCTTATTCTTATAGAAAAGTAATAAGTCAACATCAAATCTTATTTTACAGAAAAGTATCAAGTCAAACTTATTCTTACAGAAAAGTGATTAAATCAACATTAAATCTTATTCTTTACAGACAAGTGGTAAGTCAATATCAAACCTTATTTTTACAGAAAAGTGACAAGTCAATGTAAAACCATATTCTTAGAGAAAAGTGGTACGTCAATGTCAAACCAATATCTATATTCATTCTCAGTGAAATGTGATTCTCAATTAGTTATACAAGACACACTATATCAATATTTACTGGATTTTATGTAATTATTTTTAAAGTATGTTGGTACAAAAGTATTGATAAGTTCTAAACTGAAATTCTACTCTAATTATATTTCTCATTCATGAAATTTCTCTGCTACATGCCATCAATGGTCTGTCTAGAATTGCAGACTGTCCTTGAAGATGTTTTGGTTAAAGCAAGTTTCTCACTAACACATGTTTTTAATCTGAGGGAAGCAATAATTGGTGGGGAGCAAAGTTAAGTGAAGGAGAGAAATTAAAACATTTCTTAGTTACTGCCACTGACTATCCTCTTTTGTTTGAGTTTAAGCTGTTAGTCACTGGCTAGCTTTATGTGACTACTTCATGAAAGTTTCTATATATATATATTTTTTTTAATGAAATGTTCTAGTTTTGTATCTCACTAATTGTCCTAGAATGCAGAGGATAATGGCATTTACAATAATTCCCAAACATCAATCTTGATTTATACATTTTAAAAATGTTTTCAAACATATGATGGCAAATGGTAAAATTTCTATTGAAAGTGGCAGTTTCCTTGCATTTGAAATATTAAAATATATTATATAAAATGAAATGCTAGTATCATGTTTAAAAATAATTTGACAGTGTGCCATGTAATATATTTTTTTAACTATATGCATTTTATCAGGTACTAAGATAATGTATATATTCATTCAATTGTGCTCCAGTTCAGACTGTATATGCCATTAGTGTACAAGCAACCAAATTATGATTTTAAGAGAGAAATACATCTTTCTCTATAGGTACATAATGTGTTATTTTTCACCAGTTTGACCTTCAGCAATCAGTAACTTTCATTATCACATTACTACTTGGTGAGTCATTTCATATTAATCATAGTCTTAAATTACATGTACCACAAATAAAATTTCTTATACCATTTTAAAGATGTAATTTTTTCAAACCCAGAAATGCAATTTATATAATTATAACATAATAATTTCAATTCATAAAATTTATTTATTTTGTGATCATAGCAGTATGAAGTATTGAATCAGTTTGATTAAACAATTATTAACAATTTCAAATTATTACAATAAGGTTAATAATGGTCACAGTCTATTTTGTACAGCAAATTTTAAACATTTTCTAGAAATCAGAATAAAGCAGAATTAAATTATCTCTCTCTTATTCAACCCCCTTCTGTCTGTATGTCTATCTACCTAAATCCTGCAAAGAATGAAAGATGTAAAATACAAAAATAAATACTGAAGTAGAAGTGAGTCTTACAAAATTTCAAAACAAAAATTGATTTAAGCTAAGCAATTTTCTTTTCAAAGTGAACCTATCCACATGATTAAGAATAACAAACCATTTACAACACACTCAAACAGTAATTAAAAAATGCCCTTTGAAATAACTCAATGAACAGAGTTGTCGAAATAAACCTTTCCAATTAACATATACAACAAACTTACTTAACGATCAAAACAAACCCTTCCAATTAAATAAGTAATCAAAATAAGTCTTTCCAATAAACTCAAACATCAAGCAAAGTGATTTGAATAAACTTTTCCAATAAACTCAAATAAGTAATCAAAATAAACCCTTCCAATAAACTCAAACATCAAGCAAAGTGATTTGAATAAACTTTTCCAAAACTCAAATAAGTAATCAAAATAAATCTTTCCAATAAACTGAAATATCTAACAAACAAAGTGATTAAAATAAGCCTTTTCAATAAATGTAAGCAAACAGTCTCTTGCTTGCAGTTTTAAAATATTTTTAAACAAATAGCTACATGTACTAAAACCACAATCACTGGTAGAAAAGAGCAAAACTAATCAAAATTGCAATAAATAAGCTTGAGTGAATTATCTCATTCTGAATTACAAAAATAATCAACATTTACTGTCCTTTACTGAATTGTGCCACCCAAGCATGAAAATAACCTATAATCTTAGCAATAAATTCAAGCACTGCACACCTTTCCAATAGACTCAAACAAATATTTCCCTGCAAATATCAAGAGTCTACTGTGTATCAATCTTTGAATTCTATTTTATTAAATCCTTTATATATTATATAGAATATTATAAAAATATGTGCAATTCTGAAACAAAGGATATTGATCAAGAGAACTCTCTGAGAAAGAGATAAAACAGATGACAAATTTTCTCAGGTTTGTTGCTTTACTCTCATCAGGGTTTGAAGCAGTTGTGTCAAGGACGTTAAAGTAGCAAGATGCTGAAGAAGTTACTTCTTCAAATGAACTGGGGAAGAAAAAAAAATTGTTTTGGAGATAGTCACAGTAATTGAGGTTTAGGAACATTTCTTAAAGCATTCATTCAAATCCTAGCCAACACATATAATGTATATAAATATGTAAGCACACACACAGTTTCTGAAAATCACAAATCACCTCATAATAAATCCTCATCACTAATAAAAATACCAGTTTATAAACACTATTTGTATATATGGTACTAATATGGAAGGTAAATAAAAGTGTTAATTCATCTGCATGTTCAAGTACATAACAATATCTAGACACTTCTTAAAAAGTTATTTCCAAAAGAGATCAATTTTTCAGAGATTTCTTTTAAAAAACCAACAAATTTAACTGATTAGGTTGGCAGTTAAAAACTTGAAGAAAAAAACAACAAATAGGAACACGATCTGTGAATGTTTAATTTAACCTTTTGCTAACAAACATATTCTCATCTTTCTAAAGGTCTAATGACCTACTTTGATTTGGTGTCATGAGATGGGAAATTTCATCTTGATTAAGTTACAAATTTTAACATAACATTAAATATAATTGTTACATATGATGGGAACATGGTTGTTTTAATATGAAATGTTGAGCTTTTAGTATTATGTTGCATATATTGGTATATGAAGAAAAATATATACACTGAGTTGGATAACACCCATAAATTATTGCATTTTGATACATATTTTATTCTTCTTTACATTAAATTTTAAGTGTTAAGTGTTAAATTCTTTTTCCATGGTATTGTTAGTGATTTGTTAAAGTTAACTGTACTATAGGTATCATCTATAACATTTATTTAATTGTCATATAATGGTTTGTAATGTTTATGTCACAGCATTCACTGTCTGGGGGTATAACAAGTTAAATAATAATTACAGCTAATACCAGATCTTCATTCCTATAAAACCAGAGTTGATTGCCTGAATCAGCACTATCGGTGGATTGGTGTATTATATCTAAGTACATCTCAGCTAACTGTATAAGTATAAATCACCCCAGGTCTCAAGAGACAGTAATAAAGCAGCTGTCATGTCCAATGGTAATCTTATATTTGATGACAAGATATGGAGTTTTAACAATCTCCATTTTGTCCAAGATAAAAATTTTCATGTCTGATTTTTTTGAGTAAATAAACTACAATGGGCATGGGTGAATTTAGAGGTTTGGTAACGGAAAACAAAAGTGATGAAGATTATGGTTCAAATTTTTTTATGGATACAGGTACTGAGAGTGAAATTAATGTGAATGTTTTGATTGTAGTTACTGTGAAATGGAGACTAAAATAGTGATTCTCAAAGACTAAATATCATGCTACATGTAATATGAGAAACATTTAATAAAAGTGCAGCTGCACGCAGTTCATGACTTTACTCTTGATGCAACTATTTCAGATGAAATGGGCAGTTATTCTTCCTAAACCTGGCCATTTCTGGAAAATGTACTGTGGTATAAAATTACAATTTTATGATAAAACAAATTTTAAGGAACATTTATTTTCACCACTAAGTTTTAATTTACCACATAATTTTGCCTGGTAAATATTTTACTTTATTACTTTTGGTTCTAAGTTTTTTTGTCAAAAATTTTAACATTCAAAATATACTTTTTGAAAATCAAATAAAAAGTTTTTTAAAAATGTGATGAAATATTAGAATCTATCAATGTATGGTACTTTATTCTTAAGGTGACTATTCCAATGTTTACATTAAATAAGCAATTAGTGTGATAGTGATACCCTTGCAAAGCAACTGTTACTTTATAGTTTATTCCTAATGACCATCGGCATCTTTATTACATGTTTACCTCAATTTAATGGCAATCAGTGATAGTGATACCTTGCAAAACAAATATACCTTATTTCTAAATCAATGAAAGGCATCTTTATTACCATGTCTACCTCATTCAAAAGGCTATCATAAAGCAAATGTTACTGTATTCCTAATGATTTCTGGAATTTTTATCACCAGGTTTCCTTACTGCAATTGCAATCAGTGATACCTTCAATTTTTAAAAAAATGTTATCCTATTCAAATGAGATCAGATGCAGTGATACCTTCACCAAAAGAAAAAATATTACCTTATTTCAATGCAATCCCTAGTATCTAATTACATACCTCTATCAAGAAAATATTACCTTATTTCTAAGGAAAGAAAATTTCCCATGCCAGAAGTCCAAGCAATTTTGGACAATCGCTGGGCCACAGACTTGCGCAAGTCAGTTTCAGCAGATGCTGACAAATTTGTAGCGGCAATACTTAGACTACAAACAAACAAAAAACAAACAAAAAATAGAATGAAATTCAAAGGCTTAAGTCTTTAGCAATTAAAAGATAGCAAAATGTTTAGAAACAATTAAAAATAATACTCACAAAAAGTGAAACGAATGAACAAGAAATTTCTGATTAACATAACAAATGCATTCTAAAAAAATCTTGCATAAAGTGAGATCATTAACTGAACACAAATTTTCCCATAAAATAATGAAAATGTGTTTGCATTCATTTCTAAATTAAATGACACTTTTAAATTTTACTTATTTATTATATGGTTTTTTTCATTTTTAAAGAATTGTTTGTGAATACTCACTTTTTTTCTTTTTTCTTTTGTACTGCCTAAATAGACTGAAATCTGGTTCTGTTATTATGACAACATTAACAATCAATGAAGATAATGAGAAACATGAATATGATACAGTTGCAAGTTACAGTAAAGAAAGTACATGATTAAAGATTTGGTAAGATGCAGAATAATTGGTAGAACTGTGTCTGCATGATTGTTTCACATCAATTTTTGTAAAATAATACATAAAACATGGAGGGCTAAAAATGGATTAAACTAAGTGCAGTGCTTATGCTTATGGTAGGGACAAGCTTCATGTTACAGGCAATGTTTATGTACTGTATCTATGATGGTAAATGGCTGTATATATTTTTTCAAAGATAACCGAAAACTTCATAGTTCTCATTGATAGTCTGGACTTCATTTAATTATAATTTGAAGTTTTAATTTATGGACTACATGAGAATAGACTACCCAAATAAAGAGCTCCTTATCCAAAAGATATGGATAAAATGAGGAATGAATTTAAAATTTTATTAACACTGGGCCTACACAGATAATATGTGATCTATCCAACCCCCTGTGGATAAAGCTGTTTCCTTTGTTTTGTAAGTATTCTGCACATGTCCCTCAGGTGATCAGTTAACAATTTTTGCCAAAATCAAAGCATATGATTATGATACATTTTAAGAGCATTTTAATATAAGTATGAGGGATTACTTTTTTTCCAAAGGACTCAAATAGTTTCTACATAAATGATGTGAAATACCATGAGTTTCTGTCCATGAAACATGCAAAGGCATCAACTTTTCAGACATCTATGGACTATCATCGCTTGGATTTTGAAATAGTTTGATGTGTTTATAGTTGGTGGAGTTGTGAAGCTTATCACTCTTATCACTCCAGTCAGTCTAATATAAGATACTGTGTAACAAACAAGGAGATATTTGAGATGTTGAACAAAACACATCTCACACTGTACATGGTGGTAAGGATGATGAACAGAGTTAATCAGAATAAAAATGTAATGCAGGAAGTTATTAAGCTGTATTTGAAAGTTTGTATACCGAAACTGAAGTGTCAGAGGAGAAGATTAGTTCTAAGAACAATTTTAATGAGATGAATAAATGTGGACAAGCAGACCTAAGTGAAATGTAAACAAAATGATAGACACTTTAAATTTAAAATCTCATTGATTTTTTAGCATATCTAGAGCCCCTTCAATTCTACAGTTGGACAATGGCCAAGAGTTTCCTCATCATGTAGTTAGCAAATTTTGCTCCATATGGGACGATCATAAAATTGTCCATGGTAAACAATGCCACAGCCAGTCACGGGATAGCATGGAAAGAGCAAATCAGGAAGTGCAAAGCATGTTCATGATATGGATGGCTTTTATAAATGGTAACCATCGGTCAGAACAGCTAAGATTTGTTTAGCTTATGAATAATTGAGCATATTGCAATGGAATAAAGTGTTCTCCTCACAAGCTATATATTAAAGTGTGAGATTAACTGTGATATTAAAGTCTAGCATTGTCTAGGTCTATGGTGTAGTAGCTGTGTCTTGCTTACCCAAAGATGATGACGGTCTTGAAATTGAAGATGATTCAGAAAATGTAATAGATGAAACACATAACAGAAGTAGTGAAATGGGTGAAGATGATGTTAACAGGAGGAATTAGACACTGATGGAAACCATGACAAGTCAAACATTGAGGGAAACCAGGAAGTAGGTGCTGAAGAGAACCAGAAAGGGCCAAGCACTGAGGGTGCTGAAGAAATAGAGGCTGAGCTTCTTATTGAAGGATACCAACAGGAGCGAAACACTGATGGTCTGTGGTAAACCATACAGAGAAAAGATATGTTAACTTTGTGGCAAAAAAGAAAACATTGTTACTAATGGACATAAAGCAACTCAGAAAATCAAGCACACACAAAAAATTCTGTTTAAACTCAAGTTCCCTCTGGCTAAGATTGGAGATAGTTCAGGTTCAAATCCCACATATTGATGGAGGATGATGAGATTTTTGCAAACAGAGAATTAAAAACTGATTATGCATTAATGTTTTCTTTTATAGTGCAATATTCATCATCTTATTATAACATTACCAACCTTGAACCCCTCTTTATTTACTGTTTAAATGCATTAAATGAAATCTGTCTAATCTGCACCTTGTGGGACAATAGGGAAATGTTATACAGTTTGGAAAATAAGATTTACAAATACCACAATCCAAGATAGCACACATCATTTATATAACCCAATATATTTCTTTAATATATATACATATAAAAAAACAGATTCCATTAATAAAAAAAATAATTCAAATACGACAGTTTTATTGGACTGACAATCCCAAATAAGCTACATTTATTATGAATTAGTAGACTACATAACAGCTATGATTAAAAAAAAAAAGCAATACATAACTGTCACAGGAAATGAGGGACAGAAATTATATTTTATTTCATTTTAAAAAACCGCTAACAAAACTAGTTGAAGTAACCCGAGTTTTGTTATTTTTCGTATGTAGCATGTAAATTCCAGTAACGGTCACCTAAGATCTCTTTAGTAGACAGACGTTCGTGACGCAGTGTGTGTTAATATATCATATTGAATATATGTATTAGTTTATTAAGAATATGTATATTAAATAAATTGGGACAACTGCGCACTACGGTCGCATGTTGTTGACGAGAGAAATGGCCAGTGCGCATTAGAATTGACCACAGAAAAGCGTGCATCACGATTACCACTATATATCCAAGGCAAAAATCATGTCACAGGACATAGCTTCTGGAAGTTTTGGAGACCTTCAGTAAAGCTATATAAGAGGCAAAATGAAGACTTTTACTCTCAATGTTGAAAACGTCGATTCGTCTGAAGCCAGTCTAACTTCACGTATGAATTATCTCATGTACAGAGATTTCATAAAGGAAAGCTGCAATAATCTCTTTCCATCCGTTTTCCATCCGTCTGATGCCATATATTGAGTAACGAGGCAAAATTACTCAGTATAATTGTTGGCAAAGTGGAAAGTTCGCTGTCAAGAAAAACCCGATGCATGCGACGCTGGTTGTATGCAGTTAACGACACGAGGGACCAACTTGTTCTTCCCCCTGTCTGAGTTCGTTTTGGCAGTCTATCCCGCAAATTGAGAGGCTAGCACCGAGATTTCTTACAGATATCCGGATTTCTACACTCAATGTAATGCGACGACACATCCCACTGGACGACTCCATCCGATAATGCTAAACGTCGTTGAGGTGTCCGTTTCCACGACAAACAACGATAATTATCGAGGCTGACAACAGTCAGCTAAATTTCAGATTTCTCCCCGTGATAATCTGAAAGTGGTGCCTAGATTCTGCAGAGTCTTCACCTGTAATGCGACGCCTCAATTGCGCCGTGATCTTCACTTGAAGTGCCGCTTATAAGTGACGTGTGAGATTACGTCATCTCCT
The DNA here is from genome assembly GCA_028829895.1 of Sinotaia quadrata. Classification (NCBI taxonomy): domain Eukaryota; kingdom Metazoa; phylum Mollusca; class Gastropoda; order Architaenioglossa; family Viviparidae; genus Sinotaia; species Sinotaia quadrata. The sequence continues at coordinate 22,283,786 of CM054182.1, forward strand.
TGGAACTCTGACATTAATAGTGAGTAAAAATTAGCACGGCTAACGCGCACATACTTAACCCTAGGACTCTAAGGAAATGAACACTATTATATCGTTTGCAAAATAAGAACTTTAATGTTAAAATTAATGCTTATTCTACATGTGAACTATTGTTAAAGCGGCCCCATTTGCCGCATAAGAATTGTGTAATTAATCTTTATTTTATATTTTGAATTTCATCATTTTCATCTCCCCTTATTTCCCACAGAGTGTATGACATTGGAAAGTTGAATGAATGATTAATCACTGTGCGAAAGAGTAGTGCCCCTTTTAAATCGGGAAATAAATAACCTGATTTAAACATCTTTCAACTCTCTTGTTATTCATAGTTTTTGAGAGGGACGAAAGAATTTGTACTATTGTTTTGCACCGTTCGTCTGTTCGTCCATTTATTCACATTTATGATACACACTCACAACACACACTGCCAATAAAACGTTCCTTGGCATGACACTAATAAACTGGGCCCCACCCAAACATCAATGGAGTATGTCATGTGTGTCTATGTAACAACTTGACGCGACGTAGTACTGGCATACGTCACATGAGTTTATCTTGGAGGTGCACCGGAGCAGGCCAAAAATAGACTTCACCCCTTGCATCTCTAACTTCAGCTCGAGGTCGGCTTGTAACGAGCCCGCCCGTTTTATCACCATCTGGTGACCACTGACCGTGATCTGACAAGGTAAATTGTGTTGTTGTAAGAAAGTGTCATCTCTTTCCTGCTTTTCTATCTCATCACCATATGCATTGTTTATTGCATGTTAGGGCTTTGCTATTGAGACTTAGGTGAACTGGATTTTGATAAGACTTATTATTATTGTGTTGAAATAAGTTTTATAATCTTTACGCTATTATCGTTAACGCGTACCGACTCGTGTTTAGACGTACATAGATCGATATTCTGTACGCTACATAGCAACTGTTGTTTTGCTAATTTTGCTAACTTTGCAAATTTGCGATTGGGACTCCTTTTACTCGTGTTTGTAATAATCCTAATCACGTGGTGGCTGGTGTTCATACGCACACCATTGCACCACTTGTGACCGACAGAGGTCAAAATCCCGCGAATATTCTAAGTCACTTTATCCATACTCGTGATAACTAGCAATTTTAAAAATGGCCGAGCTAGTAAACATAAAGAAAGAACTCATGGCTATGGGCAGAGAATTCGGGTATGAGAAAGCCGAGTTAAAGAAATACGTGGATGAGGAGATAGCTAAATGGTATGTTGCGAAAGAAAATGAGGCGAAAGAGGCGAGAGAGTTAGAGGATAAGAAAAATGAGCTAGAAGAAAAGAGACAGGTAGCTAAGGATTTAGAGATGCAAACTTTGAGAGAGTTAGAGGAAAAAAGATCGAAAGAGGCGAGAGAGCTAGAGGAAAAAAGATCGAAAGAGGCTATAGAGCTAGAAGATAAGAGAGAGTTAGCTAAACAGCTAGAGATGCAAAACCTGAGAGAGCTAGAGGAAAAAAGAGTGAAAGAGGCTAGAGAACTAGAGGATAGAAAAAATGAGCTAGAGGAAAAAAGAGCGAAAGAGGCGAGAGATTTTAAAGAGAAAGAAATCCAAGATATGAGAGAAATAGAGTTATTAAAGATTCAGTCAGCTAGGGATTTAGAAGATAAAAGGCAGGAAGTAGAAGAGAAAAAGCTTAAGTTAAAAGCTAGAGCACATCAGGAACAGCTTGAATTAGCTAAGCAAGAGGTAACAGCTAGAGAGAAGTTGTTAGATGGGACTGCTAAGCAACAGGCCGAATTAAATAAACCCCGGACACGGCTAGCTTTCTTTAACCCTGAAGTCGAGACGATTGACGAGTTTTTGACACGCTTTGACAGTTTCATTGCCAACTTTAATTACACTGACATTGAAAAGAAACAACAACTCGGTCAAATACTTCAAGGTGAAAGCTCGCGCGCATTTACTGATCTAACGCGCGATCCCGCTATTACTTATGCAGATCTCAAAACGGGTTTGATGCGTACTTTCCAATGTACAGCAGAAGGCTTTCGAAAAATGTTTAGGAGAGCCATACCCAAAGCAAATGACACCATGCAAGCCTTCGGTACCCGGTTACGCCATTATCTTGATAGATGGATTGATTTGACAGACATCCGGAAGACATATGAGGGCCTATTTGATTTGATATTAAGAGATCAATTTCTCCATATTGCTCCGCCTGCAATGACGACATATTTGCAGCGAAATCCCCCGACTAACTTCTGTGATATGTTGAAGTTAGCAGACACGTATAATGATTACCCTGATCCGGTAATTACGAGGAGTGCACCACGCCCTCCTCTTACAAATCGGCAGAAGTATACACCGAAATCGAACCGACCAATGACGAAATCGGAAAAACCCGAACCGGTACAGCGGACATATACTAAGTCACAAGACGTACGACGTCACACACGTGACTCCCCACCTATGACATGTTACACTTGCAAAGGGAAGGGGCATAGTTCTCAGAACTGTCCCAGTCCACGTGATGTAAAGGTATGCACTGAAACAGGTGCAACTCTAAAGACCCAACAGGCTACAGTAAACGGACAAAAAGTCAAAATACTGGTCGATACAGGCGCGTCCATAAGCTGCATAAATGCTAAACTTGTACGCCCTGAACAGTATCTAAGAGGTAGTGTCCGCATTCGATGTGTTATGGGACACCTTAGTACATGTCCAAGAGCCACTGTACATGTTACGTCACCCGTATTTTCCGGTACAGTCACCACCGCAGTGATAAGAGACATGCAGTTCGGATTCATACTATCGCCCGAACAGTGTGACGCAAACACTGATGACATCTATCCTGTTCTCCCCGTAACCACTAGAGCACAACGGGAACGTAGTAAACAAGGACCCCCGGCTCTAAAGATAGTCGAGAACACATTTCCGCAGTTGACCCCAAGTCAACTCAGTCACCTGCAGCAGGAGGACAAAAGTTTGTCCTCAATGCTAAAGCTGGCACGGAAAAACACTATTACGTCCAGCAAGTACGCGACAATGACGTATTTCCTGAAGGACGGACTAGCGTTTCGGCGCACCGACTATAAGGAAAATGATACTAGAAGCACCACGTGTCTATTTACCCCTAAACCACTCAGACCGCTGATTCTAAGCTTTGCACACGACTCAATCATGTCTGGACATCAGGGCGCGCGTCGCACTGAGCAGCGAGTTCGCGAAGATTTTTTTTGGCCAGGCCTGAGTAGGGATGTTCGCTCGTACGTTCGTACATGTACGCAGTGTCAACAACATATCGACCGAGGGCGTGTCAGTCGAGTTCCCCTCGAGATAGTACCAACAGTAGAGGAACCATTCCTAAAAGTCGCAGTAGACATTATTGGCCCAATCATTCCCGCGGCCGAAGGAGGATATCGCTATATCCTAACAATCGTGGATTTTGCAACACGATATCCAGAAGCAGTCGCATTAAAGGGCATCACAGCGATCGAAGTCGCAGACGCTTTAATAGACGTATTTTCTCGCACGGGCGTTCCCCGAGAGATATTGAGTGACCAGGGCACTCAATTCACTTCAGCAATGATGGCTGAAACAATGCGTCTACTGGCGTGTAAACAGTTGTTCTCATCACCATATCACGCTCAGTCTAATGGTGCCGTTGAACGTTTCAACGGTACAATAAAGAAAATGTTAATTAAAATGGCCTCGGAACAACCCGACCAGTGGCCGCGTTTTCTAGCACCATTACTCTTCGCGTATCGCGAACTCCCACAAGAGAGTACGGGCTATTCACCGTTCCAACTACTATACGGCAGGCAACCTCGTGGTCCCCTTAAGCTAATTAAAGAAACATGGGTCAAGGGAGACACTGTGACCGATGGTAAAGATGTTCACACGTACGTAGCCGAACTACGTCAACGTCTGATCGAGACATGTCACTTAGCACAGGAAAACATCCGCGAAAAACAACCCCGATACAAGCGAAATTTTGACCGTACGGCTGTGGAACGTGACCTCGAACCAGGTCAGCTCGTGTTACTCTTGCGGCCCACACATAACAACCGCATGCAAATGCACTGGCGTGGACCCTACCGCGTTATTAAGCGTGTGAAGCAGAACGACTACAGCATACAGATAGGAAATAAGCAGAAAACCTATCACATAAATATGCTAAAGCGTTACTATGAACGCAGCGACGAACAGATACAAAACGTGAATGTCGCACTGATACAATTGGAAGACTCCAATTTCAGAACAGACATGATGTCCGCCGAAACCCAGCCTAACCCCGCAGTTACAGTCGATCAAGTCGAGATTGACTCGAACTTAACTGTCGAACAGCGCGACGCAATGTCAAACCTCTTACACAGACACGCGCGCATATTCACCGACCAACCGGGCCACTCAGATTTGGTTGAACACCGCATCAAACTTTTAAGTGACAAACCAATACGCTTAAAACAATACCCACAGAAATATGAGAGCACAAAGTACATAGCAGAACAGGTGCGTGAAATGCAAGAACAGGGCGTGATTGAACAGTCAATCTCCCCATATTCATCACCGGTCGTCTTAGTTAAAAAGAAAGACGGTACGCTTCGTTTTTGTGTGGACTACAGACAGTTAAATGAGATAACTGAATTCGATGCGGAACCTATCCCAAATCAGGACGAATTATTCGCAAAACTAACCAAGGCACATTACTTTTCAAAGTTTGACATGTGCAAAGGGTACTGGCAACTGTCGGTTGCTATTGACGACAGACCAAAAACAGCATTCCCAACTCCGCTAGGCTTGTTTCAGTTTTGCCGACTACCGTTCGGACTAGCGAACGCACCCGCAACATTCGCGCGCTTCATGCGAAAATTACCGTTAGAGAGCGTTAACGCATTGAATTTCTTTGATGACATACTGGTAGCAACAGGAACATGGGACCAACATTTATCCTCAGTGGATGGTCTACTTGACATTCTCGAGCGCCATAGATTGACCGTGAAACCCTCCAAAGTACGCGCGGGCTTTCGAGAGATTGAATTTCTTGGCCATATCATAAGTGACGGACAAATAGGCCCAAATCTAGACTTGACTGCAGCCATTCGTGACATGACCTTACCGACTACAAAGAAACAGGTCAGGGCAGTTTTGGGGCTAGTGGGGTACTACCGAAAATTTGTCCCAAACTTCAGTACGCTTCTTAAACCACTGACGGACTTAACTGGGAACAAACAACCCACGAAAATACGATGGACGGCAGAGTGTAGCACCGCCCTCGAAAAAGTGAAGGACATCTTGACCAGTAAACCCGTCCTACAGTTACCAGACTTTGACAAAAGATTTATTGTCAGGACCGACGCATCAGACGAAGGCCTCGGTGCCATACTTCTCCAAGAGACAGATGACGAATACCTACCGCTAGCATACGCTTCTAAGAAACTGTTAGATCGTGAGACACGGTATTCTACGATTGAAAAAGAGTGCTTAGCAATCGTATGGGCACTCAAGAAATTTAGTGCTTATCTGTACTCTAAACCATTCATCCTGCAGTGCGATCATAAGCCGCTGACATATCTGCGCACTAGCATGTATGATAACGCTAGGCTAACTAGATGGACACTCCTGCTACAGGAGTATAGCTTCGTTGTCGAACACATCGCGGGCAGAGAAAATTCGGGTGCCGATGCATTATCCCGGCATGCCATAACCGCGATATAAACAAGAGAGAGGATAGTCTCTCCACAGATGCGCATATAATTCCTGTGGAGACTATCGTGTGAAATAAATTTTTTTTTTGTTCCTATTTGATTTCCACTCTGTGAGCTCCAATCAATTTTAAGAAGGGGGTTGTCACAGGAAATGAGGGACAGAAATTATATTTTATTTCATTTTAAAAAACCGCTAACAAAACTAGTTGAAGTAACCCGAGTTTTGTTATTTTTCGTATGTAGCATGTAAATTCCAGTAACGGTCACCTAAGATCTCTTTAGTAGACAGACGTTCGTGACGCAGTGTGTGTTAATATATCATATTGAATATATGTATTAGTTTATTAAGAATATGTATATTAAATAAATTGGGACAACTGCGCACTACGGTCGCATGTTGTTGACGAGAGAAATGGCCAGTGCGCATTAGAATTGACCACAGAAAAGCGTGCATCACGATTACCACTATATATCCAAGGCAAAAATCATGTCACAGGACATAGCTTCTGGAAGTTTTGGAGACCTTCAGTAAAGCTATATAAGAGGCAAAATGAAGACTTTTACTCTCAATGTTGAAAACGTCGATTCGTCTGAAGCCAGTCTAACTTCACGTATGAATTATCTCATGTACAGAGATTTCATAAAGGAAAGCTGCAATAATCTCTTTCCATCCGTTTTCCATCCGTCTGATGCCATATATTGAGTAACGAGGCAAAATTACTCAGTATAATTGTTGGCAAAGTGGAAAGTTCGCTGTCAAGAAAAACCCGATGCATGCGACGCTGGTTGTATGCAGTTAACGACACGAGGGACCAACTTGTTCTTCCCCCTGTCTGAGTTCGTTTTGGCAGTCTATCCCGCAAATTGAGAGGCTAGCACCGAGATTTCTTACAGATATCCGGATTTCTACACTCAATGTAATGCGACGACACATCCCACTGGACGACTCCATCCGATAATGCTAAACGTCGTTGAGGTGTCCGTTTCCACGACAAACAACGATAATTATCGAGGCTGACAACAGTCAGCTAAATTTCAGATTTCTCCCCGTGATAATCTGAAAGTGGTGCCTAGATTCTGCAGAGTCTTCACCTGTAATGCGACGCCTCAATTGCGCCGTGATCTTCACTTGAAGTGCCGCTTATAAGTGACGTGTGAGATTACGTCATCTCCTTGGAACTCTGACATTAATAGTGAGTAAAAATTAGCACGGCTAACGCGCACATACTTAACCCTAGGACTCTAAGGAAATGAACACTATTATATCGTTTGCAAAATAAGAACTTTAATGTTAAAATTAATGCTTATTCTACATGTGAACTATTGTTAAAGCGGCCCCATTTGCCGCATAAGAATTGTGTAATTAATCTTTATTTTATATTTTGAATTTCATCATTTTCATCTCCCCTTATTTCCCACAGAGTGTATGACATTGGAAAGTTGAATGAATGATTAATCACTGTGCGAAAGAGTAGTGCCCCTTTTAAATCGGGAAATAAATAACCTGATTTAAACATCTTTCAACTCTCTTGTTATTCATAGTTTTTGAGAGGGACGAAAGAATTTGTACTATTGTTTTGCACCGTTCGTCTGTTCGTCCATTTATTCACATTTATGATACACACTCACAACACACACTGCCAATAAAACGTTCCTTGGCATGACACTAATAAACTGGGCCCCACCCAAACATCAATGGAGTATGTCATGTGTGTCTATGTAACAACTTGACGCGACGTAGTACTGGCATACGTCACATGAGTTTATCTTGGAGGTGCACCGGAGCAGGCCAAAAATAGACTTCACCCCTTGCATCTCTAACTTCAGCTCGAGGTCGGCTTGTAACGAGCCTCCCGTTTTGTGACAATAACCATTTTAACATCCAAAAATTATCATCTACACAACCCTCTAAAATCAATTAATTTATACTCATATTTTTCATCCAATTTGTCTTGTATATAACTTTACAACACTTTCCTATAACACAACCAAATTATGAGATACTTAGACATTTAAAGACATACATATTCCTTTTGCTGAATTTTGCTTCCTTTAATGTGAAAAAAATGCTCATTTTGAAGTGTTAAAATACTTTATAATTATAACCCATCCTTTCAGGGTCTGCTATAGCCATATAAAAAATGATATTTAATTTTTTTTAAATTTAAAAGGTGTTCAAATCTCTGTAAATAAAAGTAGGGTTTACTTTCTGTTTAAAATTATAAAAATATAGTTTTCTATATTTTAAAACAAATTTAAGATGAATGGCTATGAATACTACAAATATGTTTTCTATTTAATTATAATATAATATTCATACTCGTAGCATATATTAGCTTTGTGCTACCTTTTCTAAGTTAAAAATAAAAAATATATACATTATTTTTTCTAAGAAGGAGAACCTACAAAGTATATTCATTTTCAAAAGATTTTTTTTTAAAATTCTAAAAATGTGGGCAAGAAAATATTTAAAAGGCAATGATTCACATTTTATTAGTCAGCACTGGTTGTGTATGACGTGTTTGTTTAACCATGCCCTAAATCGATGCACTAATGACAAAAAACGTGTATTATTCTAATATTAATAATAATGGTGAAAAATATGGCCTACTAAAAAAAGTTATGCATATAGGCCTAAATTATATTTATAGGCCCTATGGTTAATAATAATAACAATGTTATTAACATTTTATTTTTAAAAACATTTACCTGAGATTGCCATCCTCTACAGAATCGCCTCCTTCCGATGTTGAAGGATCACTTGTACTTCGGGGCCTATTAATAAAATGTTAGCAACAATAACATTAACTCTCTCAAATTATAAATTAGCTTTTATTTTCCTATTATTTTTATTGTTGTTGAGATGCAATGCACTAAAAGTGTTGATTGTGCGTGCAATTAAACAAAACATCAAAACTTCTGACAAAACCGATCATAATTTTATTCAGTAGCAAACCTGTTTGGATAAAATGTGTATAAAGCATAATATCTTTTAAGCTCCGTCTGTTTTTTATCGTTACTTTGGTCGCTGATTGAACTTTGAATAGACCCCGTGTCACTTTCTTCTGCCATGTTGGCAGATAACTCTTTATATCAACACTGAAACCTTTTCCGGTTTAGTCTGCAGCAGACGACAATTTCTTTCAGTTTGGCGTCTGCTTGATTTTATTATTTATTTAAACAAAGAAATTTATTTCTGTAATAAAGAAACATTTTATTCTTTAAATATGGCATGGCTTGGAAGATTCGATGACTTTGATCAGTTTGATAATGATGGCTTGAATAAAAATGCATCTTTTAAATATCAAAAGCAAACTACAAATCCTGGAAAGTCACCAACAGTTCACAGTGAGGCTGAGTGCAAACGATTGTGTGACATTAAGGCAGGAACGTCAGTAGTAGTAAGATTTTGTTTAAATAAATATTTGTTTTAAACATAACTTTTTATTAATAATAGTAGTATACTAATTTGAAATTTAATGTTTTAAATAGATTTAACAATAAACATTGGCCAACTTAATTAAAATAAATTATTTTACTCATGATTTAATGATTCAAAAAGTAATTAATATATATTTAATATATAATAATTTTATGTACTTTTTCTTTTATTGTCATTTTTGCTGGATACTTTAGGTTATATTATTTATTTTCAGACATTAAAATGTGTTATTATCGCAAAAGAACAGGCACGATCCATTTTCAGCAAAAAAAGTAAGCATTGATAGTGTAGGTTATTGGTAAAGTGGTTGATATTATTCACGTTTTTACAAATTTTTATTGTTATTATATATATTTTGGTTCACACTTAATGTTTTATTAATATATTTTGGTAACTATTTTCCTTTCTCCAAACGTCTTTACTTTTAAGCTCTGTAAATCCAAGTGTTGTCCAATCTGTCAAGAGTCATTAAAAATTTATTTAGAAATCAGTTATTAAAGACATATTAAAAAATAAGGTGGTGGTCAGACTATAAATCTGGGCCACACATAACTAAGTTTCTGCTGGGTCAGTGTTGACATCTAGCATGTCTGTAATAATATTAAAATAAATTCAAACCTTTATATATCTTACCACTGAATAATATCAGCTTTTGTGTGAATATAAATAATACACATTTTCCTGCTGGTATATCAAATCTTATAATTGTGGCTACCATAAACAAAGATGTCCTTCATTTGCACTTAATGTTAATAGCTCTACATAATCAGAACTATGGCTAGAGAGAACCAATTTGTCTGACATTGAAAAATTAAAATTTTTTTAACGCATATCATTGAACATAAACAATCTCACATTTAGGATTTTATTATATTATAATCAAATCTTATTTGTATCTTAGTAAAAATCTATTTAAAATTACTTAGATGCTGCTACAAATGTGATGGAGAGAGTACAACTCCATTTCATTCAGAAATACTGTCAAATTTAATAACACTAACCATACTATTTTGCTGCTTTTTATTTACTTATTTATATTTCAGAAAAAGGCATCTTCTAAAAATTACACTATATTAAATACTTGTATTAAATAGTGTGAAAACCTTGTAAGTAAATATATAACTAATTGATTTTACGACAAAGCATTTTGAAGTTTTATTCTAACGGACAAAACTTTAAATTTTTTTATAATTTAACTTTAAAATTTAACTAATTATTTTTAATAAATTAAATTTTAAATTCATGGAAATGTTATATACCAATACACATGTGTGTGTGTGTGTGTGTGTGCATGCACATGCACATGGATGCATGTGCATACATGTTTGTGTACTAAAAGGGACTAAAATAGTTTGCACATTAAGAAAACTATTCTTATCTTTACCCCTCTGATACATTTTTTTTATATCCTCTTCATGTAGCTATTTGTAGAAATTTTGCAATATTAATTATCATCTTTACTCAAATTATTTTATAAATTTTGATCTCTTCTATCTGGTTTAAACTTAACAATCTAAGAGTCAGAAAATAGAAAATATTTTGATTAATTGGTTTTGTTTTAATTATCTTTGAGAAAGAATTATCTACTGAGTTGAAGCTAAATAATATAGGAAAATGTTATGTTAAAGAATTATTATTAGAGGCAAATTGGGGACAGTAGTTTTAACAAACTGATACAAGATATGTTTCAGGAGTTTTAAGAGCCACTATGATCTGATTATAATTTATAGTCTAATAATACAGATTGCAGTCCATGGGCCTGTAAAGGGTGATTTTGTGGTCTGCAAGGAGTTTAGATCATGTACTGTAATAAGACAAAACATTAAATTTTGAATGCTGCTTTTAACAACTTGCTTTTCAAAAGTAAAACGTAAACAACACCTTTTTTTTTTTTTTTTGATAAGCACCCTTACAGTTAAAATTAGGTAGATGTAGTGTTTAATAATAATTGTAAGCTTTTTTGCCTCATAATAAAATGCTTTTTAGTCTCTTCACTGTACTTTATGTATTTTATACTTAGTTTCATTATTCATTTCTTTTGTGCATTTTTTTATAATTTCTTTTATTTTTCTCTTTCTAAATTATTCACATTGTATATATATATATATATTTAATACAATAGATAAATTTGAAATAAAAAATCATTTTCAAGCTATTATCAGATATCAAGTATGAATAGAATTCATCCCATATTAAATTTGTTGTTGATGGATATCATAATCCATTTTGATTATGCAGCTTTCTAATATAAAATTAATAATATATTTGCTCTCTTATATTACTCTTACAGGATTCAATGTTATACTTATAGTATGTGAATCTTCTTTCAGATATTGGTGATGAAAGACATCTGATATCATTGATTGTGAGAGATTCACCCTCATGTTTTGCCTGTGTCACTTGCTGGGGTAGTGCAGAATTTGTGAACCATATCAATGACAACTTTCATATTGGTGACATAGGTAATTTTGTGATAATATCTTTCATAGTTAAAGTTATTTATTTTACAACTATCAATTAACTTATAAATCATTCATAAGCTTATTCTTTATTCTTTTTCTTATTGGCTTGAACCTTCAAAATACTTCTTTAAAAATATCTTTGAGAGGTTGTGGAAGTGTTTTTGGCTTTTATTTAGATACATCTATTTATTTCTTCTAATAAAGCCTTTAATTTTATTTTAAGAGATTACAAATTCTTTCAGTTTACTGTCTTATTCTCATGAGTTAAATAATTATTTTGCTTCTACTGAAATAAGAGATGATGCTGAGTTGAGATATGGTTTCTGTGATTTTTCCCTACTAAGTCTGTAATTTAAAAGATGTAAAATTTTTAGGTTCACTATTCTAAGTTGCACAAGTAAATTAATTAGTTATTTTACTCCTATAGCAATAAGAGATGATCCAGGAGAATTGCTAGGTTATTGGTTCATAGTTGACTTGGTTCCAAGATTGTAGGATAAGGCACTTCCTTTTGTATGAAAATTTAGTGCATGATAAAAATTGTTAGTTGTTAATGGTACATATACAGTACTATTAACAACCTTAGATTTAGAATTTAAGTTCAAATGAAGCAACTGAAGTGAAAAATAATCAGATGGCATACATTTTGGATGGATTGTTTTCTGGCCAAATAATATCATCTTCTTTTCAGTTTTTTTAAATCCAAAGAAAATCAGATGGCTTACATTTTGGTTGGATTATTTTTAACCCAATAATATACAATACACTGTACCTTCTTGTTAAATTTTTTAAATCTTCCCAAAACTTTTGACTAATATTAAAATTTGTCCATTTCTCTTTCTGCATTATTGTGACTACAGTACAGATAAGAAATGTACAGGTTCACTTCAAGGCAAACAACCAGTCAGATGAGAAGTTTAAACCATGGACTCCATTGTAAGTGTAGCTTTTCTTTTTCCAGTTAGCACAATGAAAAAAAAAAAATTCAGTATGTTAAGTTAGTAAAATAATTTTTATCAGAAATATTAGAAAAGTTATTGATTTTTATTGATAAAGAGTAAAAGACTTTACAAAAAAAAAGGCAAGTATTTTTTTTAAAATAAATTTTGTCACTGATTTGAATATGTCAAACATTTCACTAACTGACTATGTATAGTAAATAACACTAATCCATTTATTATTCTACTAGTACAGTTATTATAATCTGACAAACTCACTTGTTAGTGCACATTCTTCTTGATGCTTATGTAAATTTTCCTCTGATACTTGTTGTCTATTTTCTTCGTCAACACCAAATTCCTTGAAATATTGCATGTTATTTTTGAGGACATCATTTTAAATTAATAATAATAATGTTACAATCATTGAGAAAGATATCAAGAGGAAAGATGGCAAACTGTAAAGCCCCACGCCTAGACCAAATACAAATATTCTGGTTGAAACATCTTACCTCCTTACAAGATAGACATGTTGAACAACTGCAAGACATATTAAACAAACTATAAACTTTGCCAGCCTAGATGGTAAAAGGAAAAGCAAGCCTGATTTTGAAAGGTTCAGAGAAAGGCATAACGCCAAACAACTATTGTCCATTCACATGCTTATCAGCTACCTGGAAATTACTATCAGGAATTATATCTAATAAAATCATGTCTCACCTTGAACTCTTAACCAATAAATGAAAGATGCTAGACCAGGCAGCAGAGGAACAAAGGACCAATTGGTAATTGATAAGGCCATAGTTATTGATAGCAAGAAATGAAGTACAAATCTTGCAATGACAATGATTGACCTTCCAAAAGATCTATAACCCATTTCCATATTCATGAATACTAGAAACATTAAAAATGTATAAGATAGCACATCAGTACAGAACCTAATTCAAGAATCAGTATGTGTTGGAGTAAATTTGCCTATCCCTATTTTAATACTTAATTGCTATATAAATTGTTAAATTGTCAAAGTAACCCAACCTTGGGCACTACTTATTTAATAAATTTATTGTTAAATTTATTGATCTGCTTACACATATTGATAAACTTATGTTGAAGAAGAAAGTGGGTGGATGGGGGCTTGCTAAATATAGAGTAAAGATGGATTTGTCTTCTCCTATAGTAAGTTTTCCACCTATGGAAATATTGTGTGATGGTAAATGTTTGTCTTCAGTGTTGCAGAAGAGAGAAAACGTTTACAGTGCCCGCATAGCCACCAAGTGAGAGAGACGAGTGGTGTCTGCTGGAGAATTATTAATAACATAAATTAAGATTCTCATCACTTGTAATTAGTTATGAATGATTAATTAATTAAAAATAATCATAGTCATTAACTAAGTGGCATTGGTGCCACACATGAAAAGCTGGAAAACCACCCACATGCAACAATATAGAAATTGCAGTCATACCTATAAAATGTAGAATCTTTCAAGGCAGTTCCCTTTCACAATTGTTGTTCTAAATTGCCCTAAATCCTCGCAGTCAATAGATCAACAATAAATTCTTACTTTTATACATTGAAGCACATATGGAATTTCAGAACAAGACAGATCTTATGGGATTTCAAAATGTACAAAAGCTTTTTAAATTGCACAGATAGAAGTGACAAAAATGCTGCTGCCTTTTGCAACAACCTATCTTTGTGAACAAGAATTTTCTACCTTTGCGAACTTGAAAACAAAGAACAGAAATTGATTATACTCTGAAAACAACATCCATGTTTTTCTGACATGGATGTTGTTTTATCAAAAATGAAACAGCACCATTTTCCAAAATCTGAAGTGGAGATGTTTTGAATTAAATTCAATCCTTTTTATTAATTTCGCATGTGTGTTATTGTTATGACAGTATGTGTGGTTTTATAAGTGTTTTTATAATTCTTCACTTTGAGAGCTTTTATTCTTCATTTTAAGAATAGTTAGCTTGTTTTTGTTTACTTTGAAGTCTGGGGGTAATTTAACACAAATATATTTTGGGTAATAATCCCAAAATAGTTCCGTGACTCCTGACATAGGAAGACAGTTAACACATCTTGTTGTAACCAACTAAAGTTATGAATTTACATCATGACAACGCATACACAAAGAGCACTCGAATTTACAAAAATTTAGTCAGTTCATGAGATAACAATAAAATGAAAGAATGGAAAATAAACCAATGACAAAATACAGGCAGTAAACAAAAGAACAAATGGTAAATCTAATATTTCCAGGCAAAATAAAAAATAAAAAACAGTAAAAATAAAAAGCTGTCAAAATGAAATACATTCAAAAGATCATTCATTGATACATCAAGCAAAAAATCGGTAGTAGTAAACTAACCCCTGTATTACTTAACATTTAAACTAAAGATAGATATTATGAGTACACATGAGCCACATATAGCTGCAGTTATATAGGATGAAACAGATGAGACAGTTACAAGCAACACACAACTGCTGACTCTCAGCTCTCTACAAACTAACCTTCTGATATAAAAACTGGAATTTATATCATTGACCCAGACTCTGAATACACAAAGATTAAGACTGCAAAGTTACCGGTATAGGCAAAACACTACTGCTTACTCTCATCTCTCCACAGCATAAAAGAACACACTGTTCTAATACTCAATACAAGAATCAAGAATTCCACAAAACCCAACTCTTTGAATTACACTCTAACATACACTGCCTGCTACATAGACTAAGTCTTTGCAACAGTGACAGCGCATGTGCTTACCCAATAAGGCAAATAATGGGGCTTGCTAAGTGCTGGAGTATATATAGTGAATCTTAGACCTACCACCTGGTTCTGGCACTGGTTTTAGAAATTACACAAATATTGCAAGATGCAATATTCTCTGTTGATCGTTATAAAGGTTGACATTGTTAGCTTAATAAGTCTCTTAGAAAAAGTATAGCAGGAGAATAATTTTGCCACAAATGAAAATAAATAATAATTATTATTCTTATTTTTAAGGTCATTCCACTTGACTTTGTCAGAAAACCATTCCAGTTTAGAGCATTATACAGGATGGGATGCAGCAAACTTCAGGGGCATCTTGACAATGCCAACCCGGCCAAGCAATGATTACCATACTCTTGAGGAAATTAATGTCAGTGGTGCTGGACTACAGGGAGAGCATGTTAATATTCTTGCTGCAGTTAGAAAGGTGTCATTGATTATGGAAATAATCACTACATATTTAAAATTTTCAGACTAGTTTATGTGAGAAAATATTTAAATTTGTAAGACCAATTTGTTAGATATTATTTTTTAAATAATATTTTATTTCTTATAGTTTCTTATAGTATACTAAATGTTTTGTTTTGATTTTAAATCTCTTTTTTTTTTTTACTTACATATTTAAATTGTTTAATATAGAGCAGAAATCAATGCATTGCAAAGATAGATAAATGGATCACTGGATCGACATGAAAGTTTTGAAAATCTGTACTTATAGATCTCTTTGTGAGCTCTAACAGAAGCCACATGAGCATAATGTGCTTGTGAAGTATCATTTTACTTCTTTATATAATTATGGCACTCCTTGCATGAGTCATCCTTAGATTCATGTGTGTGAGATCTAAAAGATGCTTTTCATTCACCATTGTTTGTGAAGTTTCATTGTTATTTGATTATAGATATTGGCACAGACCTTTCCTGAGACAACATTAACATTATAAATAAAGAAAAATAATATTAGATGGTTATATAGATAAACAGACAGATAAGGGAACATTTTAACAAAACAAAGATTCTATCTTCAGGTTGGGCAGATTCGGCATTTGACCACAAAGTCTGGGAAACAAACAAAGAAATGTGAGGTGGTCTTGTTTGATGACACATGCCCAACTTTCATCCTGGATCTGTAATTAAAAATCTGTACAGTTTGTAATACAGTAGTGATTTTTCATGTTAAATAAATTGAGAAATAGATTTGAATTATCCAATTAAAAAATAACAATATTACATTTTAAAAAATAAATTCATACTTTACTTTTCACATTTGCTGGCTACTTAAAAGTCAATTATAAGAATACAGCATTATTCCCATACCCTTTGTTCAAACAAGCTTTAAATTTATTGTCTTTTTTCTTTTCTTATTATCTTACTTGTTTCAGCTCAGTTTAGTACTTATTTGTACTTTTAGTCAGTAATTATTTTTTTTTTATTTTTATTTTTTAAATTTAATTTTATTTATTTAGTTAATTAGTTATTTTTAGGGGGAGGGGGTCTGTAACTAGCAAGTTTAACTTATATAGATGAATTTTATTTAAAATTTTTTAAAGTATTTTCTTTTATATATTTATTGGCCTGAATATAGTAGAGCCTTGTACATAAAGTTTTAAAGGTGTTCTACATGAAAAACTTTTTAAAATTTTTTTCACCAAAGCCATAGATTGTCCTTGGAGATACCAGCCACCTTGTTAGCAGCCTGCACTTTATTTGTTTGTTGCACCTTGTGTATTGCTCTTAATTTAAAATTCATATCATAGCTCCTTCTCATTCCCTTGTATACTTCAGATGCCAAGGTGTCCTTTTCTCCACCTGCCTTGGGTAATTTTTTAATATCAGTTACACAACACAGATTGTGCCATCAACACTGACCTACTGAATTACCAGTTCAATGACACTAAAATTAGCAAATTAGATCGTGGGAATTCCTGTCCATGCTGGCTGGTATAGTCTCAGAATGCTACAAAAATAATCTCTGTAGGAATCTGCTATTTTTTCCAGTGACAAATGTTAGACTGTACATATAATATGAGTACAATTTCAGGAAAATCCCTTAATATAGTGAATTTTTTGTTGTTGGGGGGAATACATCTTACTATATTCAGGCTAATACAATATATGAGTTTATGTATAGGTAGGTAGACAGACAGACAGACAGAAATTCATCCCCAGATTTCAATGACTTGTACAATGCAAGCATTATAATAAATTTTATATATTATATATATCAAGTTGTCACATTCCAAGTGATTGCAGTAAATAAGATTAGTTTACAAGAGAGCATCTTCACTGTTTTCTGCATTTTCTTTTTAACATTCACAGATTGTACATTGTTATAACCACATCATAACTGTATTTTTCATTACCTAAATATTTATCTGATCTTTGCAGCTGGGACAGTCATACTAATCATGCATTATTATGGACTCCTTTTCAGACAGGTCAGTAAGCTTGCTTTTTTTTATCAATTCTTGAAATGCTAAAATCCATATTTCTTTGCAAGTAGGATGCAGGTTGCTCTTACACACCTGTTGAATTTATTTCTGTTACTTTTATTTATCCACCTTTAATAATACTCTCTTTCAGTTATTCAAACTTAGTTTCACTCCTTCTATGATGTATATACACATACAGAGTGTCCCTAAAGTCTGGACACAGGAAATCTCATTAACTATATTTCTTTTACCTCCACAAATGTATCAGGCGAAATGAAAGAAATTATCATGCTAAAATTTATACTAGCCCCATAAAATTACTTTGCAGGACACCCTTGGAACTGTATTCCAAAAACAACCCTCGGTCATTTCTTAAAAGAGCAAAAGTTTCATCTGCAAGTTACAAGTTATTTCATTGAGTTCACCAGAATCTTGCAAAGCACATCGACCTTTGCATCACAAATGGTGGAAATCATATTGAAGATGTTACTTGTTAATATTACAATTGAATAAAATGTTGTTGAGAATGTCATTTTTTGAAAATATACATTTTTTCTTGTGTCCAGACTTTAGGGACACCCTGTATATAGCTAGATGGATGGATGGATGGGCAGATGGGTGAGTGGATGAATGGCAGACACACACATATATACATATAGGTGATGTCCTAGATTCAAGATTGTATAGGTCTGATCAGTGTAGTTAATAATCTAAGATTAAACAACATATACTGATGCTATAACAGTTCATACTTTATGTATCTGTATCACTTTCGATAGAAATTAGTCACTATCTCTAAAGCATATAACCTCAGGGACACTGATCATTGACAGTTGTCAATACAATTAACAAATACGCTAAACACCTGGCTAGGAGTTTACAAACACAATTTAATATATTAAAAATGTTTTCTTTAGCAGGATATCAATATCATTTTATCACTAATCATATACAGGCAGTCCCCAAGTTATGCTGCACCGCTCTGTCCATATATTTAAAATCGCATTACGGTGCGAAATTAGTAGTTATGGCACTCAGTTCAGCACCACTCTACTTTTGTTCATGCACGAGAGTAATGCCATGGCAGTAGACAGGCTTGTGGTGAATGGTAAAAATATATGATAGATGTTAGTGTGAATGCTGCTAAAGACGTTGCAGAGGTGAAAATCCAACTTAACAGCAAAAATCAACTTCATTTGAAAGAAAACCCCAGAACTCTGTCATAACTCAGGACTGCCTGTACTGCATTACATAATTTATATAAGTTTTCTATTCTTGATGTGTTTTGTTTGCACAGGCAAAAGTTAATTTCTTAATAAATTATTAATCAGCTTCAATAATTATGATTGATTGATATATTATATATATATATATATATTTGCAGATAAGATTTAATATTTATTTATGAAATGAGTTTAAATTAAATAAATGCTTTTCTTTCTAAGATTATACGTTCTGTATGTGTCATCCATTAGGTAGAAATAACAGATGCACTGTACAAAATAATAACAGTAATACTGATTATCATCCTTGCAGTTCTCATGTAAATACTCTGGATCTGTTATAAGTATTAAATTTGTAACTATTAAAATTATATTATTCATAATTACAATGAACTATTAATTGATATTTTCTACCTCTTGTACAGCTTTTGATATATCATTTAGTAAATAATACTGTTTTATTTTTCTCTTTACTGCTAGTGATATTTGCTGCAGATGTTAAGATAAGTTTCAATGCATTTAAATCCAGCATGGTAGCAACTGCTGACTGCAAAACTATTTTTACCATGGATCCTGGTAAAGAATTTTCTATTATACTAATTTCTACTTCATATTTTTATGAAGGCTAAATGAATTATCTAATTGTTAAATTCGTGTTTTATTTAAATATGTATTTATATTTTGAATACTAATTAGTAAAGAATGCATTCCTCAATTTATATGATACCAATTTATTTCACTTAAATGAGATGCATTTTATTACATTTTTTGTTTCCAGAATGAGTTAAATTTCACTCAGCATGTACTGTTTCAAATGTACATTCAGTATATTATATTTGTTCATGTATAATAGTTTAGTAGCAGGATTCAATAGCATGTGATTTCAATTTCATGACTTTATAGCACATGATGTCAAGGTTTTCCTAAAAACTTATTTTACATTTGCATTATTCTTAATGTCTTTGTACAGCATGCCTCCAGAATATGGTGCAAGTGAATTTAGTAAAATCAAGGTGTCTCTAAGCAGACAGTAATTGTCACAGTAAAACACTTTTCAGTTTTGCTATTTGGCTATTTTAATATATTCCTTTAATGAATCCTAAAACCTTTTCTGACAACAAACATGTTTCATATGTACATGTGCAAAAATTACTGCCTGTTTACTTTTTTATTTTATGACTCATGCTAATCAGTTGGTGGACAAACTGGACAGGACAGCTACTGCTTTTGGTATGGAAATCAGTGCAGAGAAGACCAAATTGATGACCAACAACACCAGTGGCATTGGCAATGCCATCATGATTGGTGATCAGTAACTGGAAATAGTTAATAAATTCAAGTACTTAGGAGCCATTGTGACAGACAAGGGATCAAAACTAGAAATATTGTCCAGGATTGCGCTGACATAACAGAAATGGCAAGGCTTAAGACAGTTTGGAAAGACAGAAACATCTCAGTCAGCTCAAATATCAAATTGATGCGCTCCTTGGTTGTATCTGTGTTTTTATATACCTGTGAGTCTTGGACCCTCACAGTGGATCTCAAAAGGAGGATACAAGCTACTGAAATTAGATGCTTTCGAAGGTTGCTTGGCATTTTGTATAGAGATCACGTCATGAATGAGGAAATGGGAATCAGAATTTGGCAAGCCATTGGGCCCCATGAAAAGCTTTTGAGCCATTGTAAAAAACTGCATAATGAAATGGTATGGGCATGTCACACGATCAAAAGGGCTTGCCACGACAATCATGCAAGGTACTGTGCAAGGAGGGCAAAGGAGAGGAAGACAAAGATGGGAGGATAACATCTCAGAGTTGAAAGGACTGAAACTGAGCAATACAGTAAGATTAGCAGAAAACAGAATGCAATGGATGAAACTGGTTGTCAGGTCTTCAGTGGTGCCCCAAAGGTCGACAAGACTAAGGGATAGATAGATAGAATCTATTACTGTTCACAGTTGTTCCCTCAGTGCTTATGTACTCAGCAAGAGACAACATGACACACTCTTTCTTCTTAACTGAGCAGTAACTGTTATTGTGATTAGTCGGAGTCTGTTTTTGAGTTATTCAATATAGTACTGAAGAGAACTCTAACATTAACCTATAAAATGCAAGATATTATGTGGGACTTTTTTCATTTTGCTGATATGCACATGTGCTGGACATGTTCATGGGTTATTTGAGTTGTGTACTATTGTATATCCAATAATACGTCAATTGAATGTTGTATTATTTTGATAAAAACAATTATTTACATATTTAATTTTCTTAGGTCCAAGCAAAGTCACCTAGTGAAGTTGAAAGATTGAGTAGACAACAAGAACTGTTTAGATCAGGGGTGCACAAACCTTTTAGGCCAGAGGGCCAAATTTCCAATTGATAGTGCATGAAGGGCCGCCACATGGATAGCTCAGTAGGAAAAACAACACAAATAATGAAATAATGTGCTTTACATTCATAATAATGGTAACATCCAAAAGTCCTTTGTCTTGGGCCACGGTCTGTGCACCCCTGGTTTAGATGGGAATATTTTTTTCATTAATACAACATTATTGACCAATTGTAGATAAAATAAGAATAGAATAATAGTAAAAAAAAAATGTTTTTTAAATGTTTACTTTTGCCAACCTTTTTAGACACTTTTATTAGTATCATTGATGAATTAATGATTGTACCTATCATAGTACAGAAAAACCTGCTCTGAAATATGCACAGTTGTTTGTTTCAGTAATTTTACAGTTTAAAAAGTATGAAGTGGATAGGAAATACATTGAGAGACTGTTCATATTGTAATATATATAACCAAAAAATCACAGTTTGTGTTCATTTTTCATTTACTCCCTATTTCTTATATTATAATTTGAAACTGCTGAAGGCTGAAACTTTGTCCAAAGATGGTTTTTATGAAGAAATCATTACTGTAGGTCGATACTCAGGAGACATATCTATCATCTGCCATGCCACCATATTTTTTCACGAAGTCAATAAAAAAAAAAAAACATTCTGCAAATGTGTGTACACTTATAATTCCACACACTTGTAAAGTACAAAATTGTATACATCACATTCACCAAAATTATTTTTCACATTCCCTATTATTTTATATATATATAATATCTTTAAAAGTAACTATCACCAGTTACAATTGTATACAAACAAGTACTAATATATATTTGTTTTAGAAACTGCATAAACTTATCTTTGTTTTTCAGACACACAAGAAGCACACTATTTACGCCAATTTATAGGAACTCAAGATAACAACTTAAACTTTGAGTTTGATCAAACATTGGATGAAGCTGAACCTGACTGTTTGTATAATTTCCTTCTTCAAAGCAGTCTGTTACATAATATTTATTGATTATATTATATGAGTATATCTTTCTAACATTATATATGCTCTGGTGCAATGATTAGTAAGATATATTTTGACATTGTTAATTATTGATATATTTGAATTGTTTGGTCTTTCTTCTAACTTTGCACATAAAAATATGTTACAAGCATCTGAAGCCAGTGTGTTACATACCAGTATTTATTTAGAGATCCTGTCTCAACAAGAGGATTTAAAGATTATTAATTCCCAACATTCATCTATGCTGATGACAAACTGGTTGCCAGATTCACCCTTCAGTCTCCCTAATTAATTCTCTTTGTTTAGATATTAATTATAGTGACAGGTAAACCTGTGTAATAATGCATGAACTAGGTATGTTATCCAATCACAACTAATTATGCATTCAAACATTCACTTTTTAGCTCAGCCCCCAACCCAGTTCTCTTCGGTCTCCCTTGCTAATAATTAGTCAACTTCTGTTAATTGGATAACAAAAATAAAAATTAAATAAATTTAACAAATTAACAAAATGGTCATTCCATACATCAAAATTCAAATACGAAGGTCATAGGACTACCTATTCTATCTTTAGAGTTTGTACGGAATTGTAACACACAATTCTGATTTGAGAGGTTACCAGATGCTTATCTTCTTCATCAGTTATGGCAGCTCACGCCCCAACAGTTCATCATTGGTTGACTGGCAGACTGTCGCATAACATGTGGCTTGAATAGCATTGGTTTGGTTCCTTGACTAAATAGCCCTAGGATGCCCAGTGTTCAGTTGATCGCTAGCTTTGCCTCTCACATGACAAAGTCAAGTGCAGCGCAAATGTGAAACACAACTCAGGTTTCAAACTCATACTCAAAATCCAAAATCCAAAACCCGCTCTGAAACAATAATGTTCATTTCCATGAGTGACAATTCTATTTATTCGCTGACCTGTACATGTGGCAACAGACAATAGGGTAGCCTATTTACAAATTGACCTTTGTTCATATTTTTACAATGAAAGGTAAAATATGGAAAATGAAAAGATATAATTTAAATCATGCACATGCGTATTACAATTACACACACATGGATTAAAATCATTACATTAGATGAAATATTCCAATGCACACAGTGTTTTACAATTGTTAATTTTAGTCAGCTCTTTTAAAGATAGAATAACATTCCACAATATCTTTACACAACTCTTTGGCCACACATCAGGAAAAATAGCAACAATTCACTTCAATCACAATAAATATGCAAAAATCACATGGCAATGTTCTTAATAAAATACAGTTTACCATATTAAGAAATCGATGTGTTACCTTGTCTGAATGTTAATGGGTTTAATATCCTTGATTCACGGAATATGGCGGCCATCTGGAAATATGTCTTAGGTATCTTAGGTTCCCTCGTGAATGACACACCAAACCGGGCTCATGGTATATCAACATATCTAAGGATTGTGGCAGGAAATCCATCGGTTGAGCGTCAGGCTTGAGCAACAACCCTCTTCCATGCTATTGTTCGAATATATTATATAACGTATGCAGACCCTCTTTTGATTATGTGTAAGCCGTTCAGAGCTTGAGGCATTGTGAGCGTGATGGTTACCGATGGTTTGCAATGCCTGTGCGAATACGTCAGCTATCAAAGGAACGAAAAAACTTCAAGAAGCTTAATGTGACAATACAAAATAATTTCCTAGATAGGACTTGACTTGGATTCCCCGTGGAACAAAGGGCCTCTACAACAGTTCTCCATTGCAGTCTATTCTGGGCAGCCTTTTTCAGTTCACCCCATGACAGATTGGAGCTCTTCATTCCCTCTTCACAGGATCGTCTCGAGGTGGTCTTAGGGCGACCGACCCGTCTCTTTCCCTGGGGTTTCCATTGCAAAGCCTGCTGGGTGATGTCCTGTGGGGGGTTCCACAGGGTGTGTCCTATCCATTGCCATTTGCGCCTGGCAATATGCTGATTTATGGGATCTTGGTTTGTCCACTTCCACAAATCAGTGTTCTTTAGTTTGTCTGTCCACCTGATATTAGAAAATTAAATATTCTGATTAGAAAAAGAAAATCCCATTATATCATGTTTTGACTCCATCTTTATGTTCTATTTCTAGTAATGTAATTGCACCCAGTACTGTTTGCTTTGCAGGAAAGTTTTCTGAGCTGATTCAATAATTATAATTGCAGCTGATCAACATTCACATTTTTTAAAACTCTCAACATTTACCTCATTGTTATTTGCTAGATATGGATTATCGGTTCCTCAATGTTATTTATGGCTTTATCACTATTACCAATGCCTCAGTCAATGTCTTTTTTGCTTCACCAGAGTCAGTATCATCCATCATTTTTGTGCTTCAGAAAAAGTATTCTACAGTTAATTAATTTATTTCTTTTTCTTCACTTTCCAATATTTTTCCAGATTGTCAGGAATTTAATAGGCGAGCAACTCTCTTCTCTAAGTTGATTTATTAAAACAATTGTAAAAGTTGGAACAGTTCTTCTTTTGCTTCACTTATACCAATAAGTAATTGTGTTCTGAATGCACATGACTCATTTATTATTGTCGATACAGAAATCTTCGCTTATCATTAGCTATCACTATGTGGTTCTGTATGAGTTACTAAAAGATACATGCAAATCAAAAGTAGATCTTTTTCCTATAAATACTGCACTTTATCTTTAAAATCAGTTTTCACCATATAAACATGAAAATTGTACAAAATATTTTAGAATCGCAAAGATTAATGATTAAAGGAACAAAATTATTAAAAATGTCAGTGATCCAGATTACTATGCATGCATTTTTGCCATTTATCTTGCTTTACCAATTGTGACTAAAGACTCATTTTTTCAGAGAGGGTAACATATATTATTTGATAAGAATGCAGTTTCTATTATAATGAACTTTTTTTTTACATATATATTGGATTTATCAAACATCTGCTTTTAATAAATATTATTCCATCACACTACTAAATTATACTCGGGTGGTATCAAATTTGTTTATATCAATTTTTGGTTTCATCTAATATGTTTTTAGTCCCTGCCCACCTAATGTCTAGCAGACATTGAATTAGTGATTGTGTGATCTAAACAGTGAATCAAAATTGCATTTATTTTCTCTTTTTCATCTACTGATTTATTGCATCAGGCAGATCTAAATTACAATTGAACAATTAATTGCTCACCTCCTAACCAACCAGAAAGCAAGGTTTTAATAGCTTGTAACTGAGCCACATTTCACACATTGAAGTACCATATCTGTACTCTTTATGTAATTTGTTGTTTCCTTTATCTTTTTTTAATTTAATTTTCCTTTTTTTTTTTTTTTTGGAGGGGAGGGGCAGGGAAGGGGGAATTCAAAAGGAAGAAAAATTGCAATCTGAAAAATTACTCTATTTTTGTTGACATGAGAAAAATCGTCTTAACAGCACCTAGATGAGTGCACTTAAGACAAAAATGCATGTCTTTAAGAATACTTACTGAATAAAACATTCATACAACATTAAGTAAGTTTTAGCTTTGTTTTGTTTTTTATTTTAACATAAACATAGAAATATTTTATATGCAAATTGGTCAGAAAGCATCCCTGACAAATTTCAGTAGAAAAAAAAGTTAGCCCCAATCTGAAGTTGAATCCACATTTGTATTAGTCACTCATGTATGTTGCTATGGATTTTTTATTTGACCTACCCAAATGATGGCAGTGTTCTTTTTCAATGAAGGAAACTATAGACTTAGGTGATTGTGAGAACATATAATGTATATGGTCATTTAACCATATTTCTCTTGGATTGAGTCAAAATGACAACTTACCTGATGAGTCTCAAATTTATATAAAGAACACACTTCATTTGTTGTGTTACAAATACATACTGTTCACCTGTACTGTTTTGTCTTCCGGTCTCACCGAATGTAGTTGGCAAATATATTGAAATCTGGACTGGTTTAATATGAGCCATTATAAATTTATTTCTATGTGAACATTCAACTATACCAGCAAGCATCACTACCTGTCTACTAGTATATTCATATAGGTCAATATTTCATGCCAGATGACATCATCCAGCAAACTAATTACCAACTGAATGGCTACCTGTGTTTGTTTTATTGGTAACCATTGACCACTAAAGGAGATAATTCCTTCATTTCTGAGTTTATGTGCTGTTTAAGTATTGGCAATAGTT
Organism: Sinotaia quadrata; assembly: GCA_028829895.1. Taxonomy (NCBI): domain Eukaryota; kingdom Metazoa; phylum Mollusca; class Gastropoda; order Architaenioglossa; family Viviparidae; genus Sinotaia; species Sinotaia quadrata. The sequence continues at coordinate 22,310,295 of CM054182.1, forward strand.
CTTTACTAATGTTAGCTACTTGATAGTTTCATTATGGTGAATGCTTTTTAATGCCTTTAGATGTGAGATAAGGCCACTGGCTATTTCTTAAAAATATTGTTCAGCTTCTGGTAGTGTATGTTCACAAGTTACTTCATTGGAAGAAAGTGTGTGTGTGTCCATTAATTATTAGAGCCGTTGGGCCACTCTAATTAAGGTATTGATTATTTGTGTATATCCACTCTAATTATTCACTCAATTAAACATTGTTGGGTGTCTGAGTCACTCTAGTTCTCGAAATGGTATTCTTTAGCTATATTATACTTATGTTAAGCATTTTGTGAATTACATTATGAACATGGGGTAACTCATTAATTGCTTAATTATTTTAAATGTGACTGGGTTTATTTATATTTATTACTGTTGTTAATTAATAATAATAATATATATATATACACACACAGACACATACAATTAATGATTTGGCTTCTTCCTGTTTACTTTTATTGTTTTCCAGTCAGTAGCATAAGTGAGGTATTCACTGTCAAACAGCTGAAAGAAAAGCGTTTTTCAATGTCTCAGGACAGCAGTGCATCATCTTATTATGGTATTCTCTATGCCATGCTCACCACTTTCAATATAGATGCAGGAACATCTGATGTAATACGTAAAATATGGTGTGTAAATAAATATGAAAGCATCTATATTCTAAATTTATGTTATTAAGTCATATACTTCATTGTACTCAACAGATGTTGTTTAACAGACCTTGGAATGAAGTGTATATTTTAATGAAACTGAGGTTCTGTAGTTATTTCTAAAAAAAATAATTACAGCCCACAATTACTTGTATAATTCATGATATTTTTATGTACTTCTTGTGCCATTCTGTTTGTCTTTCTTGAATTTAATGCAAGTTACAAATCCTGTACTAATTAAAATCAAATAACTTCAAGAAATAAAAATATATTTGAATCTCTGCATTTAATCACTAACATTAATCATTATTTTATTATAAATATACTCTATTTAATTTTTATTTTATAATAAAATATATTAATTTAGACAAAAGTAAATTATATTAATAATAAATACTGATTGTTTAGAGAATTCTTATGATTTACAACATATTTGCACATAACTACTATACAGGCAACAAAAAAGGAAAGTTTTGAGTATTTGTCAGAGTGCTTAGTTAGTCCAGGAAATATTACTTGACACAGAAAAATTGGACTAATAAACTTATTATGTTATGAAATGACTGTAATTCTTTTCTTTTTTAAAATATATTTTTTATTTGTCAGTTGCCAATGTAAGAAGTCAATTGGAAATTCTGTTTGTGCCATTTGTACTAATCCTGACTGTAAAGGGAGCTTACTTGGACCTCAGCTAGACTCTGTCCCTGCTGTTTCAGTCGAGTACAATGTTATTGTGGCTGTGTCCGATCATACAGGCACAGTGAACTCATGTTACCTCCGGTCTACTGTGGCTGAAACTCTTTTGGGATGCACGGTAATCATTATTTAGAACTCTCCCCTACAATTAGAACTAAATTCAATCAGTTACATTAGACATAAAGGTTTAAAGCAATGGCTCTTGCATAATGAAATTTATTTTGAATTTCCATAGCAATTTGTGTTTAAAAAATCATAACATATTTTTGGATTTAAAATTCCAATCTATTTAAAATTATTTTTCACATGGTCATAAAACTTTGTGACCTGTCCATTTGAAGTTCCTTTTAGTCCTAGATAATGGTGTTGTTGAAGTCTAGTCTCTGTATGCATATTTGTCTTTCAAGAATTTGTCTTTGTGTATTAGAACTGCTTTTTAGTATGTGCCAAGTTTTGTTTTCAGTACATAATTAAATTTGTAAATTGTGTAAAATACCATAACAAGAAGTACAAATATAGGAAAATATGTTGTGATGGAAACTAAGTTTAATCTGTTAAGGACATAGACAAAGTAGAAACTCCATGTAGTTAAGCTTAGTGAGCAACTGCCATCCTGTTCACCCCAAACTACTGAGACTCAACCTGAATGATTAAGATTATATTTGGTAGGTTTTAATTAGGAATGAATCACTTGTTCCTTAGTTTGAGATTTAAAATAGGTTTGTAAAAGATGTTCACAAATTATATCAATTTAACATATTTTAACTTTCATCTCTGAGTTATTCTATCTTTAATCTACTTGCATGCTAAAACAGCAACATCAGCAACTTGCTTGAGATAATATTAAAAACTAATTTAACAATCACTTTTAGCTGTCCCACCTATTGTCTTTATTTAGCAGTCAGTTTCAAAGTGGAATCTTTGCAATCAAACCTAAACAAAAAGTCTGGAAAGTACAGAAAAAGATCTGAAACTGGTTGTCTTATGATCAAGCTGTGGTTCATCAGTTACAAGTGCCTATTAAACTCTACTAGTGGTGTTCTGGCTTAGAGCTAGCAATGAATTGCTTTCATGATAATTTGTGGTGCTTACCTATAGAACTATTTCTTATCCAATGAGATGACACTTAAACAATGGCTTTGAAGTTGTTTGTTTTATTTTTTAATTAATTTTTAATTTGGAACATTATTAAACATTTTTTTTGTTGTTATAACTATTCATGAAAAGTATACACATTTATGGTTATATGTGAAAGGTTGGTGTATGATTAAATGTTAAGTAACTTCATTTAGTTCAGTATATGTACATCTGTTATTTTCTCAAAATAATAGATGTATAGTGAAGATCTTGATCACCTCTTTGATTCTGTGAAATGGTGGGGAAGAGTGAAATAAACACTATTAATTCAAAACATTACAGACAAATGCATTGTAGTTATTATGCAATATTTATGGAATCCAAAGACACTTTTTCAAAGTACAAAATAAATTAAATCTCCATTATTACTCTACCATTAACCCAGGGAAGTGTCAGTAGTTCAACATGCAACAGTATTACTTGACTAGAGTTAAAAAATTTGCCAGTTTTACATTTGTCAGTCATCTCATCATTTCATCAGGTATTAACTCCCAACAATGATTAAATAATTAGTGATTATTTCTTTTCTTTTCATTTTTGTCTGACTTTAGACCTCAAGCCATTTAATATAATAAGTTTGCTACTAGGCATTACAGAATAATACTTTTTTAATGTTGTTCCTACAATCAAAAATTATTCCATTTGTATTTAAATGTTTGATCTCTTTCGATAAAAGCATATTCAAATCATTAAAAATAAAACTGTTGCATTCAATAAACTTTTAAAACCACATTACAGGCTCAAGCATTCCTTTCCATATCAGAAGATCAGAGGACTGAAATTAAGTGGAGGTATTTTTTGGAGCGTTGCAAAATAGTGTTTAAGGTTTGTAAATATGTTTATATAGTTTGGATCAGGCCTCACCTGTCCCACTGTTCATATTACTTTTTGTGGGAAATCTGTTTCCCACTAATGTGTTTTTACTGTATATGAGATTTTTCAGAAATATATATGTATTGACTTCAACTACACATAAGCCGAAGTGAAATAACCAACTAATGCCATTGCAAAGTAAAATAAATAAAGCATATGAATAAAAATAATATAACTGCTGAACAAATAAAAAAAAATAATATAACTGCTGAAACAAATAATGAAAACAAAAACAAAAATAATAACTCAAGCAGTATTCATCTATCTAATCAACCAGCATTCTGCGTAGAAATAAATGGGAGTTGGTAGTATGTAAGCAGAAAGAAATGAACTCAATAGAAAAATTCCATCTTCGAGTGTATTTGTTTGACCAAGTCAATGCTACATTGATGATACAAAAAGTTCTCTCCCCTTCTTGTTTTTGGGGTTGGAGCACTGTCTCTCTCCACCCCTCAATTTTGCTCTGCAAAATTATTATTTAAAGCATTTATTTTAACTTTCTTTTCTGTAGAAACTATTTAAAGAGTTTATAATAAGTGTAAAGAGAGATCCTAATTGAATAATGCAAACAAATATTTATGATTAATGAATGTAAAATATGGCTGTGTAAAGAGAAAGGTAAAAGTGTGGCAAGGCTAAATGATTACAAAATTTAGCTTCATTAGAGTTGTTTTGCAAAGTTTTTAAGAAATATGTGAATCTTGTTCAAAAGTCAAAAATTAATTCAACACAAGTAAATAATTTTTATCAAGGTTAGAGATTCTGTTTTAAAAAAATAATAAATTGATATTTGCAATCCAAAAATATATTCTAATAATTGGCAAAATTTTAAGTATACTCTTCATTTGAATCTGAAATTTATCTTGACTCCATTTACTTGTAATCACAACATATGGCATCTGTGTGTGTGTATGTATATTTATATAATTGTGCAGAGATCACTCCAAAATTATCACCTTACAGTTTTTATCCTTCAGCAAAATTATTAACAAAGTGCATATATGTGACCTGTCACCACAAAAAGATACTTAAGTCGCGCAAGGCTAAGCCGAGAAAAACGGCAAAAACGAAGGTGGGGGTCTACATGGGTGAAATTGAGATTTTCATTTTAGCGTGTTCCCAAACCATCGAACAATAAATTACTAGCGTGTTTTTCTTTAATTCGAACTAGAAATAGCTTTATTATTATTTTTTTGTGACCTACTGTCTAACTTCGAAGGAAAAATATGGCCCAAAAGTGCTATAATCTGATGATCGTAGACGGTAGTATCCCTGGCTGAACCTCATCATGTTGTATATCAGAATGCTCAGGAAAAAGCCTATTTTTATGCTGACGACACTGGTTATTAATAACGTGTAATCAGAATGTTTTATAAGGCTGTGCTTGGCGTAAACAAAGTGAAAAGCGTCAGCCAATCCGCAGACAGTTTATCAAAGCTTACTATAAGTTACCAAGCATGCTCTCATAAAAAGACGGTCGCGATTGGTTGAAACGCACACAAGGGGAGACAGTTTCGTCCTGTAATGCGTAATGCAAACATGGAGAAACGAATCGCTAATTTGTTGAATTCATGTAAAGAAAGCAACATCTTAGAAAAAGAAAGCATTCAGATTAAAGATTTGATATCTGATTATTTTGCTAATGAGGATGTAGCTGATGGATTTTCTTCTGAAAGTGACACGGACAGCGAATCGCGTGATCGAACAACGAAAAAGACGAAGCAGACGACAGCTGAGATAACTGACTGTACACTGAAGTGAAAGGTGTGCTATAATTACTGGATTATTTAAACGATATTTTTTTTAAGAATGTGAAAGTAATGCAGCTTTAATCTGTGATTTATTTAGTGGAGCTAGTATCAGATTTAGAAAGAGGTATCAATTCAATATTATGCCTTAATTTTAGAATATTCTGTGAGCCACAATAATCATTCTCGCATACAGAAATTCTAATCGTTATGGCTTAAAAAGACTGTTGTCTGTAAATGATGTAACAATATATTTGTTGTTTATAGTTATTACAGTGTTAGCTATTGTGTCTTCTTCAACTCTGATTGCAAATGAAGCAGATTAATATATGGTTGCTAAGGAAAAACCTCTCAGAAATGTGTTCAATCTTTGAGGCCGATTTTCTCAAAATGGCCGTCCGGACAGTAGTGCACTTCAAACAAACATAACTTTTCCATATTTTGTCCTACACTCTTTATTTTTATATCAACAGAAAGCCCTTTCAATTTTCTTTCTATTGATATATATATCTCAATACCCCCAAAATCCGACTTAAGTATCTTTTTGTGGTGACAGGTCACATATATCTTACTGACCTATTTTTGTACTGAATTCATTCCCCTTTACATTATATTATTTATGTCCAAAATGTGTTGGAAAATATTTTTTGATTCATGGTATTTCAGAACACTTTCCTCTAACAGTTTTGTACCATCACTTTTGAAAAGAAAATTATTTTTACAGTCTTCCTCTTGTCTACAAAATTTAAATCATTAAATAAAAACAATATGAAAATTTTTCATATGAATACATTAAACACTTGTGATATCATTGAACAATTCTGTTGATAGAATATATTAACCATTTTGTTTACAGAATATATTTGAAACTGAACAATTTTTGTTTAATTTTTTTTTTAGCTACATCAGTACAAGCATGATATGTCCACCTTGCCATCTGTGCAGATATTATCACTGGAACGGATGTATTTTTAATACATTTTTAATTTTAATCTCAACCAAACTGACAACAACAAAAAAATCATCTGTTAAATAATTCTTGTTTAATTTCTTATAATTTGCTTTGTTATATCATTATAATGCAAAGTATTTAACAATTTGTACAAAGAACACAAAATGAAAATTATTATTTTCTTTTTAATAATAAGAAATGTTGATTTATTTTAGATAATTAATGTATGCATTAATTTCATTACAATTAAAGAAATAAGCAAAAAATTCTGGAATTAAATTAGTAATTACTGAATCTCCTAAGATAAAATCAGCAGATTTACAAATAACCCATTTAAAGCAGGGAATATACTTACTCTTCTGCTATTATATATAGATTATGATCATTGATTTATAGTTTTTAATGATCAACTCATTTTATTGTTCTATGTTTGTGCTATTTTCTTTGAAAGAGTTTAATTTGTTAAATTTTGCATTATTGAAACTTTACATATTTGACAGCTGATGTTTTGGAAAACTTATGAAATCACATTTACTTTTAAATCTATTATAAATATTCACACTGATCAAAATTAGTTAATTATAAAAAAAATATATAAACAACAAAAATAAACCATAATAAATTGAAATGCATTTGAATTTAAGTTAAATAAAAAATACTTGCAATTTGAAAATGTTACATGTATTAAATATAAAGTTAAATCACACATCTGTGATGCTCTGCTGACTGTATATGGTTGTAGATGTTATGCACCCACCCTTACTTACTAAGATTGGCTAAAAGCACACATAAGCAAAATTTGACCAAATAATAGCAGATTTAGTTATTATTATTCTCATCTTTGGGGCATGATTAGATTCGGTATGTATTTATCACTGAACTTAACTATAATTTTTTTTATACTACTGTACTCTCTTTCTGTTAGGACCCTCCCTCCCCCAAAAATATAAATAACTAACTTCCTTTCCTAACTTCTAGTTTTAATCATATTAACATGATTTTAACTGGTTTAAAGGGCAAATCAGCAATCTTAGTTGATAGATGGAAAAGGTGAAATTGTAAATTTCCTGAAACACTGTAAACCTCTTTAGTATTAATGTACAAAGTATCTTTCAGTTTCACACTTTTATGATTAAACTTCTTAAGTGTAGAACATTGTGTTAGATTAGACAGAACTCTCTTCATACAATGCAAATCGTGATATAAAGTTTTTCTTAAACAATCTGACAATCCTAAAAGTGAATATATGTTAGTTTCATCAAGATCACATCCAGTGGTATAAAAATAAAGATAGATTTAATGAAATGATTGTTTATAATGCAACAACAAACAATTATGAATAGAGATGTGGTTGAATAATTTAGATTAATATTTCTTACAATAACACAATTCACATTTATTTCAAAGAAAATTTATATTTTATTTTAATTACCTAATCATTTTGGACATTTTCCATTTTCATCAAGTCAATGAATTGAATAATTATATACTAACAAGGCAATTCATTATTTCTTATTTCCACAATGTGTAAACCATAAACTTAGAAAACACCTCGACACTGCACAAATATTTAAAAAATATTTTGCAAAAATATAAAAAAATAAATAAAAAATATATTATAAAATTAAAAATTAATAATACACAAAAGCCATATATATGAAAAGGCACAATGGAATGTAATATAAGAATTTTGATAATTTCATCTTAATATCATATTTCAAATGTGAAAGCACAAGTCATTCATTTCAATATTAAATTATAAAAATAATGAATTTCTAAAAATGTCATTGCCAAATTAGAAAGTATATTCTGAAATTCAAAATAACAATAAATTAGAAACCTTATATGCATCACAACCAAATCACATCACATATCAAACAAACTATTTACACATAATTCTAACTGTTAAATAGGCTTGTGTATAATATATAAATAAAAAACTATATTGTTTTAACATCATAATGTTCAAAATGTTCTTAATAAGGAAGTTAAAACTATGAGAAATATCCTGACTGTGCTTTGATACTGTCACTAGAGCAACATGCACACAAGCATTGATGTTTTCACTGATTCATTACATATATGACTACAAGGGTTCAAACAGAAAAGAGAATTAAAATGCCACATTACAGATAGAGAATTTCAAGTTTTAACAATATACATTTTAAGTTGTGTATAATGGAAGGTATTCTAAATCCAGCTTATATCTGGTTTATCATTTGGATAAGTTGACTCTTGTATAAATGCAGTTTTTTAAGGTAGTTGTAACCTTAGTAGATGAATTTATGGAAAATAGATGGCAATGCATCTTACTTATTTTATTCTGACCAGCAGAAAATAATACTGAAATACTTCATAGTATAATGGTGTTTATTTTACAAAATTTTCAAAAATGCACTTTGTGTACATTCAAGTAAAAAAAACAAATCAAGGCACGCATTTTAGATTGTTACAAACTATGTGAATCGCTTCTGACATCAATTGTCAGATGGGGTGGGTTTTGTTTCTGATAGGTTAAATAATATGTCAGAACATGATTTTTGACCTTATTAAGCACAGTCTATCACAGTTTTATAATATATATATATACAATTTACATTAAATATAATTATTATTAAAGAGCCTTTAACCATTCTGCCTTAAAAATCAAGGTAGTCCTGTCAAACAATCTTGTAAGCCTCCACTGAACACCTGGTAACACTCTTTATCAAGCTTGTCATTTTTTCTTTCTTTCAATGAGCTTGTATCATACTTTTTTCAAGTTTTTCCTCTCTTTTTAATATATTCAAATCTGTATTGCGACTTTTCTGTTTTAACAAAACTGAGGAATGCTTTTAGTAATAATCTCATGGCATTTCTTTATAACAATGTTGTTATCTTCCTTTATAACAAGCCAGATATTTTCCTTTCTATTCAGCTCATAATATAACACTTGTGTAATACCAAAATCAAAACTTGTTGGATAAAGAGGTAGCACAAATGTTAACTGGGTACAATAATGCTTAGTGTGACATCTCAAAGCAGATTTCACTATATTACTTATAGACTGTCATAAAAGCTATGTGATCTGCTTAATTTCCTGTAATTTGTTGGCTGTTGAAAAAGAGCTCTGAAATGGTTTTGTATGCCTAAGTAAAGTGAACCTGCCACTTCTGACAATTTTGAGATTATTCTGTAAGGTGGGCTTGTTCCAGATGTAGGGTGATAGAAATCAAAGTCTGCAACTTCAATATGATTAGTTCTGCGAAGATGACTGATATAGGCAATTCCCACAAATATAAGCACAATTCCCAACAAGCTGAAAACAATTGGAAGTATCAGCAAATGTGTATTTGTGGATCCTGCACACAAATAAAATCAAGAGGAATTTAATATAATGTCACTGAAGTAATTTAAATATTCTGAGGTAATATATTATTTCTAGTCCAGTTTTAAAGGCTTAAATTTAAATCAAAAAGTGAAATAAAATGATCTGGTCTAATTTTAAGTAAAGATATTCTACAGACTGATATTCCACAGACACTCATTACAAATAGAATATTCTTGATTCCTATTTTTAAATATAGCTTCATTTTATGAAAATTACTAAAGATCTTAAAAAATGAAAGAATTAAAAATATAAATAATGATTAATGATTAGACAGTAAACTTTAAAAGATCATTATCTATCATTATGCATTGTAACAGAATTTATTTGAACTCATCTGAGGTTAAATTACTGTGGCAAAATTTATATTTTCAAAAACAATAATTTTCTAAAGTGTTTAATATACAGTCCTGTGACCATTTAATTTTAAAATATAGTGTCAATGTCGATTGTGAAACCATGAGAATTAGAATTCATCCAACAGGTGCAATACCAAAAGCTAACTCACTGCCATTCACTGGCTAGTGCCAGAGAAACATATTTGAAGATGACTATTACTGACTTGAGCTCTTCATAAAATAAATTTAAAACTATTACATGATTAAAAGCAGTATGGGATTCACTACACTGTACACTGCCATTTGTACTTGTTTTGTTTTTATACTTAAGCTTTGGTGTATTAATGTGCCCTTATTTGTGTAAGTTTACTTAACATATGTGTTCATTAAAAAATATTGTGAGCAAGATTCATTCTTTCCTTCCTAAAGTAAATGAGTTAATTTTGTAAGAGAATCTAATTATGAGTTACATTCAGCATTTAACATGGTCTGCAGTAGATGAATGGAAATGTCAGCATTTTTTTTAAACATTCAGAGAAAGAGGAAAAACAAAGAGCTGCTTCCTTTAAATCACGATAGAGGTGAAGTCAACTGTTAGGTTATGAAGGTGGGGCATATATGAGAGATGAGGCTCTAGATGGCTTCTGTATTTGATCATAAATTGTACTGTACAGACAAAAGCTCTGGGCAGTTCTCTGTTATTTATATATTTATTTCTCACTTTAAATGTGTAATTTATTTGTCAGTAATGTATTCCTTACAGGAAACATACAATAACTTTCTATTTGAAAAGTGAATACAATTTATGTTAATAAATTTAATAAGTTTATGTTAAATTATTTTTTAATTTTAATATAATTGCAAATAAATTCACAAAAGAAATATTATAAAACGAAATAAGTGCAATAAGAAATCATGCTCATTAGTATAATGACTGTAGATGTGCACTAAGACAATCATTAATTAAACAAGAGCTGGAACAGCTGGGCTGGTAGGACCAAACTGTTAAAATGGTTGGTGCTTTAAAACTTACGTGAATGTATATAATGCAAAACCTATTGCTCAAGAAATGCAAATGTTCTTGCAAATTTACCACACAAGTGAATTCTAAAAGTAAGCATTGACAAAGCTATTTTAAAATATTCTTACCAGGATTGTATACATAGACACTTTGTGACATTGTTAGAATGCTGACATCATTGTAGATAGCAAAGTGAATTTCATGCCATCCAACTTCTGACACAACAACAGAGGCAAGATGACTTGTAGTATTCATAAACTTGCTTGGGTTGCAAGAGGAACCTGAAGATGAGTTTCTCTGGGTTATATTCCAGCACAGTGCAGTGGGTGTGCTATGGTATTGATATAAATACATTCATATCACAATTTAATTCAAATATTAAAGACAAAATTGAAAATTTACAAAAAATAATTTTGTTTTTAATTTTTTTAAAGGAATTTTTCTAAGTTTTTCTTGAATACATACCAGAAGATCGTACAGAAGAAGAATCATAGCCTACATGCATACAAGCCAGACCTCAACTGAGGACTAAATAATGCTTCTGGGGTAGAAAATAAAATAATCTATCCTTCAGCATGACTTTAAAGCAGGGGATTGTCCTTTAATACCCAAAAGCACAATACAGTTTGGAAAGAGCTAGGAGGATCTTATGTGTATGCTTTGCAACAATGACATAATAGGATTTGTTTGCATAGCCAGCAATTTTGCATTCAGGCGAAGGCTAAAGTGTGTCTGTTTGAACAGGTCTTGTTTGGCTGGCAATATCCTTAGTTTCCAATTTACAATTTATCCATTAAGTTACAATGTATCTTTCCCAACCTGGATGGAATTAGCTGTATCCGAATTTATCTATCAAGTGTCTGAGCTTCATAAGAATTTTGAGGAAAACCATTACACTAGAAGGAAGGAGTATGCAAGCAGGCTATTCCAAGTGACTGACATCCACTACAAATAAAGTCTGAACCAGTAAATGAACATTCCGTCTTGTGGAAAAAAGATCTATAGGTGGACTGTCCCAACAAACCACTTGAAAAACTGACATACAAAGGGGTCCATTGGGAAGACAACATTAGAACAAAGAGTTGTCCTTACAAACTTGCTTTTAAAGCTATGATTCTGTCTGCACACTACACGTAGATGGCAATGGTTCATCAATCTGGTGCCCTCCTCTGTTAGCAGAACATAAGAATATAACTCTTTCACTACTTTTGCTAGACCACCAACTGCTTTTTACAATTTTAGTACCAATTAGAGTGGCAATCAATCTGCCCTTGACCAAGGATAGAAAGACAGAGTTTAACATGGCTGTTCTTCGCTGCACTACTGATCGACATTTGCAAGTGTGGCTGAAGTGCTGGTATACTGTGCTATTCTGTATGAACCAAACTAATAAGGTAATATTAACAGATTACCTAGAAATAGCACCAACATCATTTATATATAATTATAAATATAATTTCAGGCCAGATAGATGTCTACTGACTAATGCACCTTAGCAAAGCTTTATCTATATTAAGTAAATTCATGATGCTAGAGTGAGTGAATGAGATGGGAAGCCTTTTCTGTCCGCTGAAATTTTTTTTTATAAAGTACTCTTGGAATATAAATCTGACACATGAATTAAAACATTTTAATCAGATGATCCATGGTAGATGCTTGAAGTGAAAAGTCCCCACTGAGGGGTCTCGTCATCATGATGCAGATAATTTATCTCTGCCACCCACATCAGCAGCACAGGGCATTCGGCCTATCAAGATAATGTGGATGACATTATTCTACTGAATATTATTATTACAGGCTATTAGTTTTGACTTACTAACATGCTTTGATTAGTTCAAAGTCTAATCTAGCTTCATCATAAAATTTAATTTTGAAAAACATACCTTCCAAAACATGTGATATTAAAGACAACAGGGTTTCCCAGAACCACACTTTGATCTAATACTACATCATTTAGCCAGCTCCAATTGCACCCAGATAATGGTTCTAGACGAGAATTAAAAAAAAACACACGAGATTTTGTAATACATGACTTAAGACAATTATAATTGAATATATTAACAACTAGGAAGATACTGATTTACAACCATGGGACTGTCTTTTGGTTTCTTATGTTTAAAAACTTAAAAATCTATTACTGGTTGTGATACCGTCTTTCAAAACATAGTATCTATTTTTTTTAAAAACTACATTATACTCTAGATCACATTTCAATTATAATTCATTTCGCTGCCATTTGATTGCTACTTAAACTTTCATGTTTAAAAATTAAAATGTCAAATTTAAAGGCTAGGAACAGTATTTTTAAATATTCCCAACCATCAATATTTCTGATCCAACTTCATGCCATGATTCAAATTATTTGTCTATATTTACCAATATAATGAGAGTTATACAGTTTATTGTGAGGTTAGCCTGTTAAGTCACAAGTAATGAAGCCCCTCTTAACCTTCACCCCAGCACTCCCACCCATCATACTCACTCATACAATGAAACATACCTTAAGACAGTTTGTAAATCTATCATCCTTTCTTGAAACAAACATGATCTTTTCTAAAAAAAAATATCTGTAATTCCACCAAACTCTCAAGATATATATATATGGATTTAAACCACACAACTTGCTTGAGAAACGTTTTGTAAAATAAAGTTGTTTGCAACCATATGCATTGCAAAGCACCACCAAATTTTAAGAGCACCCATATACAAATGTTGCACCATGAAAATGCTCCTTAACCTATTATCACAAATGAGCTTGTTAAATTGCTCAGGATTTTTGCTTAGCACCTTATCTGGACACCATGGTGGTTTCTGTGTACCACCTACAGCAAGGAGCTAATTGCACCCCAAACCTTAATTTTTGCACCAGGGTGGGGTGGATGCAGAGTAATTTACCCTTGGTATAAATCAACCTCCATTAGTAGCATATTCTGGCTTAATGTGCCTCACTTTTTTGTAGTAAGAATATGGATAACTCTGGTATGACTAACTTTCATGAAGTGGTTATGTTATTTTTAAATTGGATTTTTTTCAAATGACTCAGATCTTGACATACAGTCTTGTCTGTCTCTTCTATATGGAATGTCAAGTAAATAATGCTTTACTTCTTCATATTTTTATTTTTAAAAATATGTTTTTTAAATGTACATAAAACAGCTTTATAAAATTTACATTTAAAATATATGCTGAAGAAAGAATGCTATATATTAATGGTTTGTATTAACTCTTCAGCATAATTAATTAATCATGCATAATTTGGCTGCTTCAGTGCTCATAAAATAAAGTTATAAAAGTGTAAATGAAGGCAGACCTACCAGTATAAATTAGCAGGTTCATAAAATAAAGAAATAAAATTATCTCTATAAATTTTTTTAATTAGAGTATGAAAAGAAAACCTAAACAAATTAAATAGTATTCTGCTGAAAATTAATTAAGAGACAAAGGTAAGTGCTATCCCTGAAATAGTTGTATCTGTGAACTTTGGCAAAATCACAATTATGAAAAGGCTTTCAAGAATCAAACATGGCATTGAGCTTTTTCATGATAACAGACTTTTTGCCACTCAACTCACATCATCAGATTTATACTAAAAATAGATTAAATGCAAAGCTAATTATAAACAGATCTTATAAAAATTAGAGTTACTTTTTCAGAAATGAATAGAAAATTTGGAAATATTTGAAAAATATGTCCATTTTCCCTGATATAATTAATGGCTGCAAGTAGCCTTCAGGCATAATGATATAAAAAAATATGATAAATTTCATTTATTTGCTTGTTTGTTTGAATTTCGAACCAAATCAGCTATACAGCTCAGATAAATCATTCTCAACATGATTCAGAAAGGATGACTTCATTTACATATTTAATACAACTACCATATCAGATTTTCAACTGCAGCAAGTTAAATGATATAAAGAGGAGGAGGCCAGATTCAAGTAGAAAATAATCATGATAACCTTTTGGAGAAAATATTTTTTGTATAATTTAATTTTTAAAAAAATAAAAATAAGAGTTCACTCACAAATGATTAGTAATTACATACACACATTATCTTTTCATTTAACTGTTGTGAATCTGTGGACATTGAATGTTAGTGCAAAATTTAAAAAAAATAAGAACCATAATGTAACCCAGTTTACATTGCAAAAAAGTTACAATATGCTAGATCACATTCAAATATGTAAGACTTCTAGATCTGAAACATGGTTATCTTTCTGTCAGTCATTAAGCCAAGAAAATCAAAATACCATATCTCGTAAATATTTACATTTTTAAAACAGAACAGATAATCTTTACTTGTCAATTAAAAAAATTTATAACTTTTAAAACAGAGCAAATAACAGAAATTTTACCTTTAAGATATAACACTTGGTTAAAAATACCCATCTTCTGTTTCCTTGACTGCCAATGCCTGAAGAGGGTTTCAGGGAAGAAGGATGAAAATTCTGCCAAAGTCTTAGCTGTTAAGCTCAATACAGCTGATTCTGTAAAAATGGCAGTCAAGTTTGACACTTTGGTAACATTAAGCAGTTGACTGCCATTGTACCAAGAGTAGATATAAAAAGGTAAATGTGAATCACTGAAGTGGTCAGTGACATTGACATGAAATGTGATCATCTTGTTGGTAGCAAAGATGTGGCTGGACCGTTGGTATTTTAGTTCTTGCTGTACTGTTACATGGCCATTTAGATTTTCTGCCCAAAAATATATTCGCATAAGTGCATGAAATATTTTCTGGAAATAAATAAAATAAATTACTTGTGGGCTGCCCAAAAATATATTCGCATAAGTGCATGAAATATTTTCTGGAAATAAATAAAATAAATTACTTGTGGGCTGAGATCAAAAGTTTACCTGATGTAGAGAATTCTATTAAACTAATCACTTGAATTTGGAGTTGCAAGAAGTCTGATCATGAAAGGCAGCCATTAGCTTAATGGGAATAAGCAGCCTTTTCATGTATTACCTGAATCTCCTGATTTACTTATTATAAACTGCTATGACCATGGTAGACATAAGGAGTATCTACCGCAGTGTGTAAGTGTAAAGAATACACCACTCCATTGATGTATGGGTGGCAAAGTATGCTACTGAGCAATTTCTGGTACAAGAAATTGCTACAACTGTTGTTCTGCCTGAGGGAGCTAATATGGTGGAGCACCAGATGGCCTTGATAATATAGCAGCAAGTCAGTATTCTACAATGTGAGAAGGGAAACACGTGGAGTTGACTGTAATAATGTGAACAATAAACTTGTGACTTTATTCAAAAAACATGTGAAAAGACTATTGTGAATTGGCTTAGACAAGGTTATGTAGAAACTATTATTGCTTATCTCTAATAACTCCATTTATGTTCTCAGATAAGAACTATCCTGTGATTTGTATTGACTCTAATTTGTTGAATTGTGTTTTAGGATATAAGACACTATATAGGTATTAAAATTATTTGAATGTGGTTTTGTGGAAATATTGATGTCAAGTAATCTTTTTCATTGTATTTGTTATATGTATATTTGATTGTTGATTTAATCAATTTATTGTTAAATTTATTGACCTTCTTACACACATTGTTAACCTTATGCTGGAGAATAAAGTGGGTGGATGGGGGTTCACTAAATATAGATTAAAAGATGGATTTATCTTCTCCTTTAGTAAGAAGTTTTCCAACTATGGAAATATTGTATGATGGTAAATGTTTGTCTTTAATGGAAGAGAGAAAGTGTTTACAGCGGCCGCATATCCACCAAGTGAGATGAGTGGTGTCTGCTGGAGAATTATTAATAACATAAATTAGGATTCTCATCACTTGCAATTAAGTTATGGATGATTAATTAATTAATACTCTATTAAAATTAAAATAATCAATAATAATAATTAGAATATGCTTTAATTTAATTTAGTGTTTTAAAATTCACATGAACAAGAAATAAATATACACAATCTAACTATTTTCAACTAAATTTAAGTCAAATTCTATTAACTGAGATTATGGTAATGGATGTCTATACATTCATGATCTTCAAGATTACCAGTAAGAGTAAAAGGAATACTCTGATAAGTCAAAATTTCTGTAGTCTTATTACTGGGTGATACAACTACTGTCATAAGGTACTGTCCAGGTTTCACTATGTTCGATGGAAAAATTTTCTGCAATTGTGTTGTGAATCCATTTTCACTCAGCTCAAATGTTCTATCTGCTGTGTTTAGCCATGTGTATAAGAATTTGGCATCCGGAAGCTTTTTCTGAGGCTTTATCCAAAGACGGACTTTAAAAGTCAGTTCAGAATCTAGCACTGCTTGGCCAACTGATAATTCCACAATGTAATTAACTGAAACATAGAATATGAATTGAGAGATGAATTATAACTATTGTGAAATCAGAGCAATGTTATCAGTCCATTCAAGGGCTCAGAACTTTCTTTTAAAGACTAGCTTAGCCTATAAAAATAGGCTAACTTAGCTTTACAGACAAAAGTAGGACCATTACAAATGTGATTAACAAAAAAAACTATGTGAAGAGAGTTTCATCTGCAATAAATACTCAAGACAATAAAACAACCTACTTAGTACTAAAATGGTCTAAAAAGTTGCAACATTAATCTTACCAGTTAAGGAGGAAAATATGTGTGTGTGATTGTGGGGTGGGTGGGGGCTTGGAAAAGAAAAGGGCAACATATAATTCTAATGACAAATATATGATTGATTCTGCTTATACAGATCAATTAGATATCAGCAATCATTTCCTAATTCAGGGGACATACAAAAGTGAAACATGAAGGCTTATTATGTAATTTATATCACCCCACCCTTGAATCCCTTTAGGCTACCATTAAAAAAAAAAACAGCATGAAGAAATAACAAACTGTAATAAAAATGTATGAGTTTTGTATAATGCTATGCCACAAAGATCAAAATTACTCTTACACACAAATCAAAGCACTCTCCCATTCATTCAATAAAACTGCTTTACACATTTAGACTCCTGTCAATCACAAGAAGGTTAAGTGATAAATGTTTAATATTACATTAAGACTGACATTAAAAAAGCATGGCTTTCAAATTCAAAGTTAATCATTAGAAAATTTACATTTCATCACGTCATCAAAAATTATCAATAAAAAAAATTAAATTAAATTAATATTTTAATTTAAACTAAGGTTCTTTCTAAGGT
Source organism: Sinotaia quadrata (assembly GCA_028829895.1). Classification (NCBI taxonomy): domain Eukaryota; kingdom Metazoa; phylum Mollusca; class Gastropoda; order Architaenioglossa; family Viviparidae; genus Sinotaia; species Sinotaia quadrata. The sequence continues at coordinate 22,328,280 of CM054182.1, forward strand.
TTCTTTTTGAGGAGAATTTTTCTCATTCATCTATAGCCCATGCAGATATTAAATATGTATCGTTATTAATTATCAAATTATATAAACAATAATGTGGGCAGATTTCATCATGGAGAGAAGATAAGAACAAAAGAACAGTCAGACCTTTTTAAGTTGCTGCTTAATGTGGGTCTTTCTCTGGCCTGACATAGCAGATGTCTCAAAGATTATTCAATCAAACCAAATTCACTAATAATCAACTAATAAAACACATCAACAAAATGTTATTTTCACAATTTCACTATCAGTCATTTCCACAAACAGAAGCAAAATAAATGCTTAATCCTACTGTCACAGGAGTTAAAATACCACATAGACTCTCTCAGTCTCTGTGCCTGATGAATTTATGTAGGTCAGGTCTCACCCTCCATTGTAGTAAGTAATGGTCCATATTATTACTAGGAAAGAAATGAAAACTGCTTTTTTGTCATAAAGGCTTAAAGAAGACTGGCTGTTTTTTCTGCCATAAACTGATAAAGACTTCAAGAAGATCAGCTCCATATGTTGCCAATGTTGGAAGGAAGTGCATTCCTCAGTTATGCCAATGTAAATGGAGATAGAAGCCCTAACCTGAATGCTCATTTGGGACTCTGTCAAAATTAAATGACTTGAAACCAGCAATCAATGGTTATTCCATACCACTCTCCTAACTCAATCTATTTCTTACCCCAAATAAAACTGACCATGATAAGACTTTAACCAATAATTCAATATACAGCATAACAAAACTACAAAATAATTCTAAGTTCAATACAAAATCAATTCAAATACAAATCTAGAAAAATGTACATATTATAATTTATATCTCTTCACCACAGTAATCAAAACAACAAAAAAAGTAATCTCCCCTTCATTATCACTGCTAAAAGTGCTATATAGAAATATATATGGAAGTCTAAAAAAATCTTTAAGTAATCAAACTAAAGGTTTCCTCTGTATGATCAATGACCTAAATAATATGATTATTGAACAATTTTACTTAATGTATGTCAAAGCAGGGAACAGATAACACTTTTACTCGTTTCTTGCATAGTCACTGTAGTTGATTAGTTTAAAAATAATTCATATTCAAATACTAAAAAAATTCTACCTCTGAACTATGACAGTTTGTTTTTATGGCTCCTGTAGGCAAGTCCATGTATTCAACCACTGATCAGTATTCTTTGTGGTATCCACCTTACAAAGGAATCACTCTTGCAAGATTCATATGCACATATACTTAACTATCATCCACGAGAAATATTACAACTAATACAAGTCTTCTTATCTTGGTTAGCAAGATTTTAGCTGGTATGCTCATATTTTACCATAAAGCATTAACGTTTGGGAACTGTAGCTCAACTGTTCAAAATTTATTCAGATCAACAGGGGATTATAATGACTCTGTTCCTTTATACTCTAGTCTAACCAGAAGATTTAATCCAACTTAGAATTAATGTAGATAAAATGTTAATGATGGAAACTAAAAGTATTAGAAAATGTTAAAATAAAATAATGACTGTCAAAATAAGGCATCTCAAAAACATGTAAATATCTGCTATTGGTTTTTTTAAGCTGAAGATTTCTATATGCTTCAACATTATTGAAACTCTAAATACTTTACAAAATGAATCAGAATGTCACTTGGCAACTCCAAACTAGGAAGCTTTCATATGGGTTGAAAAAAAAATGTCAGTTAATATAACTGGCACTTTCTGACTTTGGCAGAATGAGGTTTGAACTCTTATCACCTACATATGAGGCCAGTGCCCAAATTCTTTCATAACCCATCCAGCTACCAAATATAATAGTTGATATGACATTATAATTTATATCAGTGTTTCCAAACCATGTTACCCCAGACCATCGCCAGGTTCCATGAAAAAAAATGTAGAATAAATAAATATTTTTTTTAATACACCATGAAAAATTACAAATATCCATCAAAATATGGAGATTTTTGTCTAGCAATTGGCAATACTGGAGTAATCTTCATGTGCTATAAACTGCCTCTTTGTTTTGGTTGGTTCATATTTAAAAGTTATATTTTGTTGTATTGTTTGTATCTGTTTATTTCTTACTGTTACAGAGCTACCTCACTAATGGTGACAGGGGTGGGCCCTCATTGGTGATGATAGGAAGCCCTGTGCCACCTAGAGAAAGAATTGAATTACACACATTCTTCCAGAGAACATTGTCCACATCTGATTGTCAAGTTCTAAAAATCTTTATCACATGTCCTGCTTCCCAGAATTCATATTTCTAGCTTATGCAACAAGAAGCAAAGCCCAAGTACCATACTGAAAGTAAACTTAATATTGAATTTGAATTAAATGTAAACTTTATTTGGATATTTAAGTAAACTTTATTTCAATTTTATATTAAAAAATAAAAGGATTAGATAATACTAAAACAACAAGGAAAATGTTTATTTTTTTTAAAAGGTAAGCTGACATATAAATACTTTTTTCTTGGCAACAGTTTAGCAGTAACTGAATTGCATCCCTGACAAACTTTTTCTGACCTTTTCAAAAGTAGGGGTTATTCTGAATAGGACAAATTATTTTAGGAATAATCAGCAGAAAAATATGGTTGAGAATTGCTGCAATATAATCATTATCATAAGACAGCATAAATTGCAAATTTAATAACAAAGTTCATTTATCATTAATATGAAGGTATACACTTTTGAAAATAATGTACTAAAGACTTGTTGCTCTTGTTTTGTGTGATGTCATTCTGTACTAACAAGGGTTCTAAAACAATGCATAGTCACTGCATGAAAACAATGTGAATAATTCACCTCTTTAGACTTTAAGCTGCAATACAACATAAAAAATTAAAAAAATCAATCGTAACTAAAAAAACATGTAGTACAATGACGCACGATTAAGAGTTTAAGCCACATAATAATCTGGTGCAAAAAAACTGTTAGTGAAGATTTAAAAAAAATATTTAATACACTGTATACCAGGGGTGCACAAACCGCGGCACGCGGCGGACTTTTGGATGTTACCATTATTACGAATGTAAAGCACATTATTTCATTATTTTTGTTGTTTTTTCTACTGAGCCGTACATGCGGCGGCCCTCCACGCACTATCAATTGGAAATTTGGCTCTCTGGCCTAAAATGTTTGTGCAGCCCTGCTGTATATAACTTTATAAAGTAAGGTCATTCTAAATAAATTATGTTAGCGTAATAAAACAATATTATTAATGACGTAAATACAAATCTTTGCAATATAGTACCAATTTATATTCACGCATGTAAAAGTAATTTTTGGTGATGCATAATTCAAGTAATCTGCATTTAATATTGTTATCCTCATTTTTGTGCTTCTTACCCTTCGAAATGTTGTTGACTGTTGTGTTGCTAAATAATAACGAAGGGACATTCAGTATATCAGACTGTTCTTCTGCCAAGAACACATCTGCAGAATTAGTCCAATCTACTAGATGTAGACCGTAAAACAAAATGAAACATAAATGGAATATTTTCGTGCTTTTTTCCATCCGCATGAATTTTTAATCTATATTGAATTTGAAACCCTTACGAGATGATATCACGAGATAAACGATGTAAACAAGTCTCGCAAAATTCCAGAGCACCCAATTTCCGTTTTTCCGAAAAGAAACAAATCGCCTCGTGAGAATCATGTGTTTGAGCACACTTTGTTTTCCCCACGTGAGAAATTATCTAAATACTGTGCATTCAGAGTTACTTCCCCTCGAGAGGTGGGGTGAACAAAACTAGACAATAGTGAGAGCTGCAGAACAATTAGCAATGGGTAGAAGATTGTTGGACGTACATGTGAAAAAATGGGCAGTTCATATTTTTGTTTGCCGCAGTTGAACTTAAGGATATCATTCTGTAGGCCTATATCTAAACTGAAAAAAAATATTACACAGATGATAAACTCTCGGTACCCATCCTGATACATAGTAATTGCGTGAGTCGACCCTGTAGTTTTTTTTAATTTTTATTTAGGCAGACATTTTGTGTACAACAACTACACATACACATAGATAAATAAATAGAGAGCGAGCTTACAACTGAGACTTCTCATTGGTCATCTTCAGTGCCGCCTTTGTTTTACTGTTTTAGATATTCAAAAAAGTGCGCCTTAATCATTATCATCCATTTCAGAGTCAAAGTCACCGGAAAAATGGGATTAGGCTTAAATTAAAGTACATTGTACAAACATTTATATGCATCAAATGAAAAAATCAAATGGTGTTAGAGACCAGTTTTTTTTTCTCTAAAATCAAGTAAAATATTTATACTCTTACTGATCGACGCTTCGAATGACAGTGATCCACATCAGCTGTTCATTATTATCTGTATTGTGCTGACTTGGAAGCCATATATTACGTAATCATAGCTGACTGCACTACAAGACATTTCTCGGAAAGAACAAATGTCTCTTACAATTTGATTTGTTGACTTATCAGACGACTAAGTACAAATTAAAGAACACTTTGTAGGATTCTTTTCCGTGATGATTCTACTGGTTCAGTTCTTACTGAGGTTCTGTTTGAGATGTTAACCAAACACGGACTCGAATTCAATAATTGCAGAGGTCGTGGGTATGATAATGGATCGAATATGAAAAGAAAGAATAAGGTATGCAAAAAAAAAAGGATTATAAATATAAATCCTTTAGCTTTATATGTGCTTTGTAGCAGCGACAATTTAAATCTTGTGCCATGCACAGTCTTCAGTGAAATCTGTAACTTTCTTTGGTATTCTTAAAAGAGTGTTTACACTTTACACTATTCAGTCTTCGGTGAAATCTCTAACTTTGTTTGGTGTTCTTAAAAGATTGTTTACACTATTCACAGTCTTCAGTGAAATCTGTAACTTTCTTTGGTATTCTTAAAAGATTGTTTACACTATTCGCAGTCTTCAGTGAAATCTGTAAATTTGTTTGGTATTCTTAAAAGATTATTTACACTATTCACAGTCTTCAGTGAAATCTGTAATTTTGTTTGGTATTCTTAAAAGATTATTTACACTATTCACATTCTTCAATGAAATCTGTAACTTTGTTTGATATTCTTAAAAGATTGTTTACACTATTCGCAGCTTCGGTCAATCGATGGAAGATTCTGATCGTGTATAAATATTTTCTTTTAAAAAAAAAAAAACTGAATGACACACGCTGGAAGGCGAAAATAACTAGTGTCAAAGCAGTTCGTTATCAAGTTGATGATGTTCATGATGCTTTGATTACTTTGTCTGAAACTGAGGGATGTGATCCTGTTACAGCACACGGGGCGATCACACTAGTAGAACAATTGAAAGATTTCAGCATTCTTGTTACTTTAATTGTTTTGTATTATATACTTTTTCAAATCAATGTTGTTAGTAAAACACTTCAAACAAAATTTGTGGACATCACCGAATGCGCAGAAATGCTGTTCTTTTTTAAAACTATTATAGAACAAACGGATTTAAAGACGTCATTATCAGAGCAAAAGATTTGGCAAAGGAACTACAGATTAGGCTGTATTTAAACCACTAAAAATGATAAAACGTGCAAAACGTCAGTTAAATGAAATTGCCCAAGATGAATCCATCGTTTGTCCTGTGAAGAATTCTTCAATCCCCTTTTGGATACATCTTTAATGTCAACAAAAGAAAGATCTGAACAGTTAGATGAATATTCAGAAACCTGGTGGGTTTTTTGTTTCTTTTAATCTACCAGAAAGAATTTCTTAAACTGTGTGCCGATCTTAAAAATTAAACTCAACGGTGAATTCGAAATCTGACATAGACGGTACTTTTTTTTAATGATGAACTAATCAGCACTAAAGCTTAACTTTCTGATAAGGTCAAAGGTCAAATTACTCCGCACTACGTATTATAAAAGAGTATAATATACAAGATCTATATCTGAATGTATGGATTGCTATGCGAATTTTACTAACAATACCAGTAATTGTAGCAAGTGGAGAACGAAGTTTTTTCTAAAATGAAATTAATCAAAACCGATCGAAGATCTATAATGTCACAAGACAGACTGCCCAGCATAGGAACTCTATCCATTGAAAATGATATCGCTGAAAATCTAGTCGTTTTTGACTTTAAAAAAAAAATGGCTCGAAAAGTTAACTTCTGATTAGACTTAGTTTAAAATTTTGTTTTTGCTCTTTTTTCTTAATTTGCCATTCTTTTAAAATATTTCCATTTTCTCACTTTGAAAAGGACGCCCTGAAAAAACTCCGCCTGAGGGCGCCAAGGCTGGCACTGGTCATCTCACGCTTGTAACAGTGACTGAATTTCAGTATCATAATATTCAGCAATTTGTAATCAGAGTATCTGTTATATTATGATGCCAAAAATAAAGAATTAAATTGTTAATTTTATTTGCACCTGGTAACCTTTTAGCTAAACAGACAATGACGGTAGTTATTTTTTTTTTTTAAATGTAGTAGACCCCAGTATATACCTCTTGTAACATTGAAACAAGTCTTTTTATAATTATCGCGTATTGAAATGGTCGCGCAAATCTTTGTTTGCCCATCGTTAGCAGCGGAAGCAAATCTAAGCGAATTAGCAAGGCTTTTTGGCAGAGAATTAAAAAATACCCTAAGAGACCCCTTAATTATTTTTAACTAATTAATAAAATTATTATGGCCACGTCTCGATTTTTTAAAAAACATTTTTGTTTTGCTTCAAATGTCTTGCGCGCGTTAGACACGTACATCACTGGTTTCGTGTTTTCAGTGGGGCTTATCAGCATCACGTCTCCTAGATGATTAAAAATAGAAAATTGCTAGTCGGGGGGGGGGGGGGGGAGAGAAAGATAAAAGGATTTTTTTAAATTGAAAAAAATCTGAAACTGATTTTCTTCTCGCCGCCGATTTAGAAAGGCTAAATATTTATTTAAATTGTAAGGCTAATAATTATTTCGCAATATTATTTTTAATTCCTGTTATGCGATTAGGCATTTTAATGAACTTGTGTGTCTTAAATTTCCGTAAACGGAGATGTTTTTTGTGATTTTTATCTCCCCGGAAGTGTCCTGGATTTAGATCAATGCCAGGTTAGTCTGTACGCACTATCTTCAAATCACAGGTCCAGGAAATATAGGTCCATTATTCAGTGTGAAATGCTGGTTTTAAAATATGAAAATACAATTCTGGAAAACAAACTTTTACATTTTTTTAACAACGAACCTTTCAAACTCGCATACTCTTGATGATTCTGTTATTACAGTTGCATTAGAAGCCAGACGGAAATGCTATTCATTGTATTTTTTTGTCAGTGGCGGCTTTGTTTAAACTTATTAGCAGAATGGTTGTGACCCACTGACTTTAGTTAATTCTTGTCAGATTACATTTCTTTTATTGTTAAAACTTATTAAACCACTGGTTTGTTGGTTTTGTCAAAATTAGAAATATCTTTTACGTCAGCAGAGTGGCGTTGACCTTAGCCGTACTAAAGCTCAGACCAGCGGTTTTATTACATTCGGTTGTAATTGATTCGGCACGTACATCTTTTAAAAGAATTTTTTTTTTGGCAAACCAGGTATATAAGCCATATAAATTTTAACTAATCTAAGAATATTATGACTGGTACTGAAATCCTAAAGGTATGGGGAGTAATGGCAGAACGTTGGGAGGGAAGACGCCAACAAATTGCAAAACTGAACTCATTCATATTAAAAAAAAAAACACACACCCAAAATAAAAGTGTAAACAAAGCTAAGGAATGCACGATTCTGCACCATTTCAAAGTGGCGGCCGTCAGTCGAAAACAGAAAGTTTTGAAGAAAACGATATTGCTTCTACTATTTATGCTTATTTTCTTCTTTTCCGCACATTCTGTTGCTGTCTAAGTACTTTCTGAGAAAATATTTTTTTTGTATAATTTAATTTTTTGGGGGGAGTTCACTCACAAGTGATTAGCAATCACATACACACATTATCTTTTCATTTAAGTGTTGTGAACCTGTGCATACTGAATGTTAGTGCAAAATTAAAAAAAATATGAACCAGTAACCATTCAAGCCATAATGTGACCCATTTTGCATTGCAAAAAGTTACAATATGTTAGACCACATTCACATGTGAAAGACTTCAATCCGAAACGAGGTTATCTGTCTCTAAGCAGAGAAAATCACAGTACTATCTCTTAAATGTTTTTAAAACAGGACAGATAATCTTTATACGTCAGTACAAAAAGAAAATTATAATACCATATCTCTTAAAATATTTAGTTTTAGAAAAAAGAAAATATTAAAAATTTTTAAAACAGAGCTAATAACATAAATTTACCTTTAAGATATACCCATAAAATAAAAATACCCAACTTATAATTTGAAAAGTCCAGTTTTTTCCACACTTTTCTTTGTCCAAGGTGTAAAAAGCCCAGTATTGTTATACACTCCAATATAGTATATACTGTGAAGTACGGATAGAAAAGCACGACTCTTAGATATTGATTCAGTGTGCTATACTCGTGACGTATGGATAGAAAAACACGACTCTATAGATATTGATTCACTGTGCTATACTCGTGACGTATGGGTAGAAAAACACCAACTCTAGATATCGATTCAGTGAGCTATTCTCGTTTCTCCTGCCTCTTAAAAAACGAACACAGCCACACACATGCAAAACGCAAATGGTAATACACCAAACAGGTGATTGGCCTGCCCTGAAGAGTACTAAAAGACACTAAGAGTAGATGATCGAGTGAATATAAGAACTGGTGATTTTCATAAATTTCCGAATACCGATGTAAAGCTATGTTTACAAGCGAGGAAACGTGCTCTAAGCTTATATAGCTAATGTATAGACAAGGTTAGAGTCATTCAGAATAAATGCAAAAACAAATTTACAAGTGAACATGCACCAAATCTATGTCACTAATACTATGGCCGAGATTTAGTCACTTAGAACTATGGCTCTTATCTATGGTGTCGAAAGGCAGTCCAGATAGTCTCAGAGCCCATTGCACTACAGTGCTACTGTATTTCAAATTTATTTTATAGCTTTTTATTACACAAAAGTATAACAAACTCAATCTGTTATCCAAGCATTTGTCTACCCCCTCAAAAAAAAAAACAACCCAACGTCACGTCACCAAACTTCAAATTTATTCTCTATCGTTAGGCCCTAGTGAACAAATTACGAGTGGCATCAATGCCTAATTATTTTTACCACTAGGTCCCTGCGAACGCAACGTTGAGAAATATCAATGCCTAATTATTTTTACCACCAGGTCCCTACGAATGCAACGTTGAGAAATATCAATGCCTAATTATTTTTACCACTAGGTCCCTACGAACGCAACGTTGAGAAATATCAATGCCTAATTATTTTTACCACCAGGTCCCTGCGAACGCAACGCTGAGAAATACCAACGCAATACGCATTTAAAAAACAACAAACAAATCACGAGAAATCTGTACACGGTGCTAAAAGTCAGAGCATATGAATTTTTTCCTTCTACATACCATTACCAATGACCACTTGAAAAACTTTCATAACATTCGATATAGTATATACGGTGGGTGGATAGGTAAGATTCTCACTTTCATGTGTGTACACATTTTCTTGTGGTTAGTTATTTTTATTAATAGTGGGCATCAAATGTGAAAATGTCAAGACACTGAATTAGTCTTGAAAGTCCAGTTCTCTCCTCAGTGCCACATCATAAGAGAATAAAATTGCAATGACTGAAAGAGAGCAATTGCTTATCAAGAAAATGAAAATCAACCTCAAAGCTATGACTATGCTCTGATAAGTATCCACTCTGTGGTTTTCTTTACTGGTGGTAAATTAAAAAAAAACATCACACATTTAATTTACTTTATGTTAGTTTAAACACTGAGAAAACTCATGTGCCAATTTTAAAACCTTTCATAAAGATGCTTATGCTTTATCATTAAGGCTTAAGTGATTTTGCAAATTGATTAGTATTGCAAGCTGTGTGAGTGGCAATATAGACTTTTTCCTACCATCTTGCAGTTTAAGAGAGGAACATTCCAGACAAAGTTTAAGCTTATCACAAAATCATATATGCAAATCAAGTTTTCTTACAGGGATAGTGCTGTCAGTTTTCATTTTTAAATATTAAGATGTAGGGGGTGTGGCTTCAAGGCAGATTTTATTTTTTATTAGCATAAGTTAAGAGCAGCGTGCCCAAAGAAAACTTTTCATACAAAACACTATGCATTTAACAATAAAATTTAATCAGAAAATGAACAGCAGATACAACATTTTCAATATTAATAATTGTAACTCAACCCTTATTACATTTGATGTAAATGTGATGAACCACTGGAATAAATCAATGTCAAGTTACCTCCAAGGTCAAAACAGCCAACAATATTAAGGCTAGACTCTAGTCAGTTATGATAAACAATATCTTATATAGACAAAATTTGTGCACAGTGAATACCTATTACTATATAAAACTGCTTGGCTCAAACATTCATTGGTTTCAAGCATTCTGTTGATATCAAAACATGCACTTCCCACTTATACAGCACCAAAATAAAAAAAATAGTGATTGCCTTTATTTGATCCCCAATGAAGAGTTTGCCCAAAATTGATTAAATATCGGAGTCAATAATCCTTGGTGAAATATGAAAATCAGTTATAGTTCACAAACACAAATCATAAATAAAAACAAAATCTCTACAATTGTCATAAAATCCACAACACTCACTCTTATAAACTTTCACACACAGATCAGAGAAGCACAACGATGCCAAACACACCATCCTTGAGAGCAACATCAAGGAAAAGTTTTAATTTCATGTCAAAACATTCTTTAGGGCAGCACAGTGGACTTTTAATTCCATGTTGTTAAAGCATTCTTGAGAACAGTAGAGTGGATTTTAATTCCATGCTGAAACATTCTTGAGAGCAGTACAGTGGAGTTTTAATTCCACGTTGCTAAAACATTCTTGACAGCAACAAAGTGGAGAAGGTTTAATTCCATGTTAGTAAAACTTCCTTGAGGAAAAAAATCATGGAGTTGCTATGTAACGTAAAACTAGACAAACCATCAAACTCTTAAAGAAACAATTTTCAAGCACTCCCATCCAAATACTTCATACACAGTAAGCATAAAATAAAACAACAATAGTAAACGTGCCGACAAATTACATTTAAAGTGTACTTAGTGAATAAAAATTTATAAAATGACTATGTAGTACGGGTTTGGGTCGTAAGCCCGAGTGTTTATAAATATGCTCTTTTCCATGAAATTTTCATAAACACAAGACAAATGTGCACTTAAAAAGACAAGGAAACCAGCACATTTGCAATAACTAGAAGGCGAAAGTCAAGGGAGAAAAACAGGAATGGAACACACCAGCCAGATGTCAATCCGCCACGGGACCCCAAACATGTGAAAGCTGTTTATCTCTGTCAACCTATCCTTCTAGCTACTGTGGCTTACAGGGGAGATAACTTCCCCATAAAGATCCCAATTCTCGACAACATAATCCGCATTTAACAGTTTATATGCATTCACAGGGATATGTTCATAAGAAATTATACAAAAGATCAGGAAAACAAACACTACCAATACAAAAACTACTGATTAACAAAAGTATGCGTAAATTACCCACTGGCATAGGAAAAGTACCCTCTGAGGAAAATGCAAGAGTTGAAATGAACGTATCTGTGTCCAATTAAAAGCAAATTATGGAACTGAAAAGTCTTGTAGGGCACAGTG